>CM046442.1:27459830-27994830 GCA_025506515.1 Flaveria trinervia | reverse complement strand
CCGGGGAAGCAAGGATTTGTTTTTTGAAGGTTAGGATTTGCTATTCAGAAAGGGGTGGCGGCGCAGCTTGTTGCCCGTCTACCTTCTATTTTGATGTAACTTGACAAAACATTATTAATTGTATCTGTTGTTTTCTCAATTTTACATTAAAACAAGAGCTACCTGACAATTGACAAAGTCACTGATCAATAATCAAACAATAAAATTATTACACCTATTAAATTTCTCATGAAAAAGGATGATAATCGTCAAGTGTGTTAGGCATTGGTTTCTCACGTATGGTGTTGAAATTTGGAGACTTGTAATATATATTTGATAAAAAGATCAATCAACTTTATAACGTAGGGCTGAAGAAAATTGTCCAAAACACTCGACAAGTCCTACTATTGACAATGACAACCCACCCTATCCTTTCATTATTATTCCCTCTTAATATTAAAGTCACACGGAAAATAATTTATGGTAGTAATCACTTCTTGAAAACGTCATAATATGCCTAGGATGGCCATTCATTGATGGCAATATAAGTGTTGCCAAAATATATACTTATTGATCAGTTCTCGTGTTACGAATTCATGATGTCGATCTCTTTTAATGTGGAAAGCGTTTGAGTGGTTAGAGATCAGTTAATAACTTACAGGTTATTTGGCAATCTTGTTATGAAACATTAAAAAGTTTGACTGAATAAAATGTAGTCTTTGAATCACTTTATATATTTTAAAACCTACCCATTAAAATTTTAAAATTTTATGACCATTAAGATGTGATTTTAAGTAAACCAAATACACTTTACTTGTGACTCATTTAAACGTAACCTTTTAATAGAATCAATTAAAGAATAACAAACAGCCGTTCAGATGCCATACGTTTTCGTATACAAGAGGATGACTCAGATAATGTTCGTTTAGATAGGATGAGAACTCAACTTGTCAAAAAGTGAATAGACCGTCCACGGTGGATGTGATGGATAATAGTCTTTTGATTGTACTTTCTTTTTAAAGAAATGGACCGTAATTTAGTTTTCAAGCAATTTTTCAAACCATTTGATTAAGGATTGACATGTTAAAAAGAAACACCAAAATTAATCACTTCTTTGAGAAGTAATTTCTAACACTATGCATTATAATAGAAATAAAAACTTGTATTAAATTCAAAATCAGTACGTCGAGTTTTATCTCAAATTGTATATCTTTAGTTTTCAAGATATTCGTCTTTATAGGTTATTCCAATCATTTTTATAATATGCTTCGACGTGTTATTAAATATACTCTCACTTATCACATCAACCGTTTTTCATAAACAATGGTTTATTTTATAAAGCCTTAGCTTGGTTTTCAAAAGATGTATGATCCAGTTTTTAAAAATGTAATTATCTTATAGACAATCTTAAGCGCCGGTTTATACAAACGTCACTACAATTAGATCCACGGACGGACCATCCATTGAGCCCTTGGCATGGTCGAGCCATCCATCTTGGATTGTTTAGGAAAATAATTTTCAGTTTTGTTGCTTAATTCGTCTAAGATTCATAAAGTTCTTGAAGTGCTGGGTCTATGATACACTATGCATTGATCGCGCTTTTTCTATTCTTAAGCTCTTCAACTTTGATCATTGTTTAAATGACTAGTTGTGACGTGTCCTATTACCTTCATTGAATTATTTTGTTAGGTCATTCTTTGGGACATAAATGATGATAATATGATTTAAAATATAAATAATAAGTACTATATTTCAGGCCCTGCAGTGAAAACACGACTCGATTTTAAATAACTTCATTTCATAACATTCTAATTGTATATCTATAGCAACATCATTATATGATATGCATTCGATATAAAGATCCAACACAAGTTTCATTTACCTATATGTATGATGATGATAAATACACTATTGGGTTATCATTGGGCATTATCATGTGTTAGTGAATTGTTTTAGATCACATAAAAATCAATAACACGTGTTAGATGACGGGTAAACTAATGGGTCGTTAATGAGACTTAATGGTGTAATGAAATATTTGATGTTTTGTATTCCATTTCCATAAGAGTTATGCTAATTATCTCGAGTAATAATCGTTTTCAATCCTTGTGGAAAATGTATGCCGTATGAACTAGTAGTTTCATATTTTAAAGTATAAGTACATATGCATCATTGGTTACCATATCTACAAATCTACAATAATAGTGTGGAAATACAGTAACAAATGAGATATTTTCCTAGCTCCGTTTACTCTTTTTTATTTCCTTTAAGACTCTCTTCTTATCAGTAGGTAATCCGCCGAAGATCGCTAACGTATTACCAACAAATAGTTATAAATTTTTATTTTTTATAATTTGGAATGTTCTGCGGCCCGTTGGTGATTTTCAATGAGCATTAGTTTTTTCCTGATAGTGTAAACCACTTTGTTGCTACTATCATCCCAAGGTATGTGTTCAAACCTGCAAGTTAAGCAAGTTGAATTTGAAAAATTGTATACAGGCGCAAGAGAAAAAAGAACTACCTATTTGAGCATGAACTTTAGCTACTTCAAGAAGTTAGAAATGGATTTGATCAATTAAGGATAAGAACACAACACTAATAAAATATTGCGTTAATTAAGTGTAGGAGACCGTTCATATAAAATAAACATTCAAACAATTTTATTAATATAATCAATACAAGAGAACATAAATAAACAATTATCAATTCTTTTACAATGGACAATTTACAAAAAAAGAAAAAACAAAAATGTAAAAGTTGATGATCGTGTTCAACACGGGGCCCTTAAAACAAATTCCGAACCTCCCAAGAGAACTCATTTTGTTTCCCAGGGTACAACAGCCGAAGCAATTTGTACTACCAGGGTTGATCTAGAACCCGAACTTGTTTGAAGAAGAGAATCTAGAGAGATAGACAACCTGATTTTCTGCAGGTTTCGAGTTGTGTTGGTGTGTCTTTCTACTGAGCCACACTCGGTATTTATAGTGGACTTCGAATCATAACAGCCACCCAGCCATTACTCAGTCATTAATCCGAAATCGTAACTGCTCAATTAATTTGTCAGTAACAGTCATCGGCTTCAGTCAACGTGTAACGGAAACTGTTACGAGTCACAACTCGAACCTCGCACCAAGGTCAGTCGCTCCTGACCAGCCCTCGAACCAACCTTCAAAAATACTAAGGCGGCTCGCGGTGATGCAAAGTGCAAAGTGAGCCATCAAAGCGCCACATTGCGCCCACATGCCCACGACGCGTGCGCGTGTGCGAGTGCGAGTGCGAGTTAAGGGTACTTCGCACCCTTCGCGAATCCACTTAGTGTGACACCTTATGAAACAATATAGACAAGAGGTTATAGAATATAAACTATTTTATATTCTTTCTCTTCTCCAATGTGGGACGACTTCCCACACAATTAATTCCTAATGTCATTAACTACATTAATTTTCATTCAAACATTAATTTTATTTAAAATTAATAACCGTATTAATATTATCAATAAATTTCCAACAATCCCCCACATGAATAAAAATCACTTCTCCGAAAAAATTCAACAGTCAAGTGTTACAGGATAGGTAGGTCTTCCCTTTGAACCTTCCTTTGTGATGTATACTTAGTCTTCTAGTGGTGTGTAGACACGATGTCTTTGAATAGACCCTGTTTTATGTAGACGACAATATACAATCACACAACACTCTTCCTAGTTTCATCAACCCCTCATTATCGTGTCCATAATGGTCATGGAACACTTTTCCTGGTTCTGCGAGAGAGTCTAGGATTTGCGCCTCCCCACAAATCCATTCAAAGCGACCCCACTTCTCTTTAACATAGGTGATTCGATGAATCATTAAAAGCATCATAGTTATATTGATTCCCACGAATCGTCTAACCTTAATATGTTTAACCTCACTTTGGTCACTTGTTCGGGGTACTCCCTAGAGTGAATGGATTAGGAAGTTCGTCACTCCCTTTAAGTTTTAGGGTACTCCCCTATCGTGACACCATTGGTCATATGATTAAGTTGTCCTATTGAACCTAGATCTTGGGATCTCCAGTCAACTAGGTTAGGTTTCCCTCATATTCCCCTTTTCGTGGGCTTTAGTCCCATTCCTCTTGACAACTTAAAAACCATTTCCATGCTTAAGCCTTTTGTTAACGGGTCTGCAATGTTATCTTTTGACTTGACATGGTCAATCGTGATAACACCTGTTGATATTAGTTGTCGTATTGTGTTATGTCTACGCTTGATGTGCCTTGATTTGCCATTGTACATTGAGCTTTTGGCTCTACCAATTGCCGACTCACTATCACAATGTATGCAAATAGCCGATAACGGCTTTGGCCATCTTGGAATGTCTTCCACAAATTGACGTAGCCATTCAGCCTCTTCTCCGGCTTTATCTAAAGCGATAAATTCCGATTCCATTGTGGATCTAGCTATAACGGTTTGCTTGGATGATCTCCAAGATATTGCTGCTCCACCGAGTAAGAACACATACCCACTTGTTGATTTGGAATCTTTTATATCCGATATCCAGTTTGCATCAGTATACCCTTCAATCACAGTTGGATGACGGGTATAATGCAATCCATAGTCTCTTGTGTATCTTATGTATCTCAGCACCCTCGTTATACTCTTCTAATGTTCTGAGCTTGGATTACTAGTACATCTACTTAGCCTACTCACCGCGTATGCTAAGTCGGGTCTAGTACATGTCATTAGATACATTAAACTACCAATGATTCTTGAATACTCTAACTGAGCAACACCTTCACCTCTATTTTCTTTAAATGTTGGGTGGTATCAACCAGAGAACGTGCTACACACGTGTCTCCCGAGTTGAATTTTTCAAGAATCTTGTCCACATAATGAGTTTGACTTAACACAAGACCATCTTGGGTTCGAATAATTTTCACTCCTAAAATTACACCCGCTAAATCCATATCTTTCATGTCAAATCTTCCTTTCAACATGTCTTAGTAGATCTTATTATTTTATCATTACTCCCAATGATAAGCATATCATCTACATAAAGACACAAAATTACATAACCTCCCGGTGTATCTTTCACATATACACATTTGTCACACTCATTTATTTTGAAACCGTTGTCAATCATGACACGATCAAACTTTTGGTGCCACTGTTTTGGAGCTTGCTTTAAGCCATATAATGACTTGACCAATTTACATACTTTACCCTCTTGACCATGGGCAGAGAAACCCTCAGGTTGCTCCATGTAAATTCTTCTTCTAAATCTCCATTTAGAAATGCGGTTTTGACATCCATTTGATGTACTTCCAAATTTCTTAATGCCGCAATAGCAAGAACCATTCGTATGGAGGTTATGCGAGTCACAGGTGAGTAAGTATCAAAATAGTCTAGACCTTCCTTTTGTATAAAACCTTTGACTACTAGCCTTGCTTTGTATTTATCAATACTACCATCGGCTTTCATCTTCTTTTTGAATATCCAACGATATCCAAGCGGTTTACAACCAGGAGGGAGATCTACTAGCTCCCAGTATGGTTGTGAAGAATTGAATCAATTCATTCTTGATTGCCTCTTCCATTGAGGTCCTTCTGAAGAAGATACCGCTTCACGGTAGGTATTAGGCTCACCCTCAACCATATAACTTACGAAGTCTGGACCAAAGGATTTCTCAAACCCCTTGCCCTTTTACTTCGTCTAATTTCTCCCTCTTCAACCTCGGGTCGTTCATGTTGACTATCATGAATAATGTCATCAATTTGTGTTGATGAACTTTCACCTCTATCATCAAACCGTGATGATGAAGATGCATGTATTTGTCCTTGCATTGGAAACACATTTTCAAAGCATTCCCCAGCCTTATCTCCATGATAGTGTTCTTTTGTACATCGGGATTCTTGGACTCATGTACAAGAAATCGATATGCATTACTGTTTTGAGCATATCCAATGAATATGCAATCAACAGTTTTGGGTCCTAGTTTTTGAGCTTTAGGTGGTGGTACAATCACCTTAGCTAGGCACCCCCACACTTTGAGATAATTATATGATGGTTTTCTACCCATCCATAATTCATAAGGGGTTACATCCCTTTTCTTTGGTGGTATTTTATTTAAAAGATAATTTGCTGAGAGGATTGCTTCCCCACACATGTCATGGCACATCCAGAGCTTATCAACATGGCATTCATCATCTCTTTTAAAGTACGGTTTTTCCGTTTCGCAATGCCATTTGATTTTGGTGAGTAAGGTGCCGTACATTCATGTATTATACCACTTTTTGCACATAAATCGGCAAATGGTGCACATATTCACCGCCTCTATCACTTCGCACGACTTTAATTTTCTTGTTTAGTTGATTCTCAACTTCATTTTTATATAAAAGATAAATTGTCAATTGCCTCATCCTTACTTTTTAAGTAAGTATACATGGCAATATCTAGTGCAATCGTCAATAAAAGTGATGAAATATTTGTTGCCACCTCTTGTTGGGTGTGCTTTTAAATCACATATATCGGTGTGAATTAAACTAAGGTTTTCGGTTATTCTTTCAACCGGTTTAAATGATGATCTTGTAAGTTTTGCCTCAATGCATGTTTCACATTTAGAGTTTGTGTCAATATGGAATTTAGGTATTCATTTTAAATTTATTAAACGACGAATGAAATATAATTTACATGTCCTAGTCTACCATGCCAAACATTTGAAGACTCAAGCATATAAATAGAAGTAGTAGTTTTATTCATTTCATTTTTTTATAACGGTTACATTCATCTTAAACATACCATTGAGGGCATAACCCTTTCCTACATACATTCCACGTTTAGTAAGGACAAACTTGTCCAACTCAAACACTAAACGAAAACCAAACTTATTAAGCAACCATCCCGAAACAAGATTCTTACGAATCTCTGGGACATACAAGGTGTTGCTTAAGGTGAGTTCCTTCCCGGAAGTCATCTTCAAGATCACATTTCCTTCACCTTTGATGTCGGCCGTAGCTTTATTACCCATATAAAGCTTTTCATCACCATTAACCTCTTTAAAAGTGCTAAAGAGGTCTTGTCACCACACACATGACGGGTAGCTCCCGTATCAATGAACCATCCATGCGGATTGTCTCCCACGAGGTTGAATTCTTCCACCATTGTCGAAACTCGGTGATTATGACCACTAACGGTTCGCCGTCTTCATCCACCATATGCGCACGCTCACGCTTTGGTTGCTTGCATTGATTAGCACGATGCCCCGTCTCATTGCAATTGTAGAAAATACCTTAGAAAGGAGGAGGTGGAGGTTTCTTTTTCACAACTCCTTTCTTTGGTCCAAGGTTCACCTTTGGTTTCCCAATTGCCTTTTTCCCTTTACCTTGATAACCCCTTGACGACTGTCCATGTTCAACCACATTTGCCTTTGCCATCGGTTCCAAACGGGTGCCTTTTTAAGCCATTTTGTTGTCTTTTAATTCGAAGACAAACAATAACTTCATCCATAGTCATCTCCTTTTGTTTGAGCTTAAGGTAGTTCTTAAACTCTATCCACTTGGAGGCAACTTTTCAATCATGGCTGCAGCTTGGAAGGTGTTATTTAGAGGCATCCCCTCAGCATGAATTTCATGAAGTATAACTTGTAATCCTTGAATTTGGCTAATCATAGTCTTGTTATCAACCATTTTAAAATTCAAGAACCGAGCCACAATGAATTTCTTGCTACCGGCATCCTCGGTTTTATACTTCTTGTCTAAAGACTCCCATAATTCTTTGGCAGTCTTTATGTTACAATACACCTTATACAATGAATCACAAATACCATTCAAAACGTAATTGCGACAAAGAAATTCTGAATGCTTCCAAGCATCAATGGCACTCAAGGCTTGAGCATCATCCCCTTCTTTAGGTAGGGGAGCAATTTTCTCCAAGAACTGTGCTAAGTTCAAGGTTGTCAAGTAGAAGAACATCTTCTATTGCCATCTTTTAAAATGGACACCCGTAAACTTTCGGGTTTCTCGGCATGGTTTGCCATAGTGGTCGCTCCCACATTGGTCGCAGCTAAAGGGGCTGATAAAGAGAAACTCATAGCACTTGAAGACATGTTGTTGCTGATTTGAAAAAAAAACATTTTAAGTTAGAACAATTTCCAATAAATTGAAATAACTATCAAAATTGACAAGTAAATTAAAACTATTTTCACAATTCTAAAAATTCAACAAAAGATGTTCTAGGTCCAACTTTGAAGATCACTTGTGAATAAGAAAGCGAAAACATTATAACCACAAACAAACTTGAAAAAAAAATTTAAGCTACTTTCAGAATTCAACGATAGATGTTCTAAGTCCAACTTTGAAGATCACTCGTGAATAAGAAAGCATAATCAATATAACTAAAGTTAACCTTTTAAAAACACAGATTAATATATGAACGGTGTTTTTAAAATTTGTTTTAAGTTTGTAGGAGACCGTTCATATAAAATAAACATTCAAACAATTTTATTAATATAATCAATACAAGAGAACATAAATAAACAATTATCAATTCTTTTACAATGGACAATTTACAGAAAAAGAAGAAACAGAAATGTAAAAACTGAGGATCGTGTTCAACACGGGGCCCTTAAAACAAATTCCGAGCCTCCCAAGAGAACTTATTTTGTTTCCCAGGGTACAACAGCCGAAGCAGTTTGTACTGCCGGGGTTGATCTAGAACCCGAACTTGTTTGAAGAAGAGAATCTAGAGAGATAGACAACCTAATTTTCTGCAGGTTTCGAGTTGTGTTGGTGTGTCTTTCTACTGAGCCACACTTAGTATTTATAGTGGAATTCGAATCATAACAGCCACCCAGCCATTACTCAGTCATTAATCCGAAATCGTAACTGCCCATTTAATTCGTCAGTAACAGTTGTCGGTTTCAGTCAACGTGTAACGGAACTGTTACGAGTCACAACTCGGACCTCGCACCAAGGTCAGTCGCTCCTGACCATGCCCTCGAACCAACCTTCAAAAATACTAAGGTGGCTCGCGGTGATGCGAAGTGCAAAGTGACATTGCGCCCACATGCCCACGCCGCGCGCGCACGCGTGTTCGAGTGCGAGTGCGAGTTAAGGGTGCTTCGCACCCTTCGCGAATACTTAGTGTGACACCTTAGGAAACAATATAGACAAGAGGTTATAGAATATAAACTATTATATATTCTTTCTCTTCTCCATGTGGGACAACTTCCCACACAATTAACTCCTAATGTCATTAACCACATTAATTTTAATTCAACACATTAATTTATTGAATAAATATTAATAATCGTATTAATATTATCAATAAATTTCCAACATTAAGAATATATAAGTATGTGAAATTTTGTGTGTATTATGTATCCACTATGAATAGTAAGGGTTCAATGCATAATGACACCCTGATATTCAAATATAAAGATATGCAATACATTAAGATGAAAATCAATCATCACGATATATAATTTATGCATAAGGTTGTTATGTATGTGAGTTTGTTTTAGTTAATAAAAAATTACACTATAATGGGGAAGGAATGCTAGAGATTTTTAGTGTAACTGGATTAACTAGTCGACTAATATAATCATAATATCCATTAAACAAGTTAGAAAGTATGGAGTTCACACGTATCTGAGTTAGTGTGATCTCAATATTAGAACTTCCTTAGGGGAAAAGTGTTGGACCAAAAGAACCAATGAGCCAAGATCAGAAAACCTCTAAGTCCCACATGATATCACAACAACTGCTGAAGGCTTCATCAGCAGTTCGACAAGTGCTGAAGACTTCAACAGCTGAAGATCAAGTACTGAAGGCTTCAATAGCTAAAGACTAAAGTACTGAAGCTTAACAGCTGAAGAACACAAGTGCTGAAGCTGAAGACTAAAGTGCTGAAGTCCAACAGCTGAAGAACACAAGTGCTGAAGCTGAAGACCAAAGTACTGAAGGTCAACAGCTGAAGAATACAAGTGCTGAAGCTGAAGACCAAAGTACTGAAGTCAACAGCTGAAGAGTCCACAAGTGCTGAAGATCAACAACTGATGTACAAAGTCTGAAGACAAAGACTGAAGACATCAGCTGATGACATCTACTGAAGTCATCAGCTGATGAAACGTCTGAAGTTCAAGTCTGAAGACCAAGTGCTGAAGTTTTAGTAGTTGTCACAACAGCTGAAGAGCACTTCTTCAGTAGTTGTGTATTAGTAGTTTTATGTTATGTTTTTACTTTTAGTAGTTTTGTGTAAAACGACTGAAGAGTTGTTCTTCAGTCGTTGTAGTTTCAGTAGTTCTTATCAGTAGTTTTGTAATAAGTAAACACTTAGTTCTTGTAAGAAGATGTCAGCTGCTTGACATCTTCAGTAGTTTTAGTGTTTCAGTAGTTTGTTAAATAACGGTTAGATGTCACTATCAAGTGACATCAGCCTACGTCATCTTTCCTTATATAAGGAAGAATGACCTAAATTGTAATTTTGCGAATGCCATGCCAAAGCGTGTGATTGAATGAATATTCCGTTTGCAGAAACTTTCTCTCTCTATAACTAATTTGTTCATTGCTATATCTTTGGTATTCTTGCTCGAATTGTGCTAGTGGTACTCTATTCCGCTGCTGAAATCATTCGAATCGATCAAACTAGATGCTGAGATCCTATCAAATGGTATCAGAGCCGGTTAATCATTGATCGATCTAACAATTGATCATTGAAACTGCTCATTTGCTCTAAGTTTGATCAAACTAGCAAATTCGCACGAATCTGTTATAGAGATTGAAGTTCTGTCGCTTTTGGCTATTTTAATTGAGGTTCTTAGTGGTTTTGAGCTAAATTTGTTTTGCTTATCTTGAATTTGTCTGAATTTTCGAAAATGACTACACCTTCTAATGATCCACACAATACTGGTCCTCAACCAAGCCTCCGATGCTGGTTAGGAATGAGTATAACATTTGGCAACGAAGAATGCTCCATCACTGTCTGTCAATAGTTCAGGTTGTTGGACATCCGTGGTACATGGACCACATAAGCCAATGGTGAATCATCCGGAAACAAATCAGTTGATTCGAAGAAGAAGAAGGAACAATACTCTGATGAGGACAAGAAGTTGTTTGAGATTGATGCTAAAGCCCATCCATTCTGGCCATGGCACTGCCTAATGAAATCTATTCTGGGCTATGCATCATGAAACTGCTCATGACCTTTGGAATGCACTGAAAGAACAATTTGGTGGCACTGATGAGGTCTTAGCAAACAACAGAGAAATCCTCGCCCAACAGTATGAGACTTTTGCTCATAGAAAGGGTGAGACTCTGACTCAGTAGTTTGAGCGGATTTCATGTTTAATCTCTGAGTTGAAAATGGTTAAACATGAATATACCAAAAGCCAAATGAACCACAGATTCCTCAGATCACTGCATGAGAGATGGGACACATATACAATTCATGGAACTGCTCCATTCGAAAGAGAGATAGAGCAGAAAAGGAAAATGGCTTCATCTGGTAAGCTCACTAAGACTTTGTACCAGGCAACACTGCCTTGGTTGGTCATGAGTCAGAATAGGCTTCATCTGAATGCCAGTATGATGAGCATATTGATTTCTCTTCAAACACTTCTGATTCTGCATTTGTGAGTGTTGATAGTCAGTTTACTGGGTGTAATAATGACAATATATGCTTCATCATGGATGATCTCAAGGGGATTGCTGATGATTAGAAGAGATGGATATTTTGAGCCAAATGGCCTTGATAAATATCAGATCTCAGAAGTTCTACAAAAGAACTGGAAGAAAGTTCCCAGGACTCTCTGGCAAAACCAAAGTTGGTTTTGACAAGAGTAAGTTGAGGTGTCACAAATGCCACAGGCTTGGACACTTTGCTAGAGAATGTAGATCATCTGGATCTAATTCTTCTGCACCCTTTGTGACTTTCCCTGGCAATAGTCAACAACACAGAGGGCAACATCCTGTCAATTCTGGTCATCATTCTCAACCACAATCTCCTGCATATTTTGTTCCTCAGGGTCCAATACCATATCCTTACCCTTGTTATTACATGCCACAAACCAGTCAGTTCAAGCACCCATTGCTCAACAACCACATGCTCTTTTGAGCCTCAACCATCTCAATCTCATCAACCTCCTCAACCTCAACAACACAGCTTCTTCACCCCGGAGTTGTTGACTGGAGCAGTTTACCAGATGACATGTTGGTCATGAACAACTGTTCACAGGTGCTGGTCAACATGGTGGTGACAGTCCTTTTGGGAATCTGGCACTTATGGCTCTGGAGTCTGCAGATGGATCATCCTCAAATGCCTCTTCATCACAGGTATCACATATATCCTCTGAGGCTAAGGCCAAATTATGTTCTGAAACATGCATGCGCATTGCATTAGCCTCTATTAGAGAAGCAAATGTAGCTTTAATTAATAAGAACATAGAGCTAGAAAAGATCATTTCCAAAAGAAAAGCTGAGTTTGAGTCTATGCTTAAAGAGAAAAATGATGAGATTTATAAACTTAAATGCCAAATCACTGATGATAAGGCTAGGGAAGAGGTACTTTTAGAAAGTACAAAGACCTCAAAGAAACCCTTGCAGTCACCCAAGTAGAGTGTGATCGATGGGTACAATCATGCAAAGGTTTTGAAATGCTTCTTAGTAAGCAATCAGCTTCCAATGTGAAGTTTGGCATTGGTTATAATCACACTGCTCCTCCTACAGATTTTGCTTCAAGAGCAGAAGTGAAATCTGATGGAGAAAGCAATAACCAATCCACCTCATCATGTGATTCACTCTTCTGAGAGCACCATCAGAAGTTGAAGTTAGTATTATTCCCTCGTTGAACCTATCAGCGATCTTGATGGTTCAAATACTGACACTCACATGATCAAAGAGTTGATCAACTCAGGAGTTATTTCTGGAAGTCCTGAAAGGACTGGGGAGCAAGATTTAACACCTGAAGTTCAAACTCCAACTACTGTCACACAGCATGAGAGAAGAAAACTGTCAGTAGAAAGGGTTTGAAGACTACTAAAGAGGAAGTCAGAAAGCAAATAGTGCTTCCAAGTGCTGAAGAACAAGTCTTCAGTAGTTTCATTCTCTTTAGTTGATGATCAACATAAGATGAAGAAGAAACCATGTGAAATATGTGGTTTGTTCAATCATCTTACAGATGATTGTTGGTACAAAAGAGGATCCAAACTCAAACATAAAGAGGAAATTAAAGAGAAAATGGTTAAAATGAAAACTGAGTTTGAAGCCACATTTGTACCAGCAACATCAAATCCTGTAACCCTTAGTCCAAAAAGAAATCCAAAAAAGAAGGGATTTAAAGGTAACAGCTGAGATTGCTCAAAAGAAGAAGGTGCAACATAAGAACTTATCAAACTCCAATGCCAATGTGTCTGGAGAGCTGAAAGCTTTATCACAAAATCAGACACAGCTGGTTATGATGGTTCAACATCTATTGGGAAGAGTTAACCAATTAGATGTTCCTATGTTGAAACCAGAGAAAAGGAGGTCCAAGCCAAAGGATTCCTCTTCTTTCATTCTTCTCTAGTCTCAGGCTGTTGTTTCCAACAAACCTGTTAGTTTTATTGTCTGTTGATGAGAACAGGCCCAAACCAAAAGGTTTGGGTCTCAAAATCTAACTAATTTGTTGTGTTTTTGCAGGGTTCTTCAACATGCCACAGAGGCATCTGGTATGTAGACAGTGGAGGATCCATGCATATGACAGGAAACAGATCACTTCTTAATGACTACTCTCAAGGAAGGAAGGGGTTTGTGTCATTTGGCAATGATGCAAAGGGTTACATCATCGGCAAAGGCTTTGTTTTCCATGGGGAAATAAAGTTTGATGATGTTAACCATGTGGAAAATCTCAAGTACAACCTCTTGAGTGTCAGTCAAATGTGTGACAAAGGCCATGTTGCTCTTTTCACCAGTCAGAACTGTCGGATTCTGTCATCCAAAGTTCTAAGTTTGATTGATAAGGTGTTGGATGAATACACTCTCCTGAAGGCCAACAGGACAGAAGAGTGTATGCCTTAGATCTTTCCAAGAAAATAGATCTCAAAGGCCATCCTTGCCTATTTTCCAAGGCTTCCCCTCAAGAATCTACTCTCTGGCATAGAAGGCTGGGTCATGTTAATCTCAAAAACATAAATCAGCTGATAAACCATGGTTTAGTAAGGGGACTGCCTATGAAGGAGTTCAAATGTGAAGATAACTGCACTGCTTGTTTAAAAGGAAAACAGCACAAAGCTTCATTTCCCTCCATAGAAGAACCTAAGTCCACTGCCTGCTTACAGCTTCTTCACATGGATCTCTTTGGTCCTGTGAGAGTGATGAGTATGGCTAAGAAGAAATACTGTCTGGTAATTGTGGATGATTACTCCAGATTTGTATGGACTTTCTTCTTGCATTCAAAGGATGAGGCAGCTCAGAAGATTATCAACTTGTGTTGTATGTTGAGAAGCAGTATTCCCTCTCAGTCAAGTGTATTAGAAGTGATAATGGAACAGAATTCAGAACAATACACTTGATGAGAGTCTACCTCTCAAAGGGAATCAAGAGGCAGTTTAGCATTCCAAGAACTCCTGAACAAAATGGAGTAGTGGAGAGAAAGAACAGGACCCTTATTGAAGCTGCAAGGTCCATGTTGGCTGATTCTGGACTGCCAATGACTTTTTGGGCTGAAGCTGTCAATACAGCTGCTATGTACAGAATAGAGTTCTAGTAAATCAGAGGTTGATGAAGACTCCATATGAAGTTCTTCATCATTTGGCCCCTCTAATTTCATTCTTCAGAGCTTTTGGTGTTCCTTGTTTCATTCTCAACACACGGGATCAACTCCAAAAATTTGATCCTAAGGTGGATGCAGGGTACTTTGTTGGTTCATCAACTTGCAAAGCATACAGAGTCTTCAACTGCAGAACAAAGATGGTTGAAGAGACTCTACATGTTAAGTTTAATGAATCTCCAAAGGACAAGATTCCACAAAGCCCTGTGGAGCTATTTGATTTGGACATACTGCAATATGTTCCTTATCAAACTCCTGTTGTTGCTCCTGTCAACAGTTCACCACCTGGTGGTACTGCTGGTGCTGATGATGATGATAGCAGTACTCACCTCTTCAGGTTTAGTGACCAACTGCCTGTGTCCTCTAAACCTGATGCTCCTGTAGCTTCAGTAGCTTCATCCACAACAAGTGCTGATGAGATTTCTGCATCTTCAACTTCTTTGAGCCACCATCTACATGGTTTCAAGAGTCTACATCAACATCTGTTGCTGCTGAAGGTTCTACAAACACTTGCACTGATCTCTGTTTATCCAGAGCTGAAGAATCACCCAATGTCTCAAATCATTGGTGATATCAATGCTGGAGTTTCAACCAGAAGTCAATTGTCCAATTTCTGCTTCTATGCTCTCTTCATCAGTCAGCTAGAGCCAAAGAATTATCATGTTGCACTTAGAGACAATGGCTGGGTTGAAGCAATGCAGCTTGAGCTTCTTCAGTTCAAAAAGCAGCAAGTGTGGGAGCTTGTTCCTCTTCCCCCAGGTAAGTGTGCAATAGGCACTAAATGGGTGTTTAGGAATAAAACAGATGAAAATGGGCTTATTGTTAAGAACAAGGCCAGACTGGTTGTTCAGGGGTTTGCACAAGAAGAAGGTATTGATTATGATGAAACCTTTGCCCCTGTAGCCAGACTGGAGGCAATTAGATTGTTCTTAGCCTATGCTGCACTCCACAATCTTAAAGTTTTTCAAATGGATGTTAAAAGTGCATTTTTATATGGTAAAATAAAAGGAAGTTTATGTGTGTCAACCACCAGGTTTTGAGGATATAAACACCCAGAATGGGTATACAAGCTTGATAAGGCTCTTTATGGGTTGAAACAAGCTCCTAGAGCCTGGTATGAGACATTATCTAACTTTCTTCTGCAAAATAATTCACTAGAGGCTCCATAGATAAAACTTATTTATTAAGAAGGTGGATCAGCATAAGCTATGTTCAAATTTATGTTGATGATATTATATTTGCATCCTCTGATCCCCAGTTGTGTGATGATTTTACAATTAAAATGCAAAGGAAGTTTGAAATGAGTGCAATGGGAGAATTACAGTTCTTTCTAGGCTTGCAAATCAAACAAAAAGCTGATGGAATTTCATTCATCAGTCTAAATATACAAAAGATCTTTTAAATAAGTTTGATTTACAAAACTGTAAGCCCTGTTCTACTCCCATGTGCAACACCACACAATTGGATATTGATCAGAAAGGTAAAGCTGTTGATGAAACGCTTTACAGATGTATGATTGGGTCCTTGATGTATTTAACAGCTTCTAGACCAGATATTATTTTGCTACATGTGTTTGTGCTAGATTTCAGGCTGCACCTAAAGAGTCTCATCTGATTGCAGTCAAGAGGATCTTTAGATATTTGCAAGGTACACAATCTCTAGGTTTATGGTATTCCACTGGGCACTCTTGCAAATTAGTTGCTTTCTCTGATAGTGACTATGCAGGGTGTAAGTTAACCAGGAAATCAACTTCTGGTGGATGTCAATTCCTAGGCAACTGTTTGATTTCTTGGCAGAGTAAGAAACAAACATTGTTGCTACATCCACTGCTGAAGCCGAGTACATTGCTGCTGCAAGTTGTACATCCCAGTACTCTGGCTTCAGAATCAACTTTTGGATTATGGCATTACAGAGACTAAGACTCCGTTATTAATGGATAGTGCTTCAGCTCTTTGCATTGTCAAAAAAAGTCCAGCACTCTAGGACCAAACATATAAAATAGACATCATTTTATAAGAGATTGTTTGTGAAAAGGGTCTAATTAATCCTATGTTTGTGCCTAGTGCTGATGAGCTTGCAGACATTTTTACTAAGCCTTTGGATAGTTCAACTTTCCACAACCTGGTGTTAAGGCTTGGTATGCTGCAGCTAGAATAAGTGACAACTACTGATGATCTCAGTAATAAGTACTGATGATCATTGGTAACCATGTCACATATAAGTACTGATGAGTTCTTTTACCCTCAGTAGTTTTTATAACTACTGAAGGCTAAATGCCTCACAAGTACTGAAGTACTTTATCTGTTCTAAACTACTGATGTAGTTACAACTACTGATGTAGTTACAACTATGAAATCAGTAAAAACAGATAAGTACTGACGTCCTATGAAACACCTGAAAAGCAGATGAAAAGTCTGATGAGTAAGTGTTGAGGACAGTATGAAACAGCTGAAAAGCTAAGAATTGACGAAAACAGCTGATGAGTAATTTCTCTTCAGTTGTTTCTACAACTGCTGTTTCTAAACAACTGAAGCAAGACCACAGTCTTCAGTAGTTTCACAACTACTGATAACTAATACCAAGTCTTCAGTTGTTTACAACACTGATGGCAAAACCACTGTCTTCAGTAGTTTCACAACTACTGATGACAAACACCAAGTCCTCAGTTGTTTACATCATATGAAGTCAAAACCACGACCTTCAGTAGTTTCATAAATACTGATGGTTAACACCAAGACTTCAGCTGTTTCAACGTCTGATGGTCAAAACCAAGTCTTCAGTTGTTTTATAACACCTGATGACAACACCACCACTGTCAGTCGTTTTAAACCTCTGAAGGTAATACCACGTCATCAGTAGTTTCAAACAGCTGATGACCACACCAAAACCTTCAGTAGTTTTCTTTCAGCCTTTTCTATCCCACCCTATAAATACCTGTCTTCTTCTCAAACGTTCCATTAGCCGTTCTTCGACCTTCATACTCTCAAAAATGGCAACCATGAGTCTAAAACCCAGACATAATTGCGTCGCCTACCTCACGAAATCGGCCTTCTGGACAAAGTTTGATCACGCCATAGACCTAATGGCTGATTCTCAGTATAGTACTGCTCTGCTCTTAAACCGACCATCTACCCAGAGTCACTAAGTCAGTTTTGGTCCAATGCCTACGTTCACACTGATGTGCCTTCCGGCCAAATTTCTGTTCGGTCATTGGTCAACCAAAAACAAGTAGAGGTTACACCTGATAGCATTCGTCGAGTGCTAAATTTACAAGATGCTACTGCTGTGACTGAGTACCGAAGGGCACAACTGATATGTCCTTCATCAACAATGGGTACGACGGAAATCTTCGAGCTGCTACCATACTGAAGAAGAACTTCCCTGATGCTGAACGACTGATATTCATATGGTGAATGTTTGCTTAGCCTCGAAGACATCCTCATGGGATCAAATGTCTTCCCGGTGGCAACAGGTATTATATTCAATTCTAGAACACCAACCTTTAAATTTTTCACAAATTGTGTTTCTAGAAATCAAAGATCTGGCACAGAAACCTGTGGGAAACAGATGGCTATTATATCCCAGGTTTCTGATGGCCATAATTTAAATGAATTACAAACTGATGGCCTTGTTGGCCTTGGAGTCCCTGCACCAGCTGTTCTAGCTGAGGTATACTCCAGGCATAACTCCGACAATCTCTCAAAGAATCTCTCAAACCCAAGCAACTTGCTCAAACCCAAGCAAAGGGAACCCACACTTCAACTGCCAGATCCAAAGTCCCCACCAAGCCAAAATCCAAACCCAAACAAGCTAATCAGGGAGATGAGTCCCCTGATGATGCTCCTGTACCACCCAAACAGGATAAACCTACTGGTTCAAACCCTCCAGTAGTGTTAAAGACTCAACCAGCAACAGCCGCACAGGTATCCTCTCAAAAGGATCCTGTTGCAAACCTTCAGGGGAAACCACATTACTGAGACCTCTCTCACTTGAGGAGGTTATCATTGAAGAGCATCCCTCTCCGGATGCAATCAGCTTCTATCCCTCTCCCCATGCAAATGCCCCCAAAGTCCAACCATTATAATTGCTAATGTGCTGACTCAGCTGCATGCCTCTCCTCCTCCCTACAACCACCAACAAAGGGGAGAACAACAACAATTGAGGAGAGGATACACATGCTTCTGACAACCCACAACACGGGGTTTAAATGTTCTATCTCCTGGTGTGGATATGGAGATCAGAACATCTGGTGAGGCTGCCACCTCTTCTGAATCAGCATATGATCAGACTGAGGTTGGTAACATAACTAAGACCTCACCAGAGGCAACAGCTGATGAAGGACAAAGTCCTGAGGCTGGAAGTCCCCAGTTCCAAGACAAAGGGGCACATGCTACATCTGGTCTACACCCAGTGCATGTACATCCTGCTACAAGCAGGAGGTCAGGTGATTCAGCATCTGCTGATGATGACCTGGGCTTCTTTTATGATGTTCTTGCCCAGAACATAATCCTAGAGGAGGAAGTCAGTAGGCTGCAAAACTACTTGACCAACTCTCTCAGGGAGAAAGACCATCTGCCACCACTCAACCCAACAGATGGCACCTTCCTCTGAAGGTCACTTAAACACACAGCCACCAAAGAATCTCAGCCACCTGCCTCTGTTTCTGGCACCATTTCTCAGGACCAAAACCCCCTGAGCAAATGGATGCTATCCCTCAAAATCCCCTATCTCTCATCACACCGCAGATAACTGAACTGTCATTAAAACTGTTGATGAGAGACTTTCTTCTGTCTTACAACCTATGGTGGAGGATGTACTGAGCCAAAAGCTTTTTGCTGATCAAACCCTTAAAACCAATGCACCCAAAAAGGGGGAGATTCCAGCAGTGAAAGCTAAAAGAAAGAGGATGGAGAGGAGGAAAGAGAAAGAGAAGGACAAAGAAGTGGAAATAGAGAAGGACTGTGTGTATGAGACCGAGAAAGAGAAGGAGAATGAGAATGAGAAGGGAGCTGAAAAGGAGAAAGTACATGAAAGTCAAAAGGACTTTCATGTCACATATAAGAAAAAAAAAGTGCTGAAAAAGAGAAAAACTTGAATGAAATGGTTAAAGAGGCTGATGCTGAACACAGCAGATCAATGGACAATATCATTGATCAGCTGTTTAGGCAAGGTTTCAATACTGAAAAGCTGGACTCTGAAATAAGAAGATTAGAGATCGAAGAGATTCAACAAAGATGGGCCAGCTACAGCACAATGGATAGAGAAAGACTTGAGATCATGATCAGATTTATCAGCAAATACCTTGGAAGATCATTGATCGAAATAAAATCATGGACCAAGGACAGCATCTTGGCCATAACCTCCAAGATCTGTTCATCTGAGGCATATACTAAGGGATTAGTAATAGAAGCTTTGAATGAAGTAGGAGCAGGGAGCAGGACTGAGCTAGCCAAACACTCAAAAGCCACACTCACCTCCAAAATGCTAACTCAGCCTGTCAACATTCCCTCTCCAAAACAACCACAACCACAACCCACAAAACCAACTCCCTTACCCTCAAAACCAACAACCGATGATGCACCTAAGCAGGAGAAAAGAAAGGTGTTGAGGCTGGAAGAAGAAGAAGATGATGATGAAGACAGGCTGCCGATCTCAGCTGTTCTGCAGTTGCCTAAGGCCAAAGATCTCTCTCTTGCAATAACTCCTGAGCAACAAAGAGATGCAATCAAAGTGAAATTGGAAGAAGAAGAACAACACAGATTGCACGATGAAGAGTTATTGAGAAGAGTAGATAAAGCATATGCAGCCACTTCCTCCATCATTAATATGAAAAAACAAGCTCAGAGGATTTATACTCTTAGACATACTTTTCAGTATGTGAAGAAAGAAGAGTAAGAATTTGGCCTGATCCCAGGGTGGCTCATAGAATACAAAAGAAAAATATCCCTCAGAGATACAATGGGCAAGTGAAAAAGATTGTAGATGAAGTGATCTCCTTAGCCCTTGTAGTCTCACCCTGGGAAATCTTGGAAGACTCAAACATGCCCCCACAAAAGATGCTGGAGAACAGAATGATCAAAAAGGGGCTGGTGTATAAGAGGCTGAATGAGATCAGAAAGGATGAGTTACCACTATTGTTAGAAGGTCATCATCCTGATGAATTTGCTTACAGACAGATTACAACAGTGGTACTCAAAAATGGAAAACAGGTCAAATTCCTGTCTGCGTACTATGGGCCAGAAGGATTCTTCGATGGTGAGGCAGAGGAGCTCACCATGGAGGAACAAATTGTATTTTTGGAGGCCTACACCAGGGAATCCTACAAGCTCATAGTTGGGAAGTGAGTCTCATGGATGGGGGAACAGCTCAGTGTCCAATTCCCCAATACAGAGCTCCCATCCATACATTGCCAACCAAATCATCAGAGACTCATTCCCAGGCCAGTGCTTATATGGGTCATCTTCTTAACCGATCAAGAAGGAAAAAGACCAACCATTCTGCCAACAATAAGTGGGAAAATAAATCAATTAGAGGTTTTGGCTGCATTGGTTCAGGGGGAGTTTGTTGGACCAAAAGAACCAATGAGCCAAGATCAGAAAACCTCTAAGTCCCACATGATATCACAACAACTGCTGAAGGCTTCATCAGCAGTTCGACAAGTGCTGAAGACTTCAACAGCTGAAGATCAAGTACTGAAGGCTTCAACAGCTGAAGACTAAAGTACTGAAGCTCAACAGCTGAAGAACACAAGTGCTAAAGCTGAAGACTAAAGTGCTGAAGTCCAACAGCTGAAGAACACAAGTGCTGAAGCTGAAGACCAAAGTACTGAAGGTCAACAGCTGAAGAATACAAGTGCTGAAGCTGAAGACCAAAGTACTGAAGTTCAACAGCTGAAGAGTCCACAAGTGCTGAAGATCAACAACTGATGTACAAAGTCTGAAGACAAAGACTGAAGACATCAGCTGATGACATCTACTGAAGTCATCAGCTGATGAAACGTCTGAAGTTCAAGTCTGAAGACCAAGTGCTGAAGTTTCAGTAGTTTGTCACAACAGCTGAAGAGCACTTCTTCAGTAGTTGTGTTTATTAGTAGTTTTATGTTTTTACTTTCAGTAGTTTTGTAAAACGACTGAAGAGCTTGTTCTTCAGTCGTTGTAGTTTCAGTAGTTTCTTATCAGTAGTTTTGTAATAAGTAAACACTTAGCTTCTTGTAAGAAGATGTCAGCTGCTTGACATCTTTAGTAGTTTTAGGGTTTCAGTAGTTTGTTAAATAACGGTTAGATGTCACTATCAAGTGACATCAGCCTACGTCATCTTTTCTTATATAAGGAAGAATGACCTAAATTGTAATTTTGCGAATGCCATGCCAAAGCGTGTGATTGAATGAAATATTCCTTTTGCAGAAACTTTCTCTCTCTATAACTAATTCTGTTTATTGCTATATCTTTGGTATTCTTGCTCGAATTGTGCTAGTTGGTACTCTATTCCGCTGCTGAAATCATTCGAATCGATCAAACTAGATGCTGAGATCCTATAAAAAAGCCCTAAGCAATGGAGGTTTCAAAGGGGCAACCTTTAGCGGGGACCCAAGAGTAGCGTCCCTTACAGTGGGGTCCAAGGGACGACAGCCTCTAACCGAGGTTGATTTTCTCATAATTAATATGTGAAACTCAAGAGTAAAAATAGTCAATTTTAAAGATGATAATTGCTGAAAGCAGCTAACTCAGTCCTGCAAGTATTCGATTATGAACAATAGATTGGTGAAATTTCACTAGTTCATGAAAAACTCCCACACAAAAGTATACTTCGTTTGGATTCTTAGTTTTATCCGTTTGATTTATTCAAGTGAACGACTGAATAATTTCGATATAAATGTTATATTTACGACTCTCAGATTATCCAGTTTGTTTATTTCATTCTTTTTACAAATAGGCTTTTTCAACCACTAGACCCAACTCATCTTAGTACTGCAATTCCTACTAGAATACCACAAATAAGAATCATTTACACTAGAATTAAAACAAACTCTTTCTTTATCTTCTCATTTCTGATCTCCAAATAACGACCCACCATGTGGAAAAATAATAACTTCAATCACTTGTTTTCTTCTTGGACACCCTTATAGAATCCAACCAGCCACATATCGCATGACCTACATACATACTACAATGGTTTGATCCGATTAATTACTCCCTTGTTCGATAACAATTATATAATTAATCACATATATGTGTTTTTTAATTAATAACCATGATATTATTAAGCACAAATCAACGTGCGAAAGCCTGAAAGTGGTAGTTAATAAATTGACAAACGTGTTTAAAGTTTTTCCACTAATATAATCTAAACAAAAGCATTTATATATTTGTGAACATCCAAACGCCTTTTTGCTGTTCAAACACACACACACGCACACACATGGTGCGCTTCACAAAAAACCAGCATGGTGATGCCCATGCATGTCCTACGCGTCTCCGTCTACGTGGCAGTATAATCATACGTGGAGAGGGAGTGGGTGGGTCCCATGTGGACACATAGGAATCTCTTTTTGTAAAATGGTGCGTTAGAGTGTGTTAGAGAGGCCTAAATCGTGTGATTTTCACATCCCTTTGGAAAGTAACAACACATACCCACCCACCCACCTTAATCTTTCTATTCATAAATGTATTACCTCATTTGACTCTGTTGATCCTTGCACAAAATGTCATTTTTGCCCCTGTTTTTTGTATAATATTACTCGCTAATTACTCTTATCAAAGATTATCATAAATAACTACAACGCAAAATGTTATTACAACTAGATTGAATCTACTGGTAGTACGAGAAGCCATTTGACATGTCTAATTACTTTGCCGAATAGTTGAACCATGAACTAGATTAGTGTTTAACTGTTTTTTTAAAGAAAAAAAAACTTTTTTTATTGGATGTTATTTACTGATAATTTTTTGTTCTTCATCTTTTTAGCAATACAAAATTCACATTCACACTAAGATATAAATATGTTTCATATTGTATTGTACTTTAGTTGTATATATGGAAACACACAAATGTATGTATTTTAAATTTAAATTATATCTTTTAGAAAAAAAGGTTTGAGCGGGTCAATAGTCGACCATACTAGTATAACTAAAAGAACATTAATATATGGAGAGATCATATGAGAAAATGAAAAAAAAAACTCTTTTTACACTTATATAATATATATAATTATTTTATAAACATTTGTAAAAAGGTTCTTAAAATTCTCATAAAACTAAAAGTTAAATACTTTTTTTATGAAAATCGTATGCAAACATGTATTAAAAAATAGTTATTCTTCCTAGTATATTATAAAACGAGTAAAGAACAGTTCTATTAATATTTGTAATAATAATTGAAAGAGCAGATATCCTATCCCACAAAAATAAACGAAACACGAATAATTAGACAAATATCCAACAGCAAGGGCACATCCGTAACTTGAGACGCTCCCTTGTCTTTCCCCCTCCTATAAAACCCCAACGCCTAGAAACACGAATAATAATAAACAACAACAACAACAACACTAGCAGTAGCACTAGCACTAGCAGTAGCACTAGCAGCAACACTAGCTAACACTAGCAGCAGCACGTCGGGAGCAGCAACAATGGGCAGCAGCAAGACAACGGACAGCGGGGAGAAAGAAGGCGGCAGCGCGGAGTGCAGCGTGGAGGAGGTGGCGCTGGTGGTGCCGGAGACGGACGACCCATCAATCCCCGTAATGACATTCCGAGCATGGACCCTGGGCGTGGGCTCATGCGTCCTACTAATATTCCTCAACACTTTCTTCATCTACCGGACTCAGCCGCTGGCGATATCCGCCATTCTGATGCAGATTGCGGTGCTGCCCATCGGCAAGTTCATGGCGGCGACTCTGCCCTCCACGGAGTTTGAGGTCTTGGGCCGGAGGTTTAGCCTGAACCCGGGTCCGTTCAACATCAAGGAGCATGTCATCATCACGGTCTTTGCCAATTGCGGGGTGTCCACGGGTGGGGGCGATGCCTATTCCATCGGGGCCATTACCGTCATGAAGGCCTATTATCGCCAAACCTTGAGCTTCTTCTGCAGCTTGATCATTGTGCTCACTACTCAGGTCTCTATGTAACAACTTTGGTACAAACTTTTGAATTTCGTTTAATTCAACTTAACTAATTATATCATAGTGCTTTAATTAGTGTTTCTAAAACTAGATTGGACCGCAAACCCGTTTGCTTGTGTGAATTTGGACATTAATTATTTGAACCAGGCTGGGTGGTTGATCGGATTTTATAACTTTCGTATTTTTTTTTCCGTTCAAAATCTCATTTTTTTTATTAATTTAATAATTATGACATATTTTTGCTATTTAATGATTCATATTATGTTAAAAATGTAAATCTATCTAAAATCATATAGTATTTTTCATATTTTGTTTTTCAAATAACTTTTTTTATATAACTTCAATTGGTTTTTAAATACGGTTCAACTGGTTAACTGATAACATCATATGATTATGTAAACATTGGGTTTAATGATTGAATGATGTTGTGGTGATGACAGATATTGGGGTATGGATGGGCGGGGATGCTGAGGAGATATCTGGTGGATCCGGTGGAGATGTGGTGGCCTTCAAACCTTGCGCAGGTTTCTCTTTTTAGGTTTGTGTGTCCATCTCTACCTTTATCTCTATATGTGTATATATATCTGGTCTTAGAGTCTCATTATATATAATATGTTTTAATTATATCAAGGGTTCTACCATAGTGGACATTTGGGTGATGAGTAATCCAGCGTTGTTTGTATTCGCGAGCGTAGGTGACTTTCGCCAATAGGTTTATTCGGATGACCGGACTTAAAAATTATTCGTGACAGGTCGTTAAAAAAAAGTAAATATGATATAAATGTGTAGTGGGATAAATATGATATAAAAAACAACATTTGAAGTGTCACTGAAACAGTATTATGGTGGTGAGTCTATGGTGATAGAAAAGGGTTGTTGTCATGTAAGTAGGTATGTTAATAGTGTATAATAGTGAAAAGTGATAGAGTAGACAGGTTAGCAATATTTAATAGTGAAAAAATAGGTATAGGAAGTGTGTGATAGTGATAGATTTTATAATTATATATTAGATGGTATAGTCTAGCAGTATTAAGCTTGTTAAAATACACAAATACGTAGTAGATTAAAGTAGAATTAAAAGTTGAGTTAGTTTTTCATCCGGAAAAAGATGTATATAAAAATATTCGTTTTGTGGCTGTCACGTGAACTTTGGAATAATGGGAAAGTAGATTGCATTTCTATGTCATATATTCGTTTGAAATTCAAATACATGGAATTTGGAAGTCCGTTGAAAATTATGATAAAAGAACAAGATGGAATAATAATCAATGGTTTTCCTGTACCATCCATTCGTTATCAAGTGTCATATTCGGATTACCTTTCCACTCATTCAGAATTGGGTGTTCCAACAACTGGAACTACTTAACACTTTGGTTTCACTACTGATTCCTTTTTGCTTTTTCAGACCCATTAAGTATCTATAACAAAACTAATAATAATAATAATTTTATACATTCCTACAAGGCTCTTTGATTGCTTGTACAAAATTAAATGTTTTTACTTGAAAGATGTATATATTCGCCACTAATCATGTCAATACGTAATATGTTACAAGGTATATAGTCATAAAAGTAGGTCAAACACTACTATATATATATATATTATATATATATATATATATATATATATATATATATATATATATATATATTATATATATATATATATATATTTGTTTTGAGTCTCGAGAAGCTATAATCTTAATACCAGTTTGTACTTTGCCGTAGCCATGTAAAAGAATCAACTTTTAGTGTAGTGTTTTGTAACTTCTCGACATAAAGGTCGTTTATGTGTTCTTATTTAATACATAAAGAATATGAACAAAATTATATAATTAACACACGTCTTGTTAAATTAAGGACTTTAGTTCACGTCTTTTTGTTCTTGATCACTCACATAAGTTTGTCCATTTATATTTTCATTTAAATTTACTTATAAATCAAAATTTAGAACCTGGCTTAGGTTGTCGTCTAATTAGGGATCATTGTTTTGGCTTTCTACTGTAATAATCGATATCGATATTCAATATTGTTTACTTATAAAATGTTAGTAATGTGAAATCTTGGGATGATGGTATTTAGAGATTAATAATTTGAATATTCTTTATTTTCAATTATTGTTTATTTATGTTGGTTTGTCTGTATTTATTTATTTATTTATTTATATTTATATTTATATTTGTATTTATATTTATATTTATATTTATATTTATATGTATATTTATATTTATATTGGTTTATGCTTATGTTAATGCAAAACTCATTTAGAATATTAATGAAGGAACATAATTTGTGGTAACTTGTTTTAACTGTCAACTTTCAGAGCGTTACATGAAAAGGAATCGAAAGCACAAGGCATGACAAGAATGCGGTTTTTCATGATCTTCCTAGTCTTAAGCTTTGCATATTACGCCCTTCCCGGTTACCTTTTCCCGATCTTAACCTTCTTCTCATGGGTCTGCTGGGTCTGGCCAAACAGCATCACGGCTCAGCAAATCGGCTCCGGTTACCACGGCCTTGGCATCGGTGCATTCACCCTCGACTGGGCCGGCATATCGGCTTACCACGGAAGTCCCTTGGTCACCCCTTGGACCTCCATTGTCAACGTCGGAGTCGGGTTCGTCATGTTTGTCTACATCATCATCCCCATTTGTTACTGGAAGTATGACACTTTTGACGCTCGCAAGTTCCCAATGTTCTCTAACAAACTGTTCACCAGAACCGGGCATGAGTATGACACCACTCGAATCTTAACCCCGCAGTTCGACCTAAATGTTGCGGCTTATGAGAGTTATAGCAAGCTTTATCTGAGCCCGCTTTTCGCGCTTTCGATTGGTTCAGGGTTCGCTAGATTCACCGCAACACTCACGCATGTTGCATTGTTTCATGGCGGGCAAGTGATCTTCCAAATCCCATCTATATCCTTACTATATAATAATCTATATCTATACTGTCTATACTATATAATCATAAATAAATACATACATAACACGTCGACTTTTCTAAATATTTGTTTTTCGGCTCTATCTCTCTCACCTTAAATGACAATGATTTTAATTAACTTATTAAACAATTATATATAAATTTTTTTATTCTGATATTTTTAAAATCTACTGGATGTATAATTTGATTATAATTATATCTTATTTTAAAAAATAATTTATGATTCATAATTTTCTATATTTGTTATTTATAATTTCTCAAACATTCATCACTTCAAATTTTACCAATGACTTATGAAATCTAACATGTAAAATATAACAAGTTAGCTTTATTTCACTTGTGTAATATAATACATGTGTTCTCAACCTGCTAGGTTATATGTTAAAAAGTTGATTTTTTAAATAAAAAAAAATTCAAAAGGGCTTTGCGTTTGTGTGGTGCTTTCTATCTAGCATAGTCATTGTTAGAAAAGCACCAGATAAACTCCAAATCCTCCATAAAACTTTTTTTTTAAAAAGAGAAAATAAAAGCTGGATCAGTTTCTCCTTTTTGTTGATTGAGTTTTGTGATTTGGGTAGGGATATATGGAAGCAGAGTAAATCTGCAGTTCAGAATGCTAAACTTGACATTCATGCAAAACTGATGAAGAGCTATAAACAAGTACCACAATGGTGGTACATGGTACTACTGATCGGCAGCATCGTGTTGTCGCTGATCATGTGTTTCGTCTACAAGGAGGATGTGCAGCTTCCATGGTGGGGCTTTCTCTTTGCTTTCGCCCTGGCTTTCATCGTCACTCTCCCCATTGGTGTCATTCAAGCTACCACCAACCAGGTGTGACCACAACCATTTCATTTACATCATATACCGACCAATTAAGAATTCAAATATTCATTTCTATTTGTAACGCGATGCAGCAACCTGGATACGACATCATAGCACAGTTCATATTCGGGTACATGTTGCCTGGAAAACCCATAGCCAATTTGCTTTTCAAGATCTACGGACGAATCAGCACAGTTCATGCTCTTTCTTTCTTATCTGATCTGAAACTCGGGCACTACATGAAGATCCCACCGCGATGCATGTTTACAGCACAGGTTTGTTTTATCTTTTTTTCATTGCTGCTAACCAATGTCGGATTGATTTTGGTTTTTAATCGAATGTTTGTTTGTGGGAACTCTTGTTAGTTGGTGGGAACTCTTGTTGCTGGGACAGTGAATCTTGCAGTATCTTGGTGGATGTTGGAGAACATCGAAAACTTGTGCGATATCGAGGGGCTTCATCCCGAGAGCCCGTGGACATGCCCCAAGTTCAAGGTTACATTTGATGCTTCTGTCATATGGGGACTCATTGGACCCGAAAGGCTGTTTGGGCCAGACGGTTTGTACAGAAACCTCGTGTGGTTGTTCCTAATAGGCGCATTCTTGCCAGTACCCGTGTGGATAATGAGCAAGATTTTTCCCGAAAAGAAATGGATCCCATTGATTAACATACCCGTTATATCTTATGGTTTTGCTGGAATGCCACCCGCGACACCAACAAATATAGCGAGTTGGCTTGTCACCGGGATGATCTTTAACTACTTTGTGTTCAAGTACCGAAAACAATGGTGGCAGAAGTACAATTATATCCTTTCGGCTGCACTTGATGCAGGGACGGCGTTCATGGGTGTGTTGCTGTTCTTTGCTCTGCAAAACGAGGGTGTGGATTTGAAGTGGTGGGGGGCGAAGCCGGATCACTGTCCGTTGGCAACTTGCCCCACGGCACCGGGATCAATGTGACCGGGTGCCGGTTTTCTAGGTTTAGTAGTAGGAAGTAAAATAAGGGGGACAAACATGTTATAAACACCAGGTTTGGGCTAATTAATTTATGTAAATTGTTTAAGTAGACTTTGATTTGTATGTGTTTTGTGTTTGTATTACCATTTGGAGTTTTGGGCAGGTTATAACTAAAACTTTCCTGCATTATGACTTTTTGAAACATGTTTACTTTTTTTGTTGTATTCAATAATTAATAATATTCGGGATTGTTATTTTATTAAAATAGACATGGGTTGACTAAAAAGTCAAATGGTTCAAACTATAAGGTCTAAATTGATGAAACCTAAGTTCAAGGTTAAAAAGTCAAATAGTTCAAGCATATGGTCTTAATTATAGGTTTTGAAACATCTCATTTGTGCGTTTTAACAAACTTTCTTTACCGGTGAATTAGTGTTGACTTGGTCAACATGTAAGCTTCATTTTGACCTTTCAAAAATAAAGAGGGTTAGAGAAAAGGGAAAATAATTGATGTGCCTATGAAAAAATGAAGATGGACTGTATCTTTGTCTAATCATAGTTCATTTTCATGGTAAAAGTTACTATGTTAGTGAAGATTCTTTAACTCTTTTAGCAAGTAAATTTACACCTCCCATAGTTGATTTTTTTATATAACTAGAATCCAGCCTCCCGCGTTACAGCGGGACGCAAAACCACACCACGTAGCATTTGACACATCACTCTAGTGACCACCGACATAAAAAAACTCATATTAAAAATAAATATAAAAAAAATAAAACTGAAAGAAAAGTAATTGTAAAAACGTTGAATCACGCATGCGAAACATGAAACATATAAAAAATAAGCAAGTTGATCTAAGACCAGGGCGTTGCGATAGGGGCGTTAAAAAGGGTGAAAAATAAGTGTAAAAACATTGAACCACACATGCACACTACAACGTGTTAACTTGTAAAATTTAGACCAAAACGTAAACTGGAAAATTTGTAAAATATAAAAAGTATAGAGAACCAAATTTGAAGGTAATAAAATTTTGGGGCTAAATTATAAAATATGTAAATGTATGGGATTAAAAAAATTAAAGATTAAAAAAATAATTACAACCAATAAAACATATTATACAACATTTAATACATACAAAGGTTGATAATTAGTATATATATTATATATATATATATATATATATATAACTTGTAACATAACATTTGTTCTAAAAGAAAATGGTGACAATTATTGACTTACGTATAATATATGGAAAAAGTAAATATGATGTTGTTAGGTATTCTAATTGTTACAAATTATTTAAAAGTACGTTATTTTGATAAAATATAATTATAATTAGTTTTATAGGCCCATTAATATATTTACTCTTCTTAAGATCATTAATTATATATTTCTCAAATTAAAAATCAATTACATGTTTCATCTTTATTACATTTTATCCATTCCACTAAAATGAACTATTTATTTTGTACTTTACTAGGATATTTTTAAATATTTTTTTAATCTAAGATCATCAATTACACATCTTAAATCTTCGATAAAAAAAAACATTAAAATTACATCTGCAATTTCAAAAGCTTAAAACTGCATTTCAAAATAACAATTTCAAAGTTACATCTTTGAATACAAAAAATAATCGTCAAAATTTTAACAATTTGACGCTATCATCTGGTAACTTCCAGTTTCTTTTTAAAACTCAACCTAAATTTGTTAATTTTTTCATATTTAAAAACCAAACAAAAACTGTATATTGCCGAAGACCAGTGCCGATTGCGGTCTGAGCATAATCGGTGCGGTGTGGTACAGAGACTATCACATATGAAAAAGCATTTATTGTTTTACCAACATATGATCTCATTAATTAAGCTTTTATGTGGCATTGCTGATTTGCTTCAATAAAAGCTCTTATGCTTGATGCCCACAAATATGGGTTCTAAATTTTGCATGAAAATGGGTGTAGGTTTGAAATTTGAATAAGAGGAAGAACGATGAGATAATCTAGGAAAGTGTCCTCTAAAAATTATTTATTTATTATATTTAATAAAAACGATGTAATCTTGAATAGTTTCGTATCAGTTAGATTAGATGCTTAACAACACCGATTCACTTTCTTCATGACTCTAACATGCATAAAGTGTGTGTTTGATATTGAAATTGTAGCTCATAAGAGTTCATGCATATGAATAGTTTTGATAAAAAATGGTTAACCTTAGCCTAAAACAGGTTTTTTCAATATAACGGTGTTTTACAATTTAACGCTTCATAATACCGATAATAACATAAGAAATCAGTATAGATAGAAAGAACTAGTGAATTTTGTAAACGATTAAATACAAGATGAATAGTATTGAATCGTTAGATTACAATTTATATAGATCACAATGAACCGTAAAACCTAACTAGACATGTGAGCTTACACTAATAAACCCTATTATTGAATCGTTGTGTTATCCATAGTTTGCTTGGTATTTCATTCCTTTTTGATTCTTGAAAAAATAAGTCAATAATTGGTCACCATAGTCGTTGGTGATGTGTCGAGGCTAGCATGTGGTAGTCTTTTGGATACGTAGATCAAGAGATGAGATCTGTAGATATAAAAAAAGGAAGGAAAGTCAGGCCAGTTACTATGGTTAGGTGGCGGTCTCTTGGACCCATAGATAAAAAAAAATAAGATCTGTAAATATAAAAAGAAAAGAAATATTTAACCAAATCATAGTTTGAGATCGCTGGTCGTGTCTGTGGTCTTTGATGTGGCTAAAACACCAATAAACAACAAAAAGAAGAAGTGACCACTAATTTTGGAGCTGTAATTTAGGAAAGAACCAAGAGAATGATGATTAGCGTACCAAGAGAATGGATATTAGGTTTGCATCTTCAACCGATAGCGAAACTTTATTCAACGAAACCTAGAAATACATAGTAGAAACAATATACAAAATGAAGGTGGGACAGGGTGGCGGTGGCGGCGGCAGCACACCGTTCTGTCTAGGGTTTGACATAGTGGCGATGACTAGGGTTTAATTTATGTGTTGCACAAGGAAGACGGTACCCATAACTCTAGAGCTATGATATAATGTAAATGATAAAAGACTATAAGAATATTATTGAATCGTTAGATTATAACTTATAAATATTAAAATAAACCCTGAAAGTTAACTTTATCTATAAATTTATACTAATAAACCCTATCTAATAAATTCATTGCTTGTATGTGCTGGAATCAAAATTATGTTCTGCGTCTATTTTGATTTCAGAAAGGCGTAATATGTGAATTTATCGTCACATAGGCAAATTAGTGCCTTAGAAAGTGTAATAATATGGTTATGATATTTTGAAACAAAAATAACATCATCAATAAACAGAAATTTACTTTTGTCATCATTAGTGTTGATGGTTCCGACAAGTGTTAAAATATGAGTTATAATTATTGAAGCATCGATTGAAACATGTTTTTAAGTTGAACCCACATGTGAAATTGGAGGCGACACGCATATCAGATAAGATAAGGGATAAGAGATTTAGATTAGATGTTGAGAGAAAAGGTTGAAACCCTCACAATGGAGGAAACAAAAGCAAAGGCAGACCAATGCATGAACATATTAAGTAGGAGTTGTTAAACTTGCACAGTTGTACTTGTTAAAAGGCATAAATCGATTATGAAAATTCTTGAAGCATCAAATAAAGGTTAATAATTATAGTGAAGCGTATAGACTTGTCTTAATCAACTTAACTAGGTCTTCATGTCTTGCTACTAGCTACACAACCACCTCAAGGTGGCGTAGCATTTGGCGATTTAAGTTCTCCAAAGAGGATTTAAGTTCAAGACTTATCGTTTTCATAACCGAATCGAACAGCGAACTGGACGTCTTACTAGTTCACTGGTCGGGCCGGATATAACAACCGGATAAAATTATAATAATTTTATAAATATATATGTAAAAAAATACTAAAAACATAAAAAAATATATATATGTGAAAAACCGATTCGACCGGTCCAACCATAGACTGGTGACTGGTCCGGTTCCCGGTTCGACTGCCAGTCCAACCGGTTTGACCAGTCCGACCACCGATTCAATACCCAAACGGTTTTAAGTACCGTACCTGACTGGATTGAAGTTCGGTTCACAATCAATCCAACCGGTCGGCCGGCTGGTCCGATTCGGTTTTCTTAGGAAACTACACATGACATATCTTTGTTGGCCCAATAGATTTAAAAGGGCCCATTGGCACTCGAAGCTCCTTTCTAGTTTCTGCATCACCCCCTGCGATTGCTTTTGCTTGCAGCAGGTGAGGGTTCTGCTTCCGCTGCCACCGTCGTTTTCGCACCACCAACCAAGGTCACGCATTTTTTGAATGAATGCTCTTAGTGATGACTATCAATCTCTAATATCTGTTTTTCTACTCAATTTCTAGTTAGCGTCAGTTAAAATGATGTATGATCCTGAGTTTCTGGACTTATTTTCAATAAGAATCAATGTAAAATCGCCGAATTGTCATGATTCTGCTATTGTTTGTGTCTTTGCGACATGAATTCATTCGTTTTTGCCACCTCAGGTCAATATGCAAAGCTTAAGAGACTCTGTGTTGACACATTGAGGGTTAGGGTTTTTAGAAGCCCACTAATGTTGATGCAAGAGGTGTCTGCGACTAGCAGCCTTCACCGGCTGTTTTGCACATCCATTCATGATCAGCTAATGGCTCGAGTGATTGGGCTGGTGAAGAAATTTGACAAGATTGATGCTGCTAAGGTACTACTTATGCTATTAGGATATTACTTATGAATGTTGTCTGATTTGATTGTGTTTCAAGATTGTTGTTTTGTTACTCCACCCTTTTAAAGAAATACAGTTACTAATATTTTAATATGTTTGATATTGTAGTCAAATTTCATATGTTTGCTTTTAGAATGGAACACCTATTTGGAACCATATTACAGCATTTTCACATAATATGATAATACTCGCATGCTTTACCTTGCCCCACTGGTTAGCTAGATATTCGCGGGCTTTGTGAGTTTTTGTTGATGGGTTCTGATTGTTACCGAAAAATAAGTTTGGTTTGATTTTTGTTTTGGGTAATTACCATTATTTTCAATCCATAATTAAACCTCAAAAAGTTTTCACATTTCTATTCAGGGTGATTTGCAATATGGTCATACTTACAGACAAGTCAACTGCCAACTGCAACTTCAAATATTTTACCTGGTGATATTACAGACGAAAATTTTGGGTGTTTTATCAAACTTTTGTGAAGGTGCTTACTTTTACGAGTGAAAACAAAACAGTAATTGGACCAAATATGATTACCCAAAACAGGAATCAGACCAAAGTTGGTTGCCTCTATACGCAACAATTTCCCAATTTGCCTATGAGTTAATCTTGTATGTAACCTTGAACAGGTTACTGAATCAGCTGATTTTCAGAAAGATTTGAGTCTAGACAGCCTAGACAGGGTGGAGCTAGTGATGGCGTTTGAGCAAGAATTCTCCATTGAAATCCCAGACGAGGAAGCAGATAAACTGAAATGTTGTGCCGATGTGGCCAACTACATACAGTCAGCCCCTAAATCTGAGGATTCCTGATGAATTGTTTTTTTCACCTAAAATCACCTTTCAACTTAAATTTGTTTTACTATTTAACCCAGTGTTGGATGTTGTTTTTATGTACAAAGATCATATTTTGTATCGAATACATACAACATGTTTCATTATGCTCAACTTTAAAATATGTACATCCTCTCCCTTGGACAGGACTTGCCTGCAAACACACAGACACACAAAAACGAAAAAAGAAAAAGAAAATATAAGAATATGAAACATGATCAACCTCCAGAACTCATTTAAATTGACTGAAAGCGCCTTCTTGAATGAGCAGTGGCCGTTACATTCGGGTGTCAGATGTTGACTATGAATACTTAGAATGCTTCATGTTCATTCATGCATGGATGTGAATCTTTAGGTGTCAAATGAAACTCATTGGCGGTGTATGTGCGAACTCCATTCTCGTTTGATGAGAACGTTATCTTTCTGTGGTCGCCTGTAAAAGCTTGGTGGCAGGGTGAGCTTTTTGGTAGCTCGATAATTCTCGTGATGCATCTCTTTTCCATATCTGGAATTGCATGGAGATGAGAAGGAAGATCGATGAGGAAGTCCCCATATTCATCGGTTACGCCTGTTACCCAATCTGATTTACTCGTCTTCTTTTTAGTATCACATGAAACCGCCATTGATGCTCCTGAAATTCCAATATATATGGTTTGTTAGTTTACACAAGTCCTAAAATGGGTGTGTTGGGTTGGATTATACTAGAGGCTGTAAAATAAAATGGGTGGGTTGAGGCGTTGAGCCAGATTTTATTAACATGAAACGCTTTTATACAAAATTTTAAGCTTTCCAAGGTTTCGTTACATTAAACATAACCAACCTTGGTATAATTTTCGTTTTGCGACCAAAATCTTTCATAAATAAAGTTTTACAAGTTATCAAAGCTTGAACTTTTTTTTGTTTTAGATACTCAACTTTCTTTCTAGTTTGGTCGTGGGTGGGTGGTGTTATCGTAAGTGGTCATTTCCAAAATATAAATACACCCGTTCATAAGTAAATGGATCAAAAGTGACAATTGTATGGGTTACAAATACATACCAGCGATGGGATGGGATTGAAGAGGAGAACCATTATCCAAACAAACATCACATAGAACCGAGCCACTAACCACCACCGTTGAGAGCTTCTCGTCACCATATCCGCCACCCTTCTCAAGTCATCACTAGAGGAGAGCTCGACCAACGGGTTTTCAATTACATGTCTAGCACGCGTATTGTGAGCCCCGAGTAAACCGAACAAGATGAAGAACAGGATTCTCATGATCTTAGTATATTCTTGAAAACTAATGGTCATCTTTTGCTTTTGTGAACACATAAGAAAAACCTTAGGAGCAACGCAATGTGCAAGACAATGAAAAGCTACCAGCCTGCCTTGAAGGTTTTATACACACACACACACACACACATATATATATATATATATATATATATATATATATATATATATACACACACACACACACAAAAGTCATTAATGCTATGCTTGAGCATGGGGTTAAATAAATTTAAGTATATAGACTTGTAATATAAATAAATTAATTTTTGTCAACATTCTTGTGGTTGTATACCTACTATAACCTTTGACCAGTGCCTTGCACCCAATTTGGATAGTGAGAGTTGTGTTGTCAAATTTTTTAATGAGAATCAAAAGGTTGTGATCTTTCTTTCTTTTTACTCATTGGTATAAATTAAATGTTAGTAACTTGTGTTCTATTAAATGTTTGTAATTGGTTTACAATGAAGAATATAAAATATAAGAATGTGAAATTATTGTTTGTCGGTTTAATGTGAGGCGTATTTGTTTCAGTTGGGTCTACTGTTTTGTGTTTACTATTTTTCGTTTTGACCAAACCCCTTATGTTTATTTTACACTGCTTTCCACAATTTTGTGTATACGCGTGTGCTACGAATGGTTGATTTATGGAAGGAGGCGGTCTTATATGTTTTTTCAAAACTGTTGTCCGAAGTCGGAAGGGTTAACACAAGCTCCAAAATCAACATTATTTTGGCTTGTAAAATGTTTCTTATGTGGCATATTTTATTCCTAATGCCAAAATTGTAGGCACACGTTGACTATATGTATGTGGGCAGGGTATTTTAGTCTTATTTGTTGTTAACTTGTTAGCATGAGAGGTAGTTAAAAGTAGAAATCATGTAGGGAATAAGGGCATAAATGAGCAGAATGTGTTGGAGAGGAGATTAACCAGAAAAGAGGGGTAGTTAGGTAGCCAACCAACCTTAGCAGCCTTACAGACCCAAAACAATCTCTTGGTCAAGCCTACTCTAACCATCTTTATATTGCTTTAATATCCAATTCGTATCCACGTATCTTTCACTAAAGCGTTTAGGGTCCGTCTCGACCGGTTCACATGAAAAAATTTAGGTCAAACTGCTAAGAAAGATTACGGGAAAGGACAAACCGAGAAGTCCGTCGGGGTTTGTGGGCTAATTGAACCAGCCAATTTTGGTTGCTTAGTTTTGACAGTTTGAACCCAACTTTTTTTAGTGTTTTTTTCTAAATCGTTAGTTTGTATTAGAATGTACAAAATATAACAGTTCATCAACTTAATACATATGCAAACCTACGCATTCTAAAAATTATAATAATAATAATAATAACAATAACAATAACAATAATAATAAGAATAACAATAAGAATAACAATAAGAATAACAATAATAATAACAATAAGAATAACAATAATAATAACAATAACATCCGTCGGGGATGATGATGATGATGATGACGATGACGGTGACGGTGACGGTGACGGTGACGGTGACGGTGACGGTGACGGTGACGGTGACGGTGACGGTGACGACGGATGACGATGACGATGACGATGATGATATGATGATGATCAAAACCAAATGATGAACTGAAGGGTACAAATCTCAAACCACCTTAACATGCTGACTTGTTTTGGTTTGGATAACCATCAGTTTCAACGGTTTGTGTATACCCCGAGTGATAGAAGTAGACCCAAACAACACTAGGTTCAAAAGTAGGATAAATCACAGTTTGTTTGTTTGTTTGTTTCAGATACAGATTCACCATCAAAACAAACGCTAGGGCTACAATATCAAACATAAGATATAGAAACACCACTCCGGTTAATAAAATCGTGTTAAGATCACTACCCAAATATGCCAAAATTAACCTAGCAAAGACCAATCGATTCAACTCTCACACACAAAAGATAAATTAACAAAATTCATTTTTCAAATATGAACTCTCTGCTACTTTCATTTGATTGTTGTTCCCTTAGTAAACAAAATGACTACAAGAGCCTATATAAGCAGATAACTAACCTAATACACCCATGATATCTAAAACATGGGTCTAATTAACAAAACAAAATAAAATAGAATAAATAAACACATGCATAAATAAATAACTAAAAACAAACATGGATTGAAAACTTAAACAAGCAATATAAACATGGCTAATGGGTCATGGGTCGGCATTGGGTCAATGACTCGATATAGATCACCATGTGTCACTAGCGATGAAAACGATCTTTCAATACGATATCTAGCAAATGACGACTTACATAGTCACACGTCTTGAAAAATATATTCATAATGTATCAAGTTGTGTGAAGATTACAAAGAAGATGCTGAATGATTAGAAGTTAATTCAGAATTAAGATCCTTGGTGTTAAAGTAAAGGTTGCTTGGTTTATTGAGGAAACTTGTGATTGTAGGCACAGGAGAGAACCCAGTATACTTTCCATCTCTCTTTGCTGTGCATATCTTCACCATATACTTGAGAAGATCATGCTTTTGGACGAATGATTGGGCTGCATATTCCTCAAATGCCATCCACTGCGTGCAAAATAACCAAACAGTTTAACAAAAATAAAGATGGCTTCATTCATCATGACTTGGTAGTTATTTTGTCCATAGAAGATAACCTGGGCTGCCTCTATCTCTCTTTCTTGCTTCTGGATGTTGAACGATAACGGTTGCAACAAGCACATGAAGAATAAATCTGACTTGTCAAAGAATGATTTATGGCTTTGTCTGCAAAATGAGCAGCGAATGAGCGCATGATGATATGATCATTCCTAATGATTTCCAAACAAGTTGCAGTCATTTCCTTACCTGAATGCTAATACTTCCATGAATTTGGTGTCAATCTGAACCATCATAAACAACAGTAAATAATTACAAGTTCAAATATAGTGATTTTGACTTTTGAGGTAAAATCCGATGTTTATCAATTTAAAACTGAGGATTTTAACAAATTCAGCTCTTTAAAAGTAATTCTTAAGTTGGAATTTATACCATTTGCTCCTAAGAGGTGAAATTGATCACCTTATCCAGGGCTAAAAAATTCTGTTAATATTCAAACATTTTAATAAAGATCGGAAGATGGGAGGATTAGGTAACAGGTCAAAATAGGTTCACATTGAAACGAGTCATGCTTTAGTACGGGTATGCACACTTACACAGGCTTAGTCGAACAGAATGACCTGCTAATATTTTTGTTTTTATATTTGTAAGGAACTAACATGTCATGATGATAATCTAAAACAATTTAGAAAGTTGTTTGTGCTAAATATACATTTTGTGGTGGGCGACTTTCAAGCGATTTGACATGTCGCCATTTTAGTTTTCATTTTCCTTTTGTTTGACCCATTTGAGATAAAAATTAACCAAGTTGATCATTCACAAGTAAGCAGGTTGAAATTGCCACCTATACAATTTAAAATAAGAGATGAAGTGATTGCAACTTACTCCTGTCTCTTCTTTTACCTCTCTAACCGCTGCATCACATATATCTTCACCCTGTAAAAAAATTCCTTTTGAAACATTGAAGTACTTTTGGTGTGTGATGAGTCATGAGTAAATTAGCAAAATAGACATACCTCATCAACTACTCCTGTAGGGAACTTCCATATGCCAGTTCCTTGGAACTTTCCACTCTTCTCTTGCACTACCAAAACCTAATTAACACAAGTTAGCAAAATAGAGTATATCAAAAAATATATCCACGTAAAGAGTTCACATATTGACACAGAGCAGAAGCACAAAATACAAAGGTGAAAACTCTTTATGAGAAAAGTTGATAAATTCCTAAATAAGAACTATTACATCAAGCCCTTTATATAGAGGAAATTTAATTTTTGATGGGCAATGTCAAATCTTGGGAAATGAAAATTGACAAGCTACAACTAAAACCGAATGTGTTTGATTGTAATCTGTGATTGATGCCTTTTACATGAAACCAAAAGTTACAAAATTTGAAGGGAGACTGTCAAAGTTAAATCAGGGTTCCAAATGAGAGAATTTGGGCCTGAAAGTTGGGAAAACTGTCTATGGTAGCTTGTCAAGTGTGGCCTGTTGCACAGTTTTTGTCCATGTTTTATCGGCCATGGAGTTCCAGACGGATCAAATGTTATGCATGTTTTAAGTTCGGTCATTCAATAACACACCAGTTGGTTGAAATATTAGTCCACTGGTTCTTTGTATTTGCATGTATATCATCGAAAATTTAAATTACAAAACATATGGATACTGATCAAGTGCAAGTTAGTACCTCTCCATTTTCATTCATCACAAAAGCACCAATGCCCACTCGATGACTTGCATTTGCTGGCAAAGTATTTACTGTTTCAGGAATCCAATGCACAAGCATCAAGTGTTTGGGTTCAGCATGGTGATAATAAAAGCCTACCTGTAACAACATCCAAGAAAGATTTCATATGAATTAAGGTCTAACTGTACAATTATAAATCAAGTTAAGACTGGAATAATTATCTACCAAAGCTTCTATACGTGTGATGAAAAAACTTACTTGAACCGCAGGCTCGATGAGATTGACAAGCTCGATTGGCAATTTGATCCAAACACCCTTCTTACCCTAAACAAATGTCAGCCTTAGGTTCAGGAAATGTTACTTTGACCAAAAGAAACAAAAAATTGGCAACAAAAAGAAAGTTCAAGAGTCATGCATGATTAGTCATACTTGCACACGTATGTGTGATCAACAACATATATTACGAACTAGAATATCTTGGTACTTTTCAAGTGACCATCTCACAACAAGAGTGGTAAGTTGTTACCATCATCTATCAAGAATGGAGATCCACCAACCCTTAAAACTTTGAATACTCTCACACCCTTTTTCCCACAGCTTTATTTATTACAAGAACGGAGATGCTAGAACTCTCAACATTCTTGAATATCATAACACTCTTGACCTATATAATAACAGGAGTGGAGACGCGTTCAACATTCTTGAATGCTACTATCATCACCCAAAAAAATTAACTTTGATATGTATATGATAAACTGATAAACATAACCACTTTGGATTACATATATTTCTTCTCCTTGAACCTCCCTCTGATAACGGTTGACGCTCTAATGTGAAATCAACAAGACAATAATCATATAATATGTAAACAAAATGGCAAAATTGCACAAATATTGAGTGGTACTTCACGAAGGAAAACCCAACTGATAGTTTCAGAATTATAAGAACGGAGGTGTTACAACTCTTGCACGAGGTATAAGACAAGGCTGCGTGAAGCAATACGACCCTCGCGCAAGGCAGGAGCTAAGTCAAGCACTAGGTACATTCTTTAGCTGTTACAACTCTTAACACTGTTGCATACCCTCACACCTCTCTCTCCATTCTAATCATCATAACAAAAACCATATGCAAATATATAATTAGACACAAGTCTGCTCATTTTATTGCACTCATTTCATATAATTCTGTCTTCATCCTGCATTTGCAGGGGGACTTAAACATTTACCACAACCAGTCACCAACTCAATTAATCAACATCACTCAAATATTCATCAATAAAAAAGAAATACTAATGACCTGTTGTTTCCAATGCAGCATTGATGCTTTAAGCAATGAAACAAAGACAATTGGATCAATGGGCTCTGTAGACATTTCCACAATCACACCTCCATGTTCATCCTCTTTACCACTCAATATACTATCCACTGTCTGCACCTGTTTATCAGACAACACAGGTGATGGAGAAGAAGAACTCGCTGAAGCAGACATGGGTCTTACACTCAAACGGATCCCAAAACTGCTGGTGTATCTCCCTGAAAACAAATCAAAAGAAACACACCCAAAATCAAGAAACCCCCAAAAGAACCCAGATCAAAGAACAAGAATCGAAATCAAGTGAGTAACTAATCGATTTCAATTTCTAACAACTGGGTTCGTAAATTTGTCTAATTTAACACAACAAAAGGCTGATATTTGAAGAATTTGGATATGGCAAGTGAGATATTGACCTTCTTCTCCGGTGAAGAAGTTTGATCGGAGACGTGAGAAAGAACGATTAGTGGTGATGAAAGATAGAATTGATGGTCTGGGGAGAAATCGGAGTATCATAATAGCTCAGTATGTTCGAAAATAATTGGGGATTTTACAGGGATGTGAAGAATCTTGATGTACAACATATGTACGTTAGCAGTTAGCACAAGTGGAGACAACAGACAAGATGGGGATGCAAATTGGAGTTAGGTTTTTCACACGTGTGTTTGGTTTACTTTCGAGTTAATTAGGAAACTATTAATTATTATTTCATATTAATTTTAACTAATAATTTGACAGTTTTATTTTTAAGTTTTTGTTTTGTTAGTAATAATGAAGTTAACGAATAGTTAGCCTACTTTTGTTATGATAATAAAATTGAAAATTAGAATTAGTGTTGATTAAATTGATTTTTGGATTAATATTAGTTAAATCGTTTGTTGAGATTAATGCCAACCAATAGTCGATAGTTTCGATTATTCCCAGTTAACTAGGTGTTTTACATTTAAATCGTATGAAATGACTAAACCGATGGTTTATTGGTTGTTTAATTGGTTTGAAATATATAACTCAAATTGTTTTAAATCATACATGTTTGGCCGGTTAGCGGTTTGATACAAAGAGCAAGTCATGTAAACTGGGTCGGTTGTATTATGCATGCATAATTATTGAAAAAATGTTGGAGGTGTGAAAAATAAGTTTCTCACAAACTAAAAACAATTGATTTTTTTATCAATTTCAGACAAAAAGAAATATATGTAACTGAAGTTGATATATTTGAATCTTTCTAGGGTTATGTTTAACTATGTAAAAGCTTTGTAACGAACTAAATCATGTCTAAAACGAAACCAAAACGAAAGATATATCGATGATGGAAGTTGAGTGAACTCTGAAAGCTTTCAAACTTTCAAAGTGTAATCACTTCTAAACCTTTTAAATCTACTATGAAGTGTAGTTAGTTTAAAGATGCGGTTAATGAGTAAAACTAACAATCAGTTTCAATATGAGATTTATACCAAATGAATTGCTTTAAAGATATTTAATACAATTTAATTTCTTGTTAATTCTTGATAGAGTTGCTTCAAGTTGTGTTCTAAATTTAATATTATGGTGAGCTTTGGTTGAAAACACTCATTGCAAGTCTTTACGACACTAACTTCTTATATTGTTTACTAACATCCAACAAGCTTCTTGATAATAAACTACATACTCTAGAGATAACTATTCGGGTTCTGATTCTAGTTCACCCCACTAACTGCTTCGGTTTATTTATTTTAAAAAACAAATAAGTTCTTTTGAGATACTTGAACTTTTTTGAAGACCTTTGTTAAACACGAATCTTTCCTTCCCAGACCCTTGTTTATTTATGTTCTTCTTCTTCAGTGCTTAATATCATTGCTTTTATTTCATTTGTATACGATTCCTACGATCTTAAAATAGATTTTTAAAACACTATTTGTAGTATGTTTTTAAACTCTCTTACTTTTTGTTTTGATTCAAATGAGTACTAAAAAACAAAAAAACTCAACACCTTTTAAATATAAGTCATTACTGTACCAGCACCTAAACAACCATGTCTAAGCACAAACAACACCTAAACAACTAAATTTTTAATATTTTAAAACAATAATTTAAGTAAATTTTAGAATTTTAGGGATAAATCAGAAAATTAAAGCTATCATTCTAATAAGACTACAATTATGTAAATATGTTAAATTATATGATATGGTTAAAGATATAAGTTTAAATAGTTATTGATGTTTATAAATATAAGCTAGCACGGAGTTATTGTAAACCAGCTCCGTAGTGACAAGGAAAGCTGCAACGAATAACTTACAAAACAACCACCGTGCCCCAGTGAGTTTGGTAATACTTGTGCGCCATTTTAACATACCATTTTCGAAAACTTAACTTAATGTTAGAAAGACACTTGGTCAAGTTCCTTTGTTAACATACCATTAATTTTAGAAAATCATAATAATTAATGTAGATTTTTTAAATTAATAAAAGAGAACTTGTAAATGATTAGAAAGTTAAGGTTGTATTTTTAAAACCAGCTATGGATTTATTATAAAGATCGGTTTCATAAATAAAAGTTAGTTCAGATGTCTCTCAACCTTATATGACATTCATAACTACAAATCATAAGTTTGTAACCTCCCTTTTAAATATAGATCTTACCCATCAAAAGTTTACCAAAGATTACTATAACATTAACATAACATAAAACACACCATTAATTCATGACAAATTACACAAGTTTCATCCAATTAAGATGATAATAAGAGTTTAGCTCATAATGAGCTTGAACATAGCAACAATTAATATAGAAGATAAGTATGAAATCATTAGTAAAATAAAACAATCGATCCATAATGGGTGATTTTTAGACAATTCTAAGCTTCATTTAAAAGTTGAATACACCTCTAGAACCTCCTAAGTGCCTTCAAGTTTGGATTCCTGAGAGAAATCAACAGAGTTTTCCCCTTCAAAAGCTCTTAAATGTTACAAATGAGCTGTTATTTATAGATTTTCTGGAGTGTCGGGCACGACATCATGCCTTAAAAGGCACGACCCCATGCTAGGACAATGTACACAAAAGTTGGTTGACTTGTACGCTTAGAGGTGGCGGGGATAATTTTTCATCGGATAAAAGAAAATGTTGTTAATCAAAATGTCAAGCTTTTCCAAAACATTTATCAATGCGAGGATGAGAATATTGCTTGAATTGACTTGCTTTTGTCTAAGATCAAGACGTTTTAATCACTACATTCTTGAAAATCAAAATTCCTTTTACAGTTTTATTTTTTAATAACAAAGAGTATATTGGTCTATCGACATAAATTGTAATAGAAAATATAATGGAGTTGAGTGTTTGGACTAAGCTAACTACGAATGGTGTATTGTAATAATGAATTCACGATAAAGAGATTTTGAATTGAAAAGACAAAAAAGACAATTCTCAGCAAATTATAAAAATTATATTTACTTTATTTATTTTTATAAGAGCCTGTTATCGGTACATACAAACATAATATCTGGACATTTTAAATACGATTCGTATTGTCTAATATGCCATGTATTAGTCTAAAAATGATTAGATAAGTTAATTCATATTTTTTACGACCTGTATTGGTTGTTACAGCATGTGATGACGTTAATAATGGGGTCGTAATTAATAAGACTTATGAGTGTGACTAAGTGTCACACCCGACCAGCAACGGAATCATCAAGGTGGATGAATATGTAACGATTGTTCATAGCACATGGAAGTAGATAAGTTGGAATAATATTAAATATAATTTTTCATTGAACAATATAAAACAATTAAGTCATTACAATACAACAAGGATATAAACAACAACATAAGATGGTTAATTAAACTAAGTCCAAGTCCTATCTGAGCAAGAAGAGTTCCTCAAGTAGCAATCCTGAAACATGTTAAAATAAATGATCAACTTTGAAAGTTTGTGAGTTTCCATGGGTTAAGTATACATAAATATATAAAAAGATTTACAAGTAGCAATTAATGTTATTGGTTATAAATATGCAAGTTTATAGAACACATATAGCTACAATCAAACCTTGACCAAGATTAAGATTACAAGTTTATAACGATTAGCTAAGTGTACTTGGTTCCCATGATGAACAATTCATACGTCATCAGGAGCCAGCAATACATCGGATTTAGCACCAAATAGGTTTGTAAGGCCATAGATCTATGACGTTACCAAGCTAGCAATAGTTAATGATTGTCAACATATAATGTATCTCATATAACACTCACAATAATATCAATAATCATGACAAAAAGGTAAAGATGAATTGCATGTGTATTTACAAGTATCAAGATGTTTACAAGTGTAAGTTTATAAGGTTAATATGTTTCACCCCAAAAGGTGTAATATAAAGTAAAAAGGGCCATGAAGAACTCACATGGAAAACTCACGTGTTATAATTGCACTTAAGATAACAATAAAAAGATAAGATGGTTCTAACGATTTCTTCACGATTCAACCTAATGGTTGATGTCTCAAAATTAGAATAAAGATAAGATACAAGAGTAAATATGAATTAGGGTTTCATTTGGAATTTGGGGGGTTTTAACAACTAAATAAAATAAAATAAAAATAAAGCGATCGATTATGTTTCGGTTCAATAAAATTGGAATAAATCAATTAAAAATAAGAATGATAGTGAAAGGTTCAATAATTTAATTTATTGAATTAACAAAGATTAAATATGATGTGTGAAAAGAAATAATTAATTTAATAATTAATTATTTAAAATTTGATAAAGGTACTTACTTGAATATTTATTTAAATGACCTTAAAATTATCTAAAATCATTTTATAAGGTTTTGAGCTTTTATATGATTTATTATAGAGGTCTTATAATACCAAACCTTAAAAATAAAAATAAAGTATAATAGAAAGTTATATTGTTTTATAAGTTTCAAAAACTTAAAAAAATGTTTAAGGAATAACTTTTCAAGAACTTAAATAAAAGTTTAAGGAATAACTTTATTAACTAAATATATATAACAATGTTAAATGAATAGATGAATAATTAATTATTTAAATAACTATTTGAATAATTATTTATTTAACATGTAGATTTATAATGTTTTAAAATAATCTACATTTGAACCGTAATAGATTTATAATATTTAATCATATAAACTAATTAATATGTTTTTATAACCTTGGTTATCCTTTATAAAGTAATTAAATTTAAAATCATAAGTTTTTAAAGCCTTTAAAATTAATTTAATAAATTCTGAAATGTTTTAGTTAAAAATAATAATTTTTAGTTTAATTTCATAATATATTAGTATAATTTCTGAAGTTTAAAATATATAAAAATAACTTAAAAAAATAAATGTCGAGGGTGGGGTTCGAACCCCCGACCTCTAGGTAAAGGTCGAGTCTTAACCGGTTAGGCTAGAAGTCAAGATCTGGTTAGATGCTCCTTTAAATGTTTAAAAACATTTGTTGCAAAATCCCCCAATTTCATATAAACCCTAACTTGATTTTGATCAAATTGATCACCCAAATGATGTTGATTACCAAATTAAACATGGGGCTTTGTTTCCCCATGTAAAACCGAGTATGGTTATATAATTAACTTACTTGACTAAGTTCAAATTGATGATCAACCATATGAAAGATAGTCGCGACTGATGGATAGTCTGAATCCGTATTATCAATGTTGATATGGTTCAATTAATGAATGATAAAGCTTCCAAGGTTGATGAGGGACAAAATCCCTTTATCAATTGTATTCGAAGATGCTCCGGAAGTGGACATCGACTAAGTTGCAGGTCTCGTAATGAAGATGATGACCGGATATGTTATTTGTGTAATTTGAATGAAATTGAAGTTACAGAATGGTTCAAGGAAGTTGATTCGAATGTTTTCCCATGATTAAATAGACCCAATTGATGTTGTTACACTCCAACCTTAATGGTGGAATCGTTGAGATGTGAGGGTTCAGATTGTTCACAACCACATAACGCTATCATTTAATCCAAATATTATAATCATAAGTTTCAAAAGTAAAATACAAACATAAGTCTCAAACATGAAAACAAACATAACATAAGATGAAATAATCCAAGACAATTCATTTATTATTCTAGGTCCAATCCTAGATGTGAGTAAACTTCAAAGATGACATCAAACTTGAGCATTTCCTGAAACATGTTAAAAATAAAGGGTCAACATAACGTTGGTGAGTTTTCTATAGTTTTCATACATACATATATAAAAGATGGAAATTAATATCATAGGTTAGTGAGCAAAGTAACTAGGGATGTATGACAAATGTAACAATCAAACCTTGACAGTTTACAAGATTACAAGATTATATGATTAGCTAAGTGTACTTGAATTAACTAAGCAGGCTTGTCAGACTCATAGATCTATGACGTCGTCAGGCTAGCAACAGTTAATGATTGTACATATAATAGTCATCACATGGTAATTACTAAAGTTCAACTAACCATGACAAACAAGATGAATTGCCCAAATGTTTACAACATCTAACCAATTTTACAAGTGCAATAGTCATACGATAACATGTTTCACCCCAAAGTGTAAAAATAAGCAAATGGGGTATAGAAATACTCACATATTCAATAAATATATAATTGACGATTAATAAGAAATATTAGTCGTCGTTTCAACGTAATCCGTCACAAGACACCTAAATGTAAACAAAATTAAAGCTTAATTATAATAAGTTCAACGAATCAATGAGTACTAGGGTTAAGTGGATTTTGGGGTTGTTAAATAATTAATTCATTCTGTAATACCCGATTATTTTTAGAAGTCAAGATATGAGGAATAAAAGCAAGAAAGGCAATAAGGTCCAAGTGGAGGGAATAAAAATGTAAAAAGGACAAAAAAATCTTTGAAATGTTGGTGTAAAGGTGGGCATGGCCGTCCACCCTCATTTCACATCATCATCTTCTTCGGTTTTAGAGAGAGAGCTGAGGAACTCTCGGTTTTGAAGAAGAAGAAGAAGAAGAAGAAGAAGAAGAAGAAATCGAATTCAAGGTAAGAATTCACGGTTTTTATGTGTTTATGACGGGTTTTAGCCTGGTTATGTGATTATATGCGTATGTGTTGTGTTTGTGCTCGTTTGTATGTGTTTGGATGTTATTTCTAGGTGTTTTGAACTCTTTGCAAACGGGTTAAAAGGAAGAACACCCAAGTTGCACCAGCTGAGTTCTAGACCCTAGTTTTTACATGTTTTAAACTATCTTGGGGCTGAAAACATGTTAAAATGATTTTACGAGTTTATATGTGAATACCCGTATGTATGGTGTATGTTGATGTTAGTTCTGGATGGTTTATAGGCTACTCATGTTTAGAATAGCCACATTATGCTTAGAACAGATAGGTTCGATGATTAGGATGGAAAATATCCTAGAAACATGTTTTACAGAATGCTCATGCGCCTAGATAAGTGTCCATACGTCTGAAAGTGCCTTAGAAAGAATTAAGTGTAAGTCATACGCCTAAACAGCAGCTCATGCGCCCAAAATTTGCCTTAGAAATGTTTATGTTCAGTCCATGAGCCTGAGCAGTGGCCCATGCGCCTAGAAATATTAGTCGGATGACTAAGTGTAGGGCCATGCGCTCCAATAGTGCCCATGCGCCCAAGTGGCCCATGCGCCTAAGTGTTCATGCGTCTGAATAGTATCCATGCGCGTAGATTGGGTTGGAATTTACTAAGTGTTCAGACGTCCAGGAATCCCCATGCGCCTGAACAGTACCCATGCGCCTGAAAGTGGCCCATGTGCCTAAGTGTTCCCCATGCACCTGAATAGTGTCCATGCGCGTGGATAGTGCCCATGTGCCTAGGACTTAGAATATTTTTTGATTTTTGGGGAAAATGTGTAAAGTAGGCTTTGACTTGGGAAATCCCCGGGGGACTATAAGTTGACTTTTGGGGTCATAGATATTATGATGGGCATGTTATTGCTGATGATGATGTTGCATGATTGTGCATGATGTATGTTATGTATGTATAATTCCCTGTGATGATGTATGACTGGTATGTTATGTTATGTTCCTATAATGATGAATGTTTATCTTTCCATGGCTTTACGTGTTATGTTAATGAATGAACCGAAAGTATTATGTAACGTAAAGTGAAAGATAATGAACGAGGAACATGATGAATAAATGCATGCATTAACGAATGAATGAAAGTTAAAAGCCTTGCAAGAAAATGAATGGAGGTCCACACCCAATGAAGGGTGTTAGCTCAACTGTGTGCGGGTTAGCTACCCCAGAAGGATGCACACTGGGGTCCAATCCTTGTGATTGACCATATGTATGGGATCCTTCCCGCTTGCCCGAGGTACTGGAGTCAGCTTCTTGCACAATGTTCGGGGTCTATGATAGACCTCAGGCCCAGTAACCAGCTTCGTGCATAATGTTCGGGGTATAGCATATGGCATTGATCTGGAATGAAAAGAAAAGATGAATGGTGAATGTACTTGCCCCAGGTACTGGAGTCAGCTTCGTGCATAATGTTCGGGGTCTATGATATACCTCAGGCCCAGTAACCAACTTCGTGCATAATGTTCGGGGTATTGTACATGTCACAAGATGTAACGAATGAATGAAGATTAATGAACGTAATGGAAGATAATAATGATATTATCTGTATGTACGTATGATGTATGATCACGTATGAATAAAACGTGTAGTATGGACTCTGTAAGGAAATAATAACGGCTTATGTATGTTTTAATATAAAACTAGAACTCACTCAGTGACGCTGACTTTTATACGTTTTCAGTTGGTAGGTAAACGTTGCTGAGGATGGGACGAGGTGGCTACTCAGCTCTTTTGGATGGAATCATTTAATTAAGGCTTTTGTGATGTAATACAACAATGTAATTTTGTAACCAACAAACGATGCATTATTTTGCAAAAGTTTTTAGAATGAAATGAAATGCCATTTGTTTTATGTTTTTCCGCTGCAATGTTTTGATGAATAAATTTAAAGAATATGTTTTACGTGCGATGAATCACTAGCTGTAAGTGTCCCGGGAACGGGGCCTTACAAGTTGGTATCAAGCTAAAGTTTAAGTGAAATGGGTAAAATTTCAAAATAAATCTTAACTTAAACTGAGAATGGGACGGAATGGGAATGGGATGCCAATCTGAGTAGCTGCGTGCCATCAGGTATTTTCATAATGTTAACCGGTTTATGTGCGCATGGTATGTGGTTATGTGTTGTATGTAGATTTAAATACTAATGTAGTCAGGACAGGTAATGCTCGGGGTATGAAGAGTAAAGTGAGTGGCTAATCACAACTGGCCACTGTAATTAGGGACTTACTATACTTGACATGAACTAATTGTTCCCTTGAATGACCGTGTTGGTGTTTGAATCTTTCAGTGTGTTAGTAGATGGCTGGGGGTATATCTTTGAAGGCCTCTCGTGGTGGAGGTCACAGTGCTGAACCGCGACCCAAGAGGGGAGACCCAGAGTCGAGAAAGTGGTTCATGAAGTACCAGAAACCCCTCATCCGGAGGGTGGAGATGAGAGTGCTAACCTGAGAGCCTCAGTGAAGGAGGCGGTTGTGGAAGAAGTGCACCAAGTCATGCAGACGATCCTACCGTCTGTGGTGACTAAAGTGATAAAGGCAGTTAGAGAGGGAGAGAGAAAGGAAAGGAGTGGACCTACGGGCGAAAGAAGATAGCCCGAGACTGAGACGGTTCCGTCCAATGATGAGGACGAGGAAGAAGAGCCTGCGCCGGAGGTGACCCGAGGCTGCAACTACGGGGTGTTTATGAGATACAAACCCCCTACTTTCGATGGAAACGGCGCTGCCGCTGCTGCTCACCGGTGGGTGAGGGAAATGGAGGCGGTACTTGATATCAGCGAGTGCCGAGAAGACCAGAAGGTTATGTTCGCTACCCACTCATTCGTAGACTCGGCTCTGTGCTGGTGGGACAATATCGTCCAAGCCGAGGGTAGTCGGGCGATCGGGAGAATGAGATGGTTGGAGTTGAAGAAGTTGGTGATCGAGGAGTTTTGTCCTCACCGGGAAATGGACAAGGTCGAGAGAGAGTTTCTGCAACTAGAGGTGGGAACTATGACGCACCAAGAGTACACCACAAAGTTCAATGAAATGGCACGACTGGTGCCCGATCAGGTGACGCCAGTGTCACGAAAGATTAAGAGATATATCCAGGGACTGCTGGCGGATATCCGTAGGCATATGATCGCCACCCGGCCAAGCACTTTTAGGTTGGTGGTTGATTTGGCTGGTAGACTATATAAGGTGGTGGTGGCTGAGGAGAAGAAGACGAGTAAGGATGGGAGAAACTGGAATGGGAAACGGTTTGGACGTCGTAGAACCGCTCCAAACAATAAGGTGGCGAGGGTAGGTGACCGACGTGGGTCACAGCTGGTGCTGGGTTGGAGAAGTGTGGCAAGTGCGGGAAGGAGCACGGTGGCGAGTGCAGATGGGGGTCGAATATTTGTTTCAAGTGTGGGAAGCCTGGTCATATGGCTAGAGACTGTGGAGGTGTGAAGTGTTTCAACTGTGGGGGAAGTGGTCACATGAGTAGGGAGTGTAAGAAGCCAAGGCCGAGAGTTCCGGGGTGAAGAAGGCCGGAGGAGAAGGGCAGAAGGCGAGTGCCCGAGCTTTCACGATGACTCGGGAGGAGGCTAGGACAGATCCACGTGGTGTCAGGTATGTTTCTAGTAAACCAAACTCTTGCATCTGTGTTGTTTGATTTCGATGCTAGTAGGAGTTTCATTTCTGCTGCCTTGGTGCTAAGTTTCCCAATAAGAGTAGATGTATTGGTGAGCCATTCAATGTAGAAACTGCTATTGGTAAGTCCACTAGAATTACTGAGGTAATAGAGGACTGTGCCATAGAACTAGAAGGCCATAGGTTTGCTGCAAGGTTACACGTGATACCCCTAGGTGGATTTGATGTAGTACTAGGGATGGACTGGTTAGCAACCTATGAGGCAAACATCGTGTGTCTCAAGAAGATGATCCGATTGACAACGCCTGACGGAAATGATGTGACGGTTTATGGTGATCGTGTCACGACAATCCCGAGGGTGATTTCGATGGTGGTGGCGGGAAAGTGCATGAGACGCGGATGTAGTGCCTATTTGGCATACATAAAAGAAGTGGATGCGTCGGTGCCACAATTATCTGAAGTACTAGTGGTGCGCGACTATCCGGATGTATTCCCCGAAGACTTACCCGGTGTGCCACCGGACCGCGAGGTTGAGTTCCAAATCGATCTGATACCCGGTGCCCAACCCGTTGCCAAAGCACCGTATCGGTTAGCTCCCATGGAAATGAAAGAATTAATGGAGCAGTTACAAGAATTGCTGGATAAAGGGTTCATTAGACCGAGTATCTCTCCATGGGGTGCTCCGGTATTATTTGTGAAGAAGAAAGACGGTAGTATGAGGATGTTTATTGACTACCGAGAGCTGAACAAGTTGACAGTGAAAAACCAATACCCCCTACCAAGAATAGACGATCTATTTGATCAGCTCCAAGGTGCCAGTTGGTTTTCGAGGATAGATCTTCGATCTGATTACCATCAGCTAAAGGTGAAGGAGCAGGACATTCCTAAAACAACTTTTCGCATGCGCTACGGTCACTATGAGTTCCTCGTTATGTCGTTTGGTTTGACCAATGCGCCAGCTGCTTTTATGGATCTGATGAATCGAGTGTGTCGGCCGATGCTGGATAAATCGGTGATTGTGTTTATTGATGATATTCTGATTTATTCGAAGAGTGAGATTGAGCATGCCGGTCACATTCGGGAGGTTCTAGAGACATTAGAAGGGAGAAGTTGTATGCAAAATTCTCCAAGTGCGCGTTTTGGTTACCCGAAGTTCAGTTCTTGGGTCATGTGGTGAATCCCGATAGGATTATGGTGGACCAGGCTAAGGTAGAGGCAGTGATGCAATGGAAGTCTCCAAAGACGCCATCCGAGATTCGTAGTTTCTTGGGTTTGGTGGGCTACTATAGGAGATTTATCCAAGACTTCTCTAAGATTGCTTCTCCACTGACTAAGTTGATCCGGAAGGATGTAAAGTATGTATGGGGTCAAGCTCAGGAGAAGGCATTCGAGGAATTGAAGGCGAGGTTGACTCAAGCTTCTGTCTTGTCGTTACCCGATGGAAGCGAAGATTTGGTGGTGTATTCAGACGCTTCTTACTCGGGGTTGGGGTGTGTGTTAATGCAAAGAGGAAAAGTTATAGCCTACGCATCCCGACAGCTGAAGGTTCATGAGGTCAACTACCCTACTCATGACTTGGAACTAGCGGCCATGGTCTTTGCACTAAAAATTTGGAGGCACTATCTGTATGGAACGAAGTGTACCATCTTCACCGACCACAAGAGCTTAAAGTACTTCTTTGAGCAGAAGGACCTGAATATGAGGCAGAGGCGATGGTTGGAGCTCATAAAGGATTATGATTGTGAGATCCATTACCATCCGGGCAAAGCTAACGTGGTGGCTGATGCTTTTAGCCGGAAGGAGAGGCCCGAGCCAATTCGGGTGAAAGTATACCAACTAATCATGACCTCTGATGTAATGAAGCAAGTCAAGGAGTTTTAGGATGAGGCATGAAAAGAAGATCATCTAAACTCTGAAAGAATGAGAGGTCTGGTTAGGGCATTGAGTGAAAACACGCTTGGTGCTAAAACTCGATTTGGACGGGTGTGGATTCCTCGTTTCGGGAATCTACGTGTGAAGATTATGGACGAAGCTCACAATACCCGATACTCTATCCATCTCGGTACCACAAAGATGTACAAAGACATGAAGAAGGATTATTGGTGGCCGGGTATGAAGCGTGACGTGGTGGAGTATGTGAGCAAGTGCCTTACTTGTTTGCAAGTGAAGGCGGAACATCAAAAGCCGTATGGGAAGATCCAACCTTTGGATATACCAGAATGGAAGTGGGAGCACATCACCATGGATTTCATTACGAAGCTACCACGTACTCCGAAGGGGTACGATGCCATATGGGTGATTGTTGACCGTTTGACGAAGAGTGCCCACTTACTACCAATCCGCGAGACATATTCATCCGAGAGGTTAGCTGACCTGTTCATCAAGGAGATTGTAACTCGTCATGGTGTGCCGGTGTCTATTGTGTCGGATCGTGACACCTGGTTTACATCTAAATTCTGGAAGAAATTCCACGATGCCATGGGGACGAGGTTACATATAAGCACGGCTTATCATCCCCAAACTGATGGTCAGTCAGAAAGGACCATTTAGACATTGGAAGACATGCTTCGGGCATGTGTGATTGATTTTGGGGGAAGTTCGGATGACCACTTACCATTAGCTGAATTCTCGTACAACAATAGTTATCATGCCAGCATTGGTATACCGCCATACGAGATGCTATACGGTTGGAGATGCAGAACACCCGTTTGTTGGGGTGACATTGGTCAGAAAGAGTTGGGAAGCATCGAGGTAATCGAGGCTATGACCGAGAAGCTGGAGAGGATCAAAGCCTTCATGAAGGCAGTTAAAGATAGACAGAAGTCGTATGCCGATAAACGACGCAGACCAATTGAGTTCCAGGTGAGTGACCGGGTCATGTTGAAGGTCTCACCTTGGAAGGGAATTATCCTATTCAGGAAACGAGGTAAGCTAAGCCCGAGGTACATAGGACCTTTCTGAATTATTGCTCGAGTAGGAGAGGTGGCCTATAGATTGGAGTTACCAGATGAGTTAAATGGAATTCACCCGACATTCCATGTATCTCATTTGAGAAAGTGCTTAGCTGATGAAGCCATGATTGTTCTATTGGAGGACATTGAAGTTGATGAAAGGCTCAATTATGTGGTGCGACTAGTGGCAATCATCGATCGTAAAGAGAAGAGACTGAGAAATAAAGTGGTTCCTCTTGTGCGTGTACAGTGGAGGCATAGGAAGGGATCCGAATCTACGTGGGAGACTGAGGAGGAGATGAGGCAGCATTATCCTCGTCTGTTTGAGGAATAACAGATTTCGAAGACGAAACCTATATAAGGGGGGTGGACTTGTAACACTCGGTTATTTTTAAAAGTCAAGATATGAGGAATAAAAGCAAGAAAGGTAATAAGGTCCAAGTGGAGGGACTAAAAATGTAAAAAGGACAAAAAGTCTTTGAAAAGTTGGTGTAAAGGTGGGCATGGCCGCCCACCGTCATTTCACATCATCATCTTCTTCGGTTTTAGAGAGAGAAAGCAGAGGAACTCTCGACTTTGAAGAAGAAGAAGAAGAAATCGAATTCAAGGTAAGAATTCGCGGTTTTTATGTGTTTATGACGGGTTTTAGCCCGGTTATGTGATTATGTGCTTATGTGTTGTGTTTGTGCTCGTGTGTATGTGTTTGGATGTTATTTCTAGGTGTTTTGAACTCTTTGCAAACGGGTTAAAAGGAAGAACACCCAAGTTGCACCAGGTGAGTTCTAGACCCCGGTTTTTACATGGAAACTATCTTGGGGCTGAAAACGTGTTAAAATGATTTTTATGAGTTTATGTGTGAATACCCGTATGTATGGTGTATGATGGATGTTAGTTCTGGATGGTTTGTAGGCTACTCATGTTTAAAATAGCCACATTATGCTTAGAACAGATGGGTTCGATGATTAGGATTGAAAATATCCTAGAAACATGTTCTACAGAATGCTCATGCGCCTAGATAAGTGTCCATACGTCTGAAAGTGCCTTAGAAAGAATTAAGTGTAAGTCATACGCCTAAATAGTAGCTCATGCGCCTAAAATTTGCCTTAGAAATGTTAAAGTTCAGCCCATGCGCCTGAACAGTGGCCCATGCGCCTAGAAATATTAGTCGGATGACTAAGTGTAGGGCCATGCGCCCGAATAGTGCCCATGTGCCCAAGTGGCCCATGCGTCTAAGTGTTCATGCGTCTAAATAGTATCCATGCGCTTAGATTGGGATGGAATTTACTAAGTGTTCAGACGTCCAGGAATCCCCATGCGCCTGAACAGTACCCATGCGCCTGAAAGTGGCCCATGCGTCTGAAAGTGGCCCATGCGCCTGAAAGTGGCCCATGCGCCTAAGTGTTCCCCATGCGCATGAATAGTGTCCATGCGCTTGCATAGTGCCCATGCGCCTAGAACTTAGAATATTTTTCTGATTTTTGGCGAAAATGTGTAAAGTAGGCTTTGACTTAGGAAATCCCCGGGGGACTATAAGTTGAATTTTGGGGTCATAGATAGTATGATGGGCATGTTATTGATGATGATGATGATGATGATGATGTTGCATGATTATGCATGATGTATGTTATGTATGTATAATGCCCTGTGATGATGTATGACTGGTATGTTATGTTATGTTTCTATAATGATGAATGTTTATCTTTCCATGTCTTTACGTGTTATGTTAATGAATGAACCGAAAGTATTATGTAACGTAAAGTGAAAGATAATGAATGAGGAACATGATGAATGAATGCATGCATTAACTAATGAATGAACGTAAAAAAGCCTTGCAAGCAAATGTATGGAGGTCCACACCCAATGAAGGGTGTTAGCTCAACTGTGTGCGGGTTAGCTACCCCAAAAGGATGCACACTGGGGTCCAATCCTTGTGATTGACCATATGTATGGGATCCTTGCCGCTTGCCCCAGGTACTGGAGTCAGCTTCGTGCATAATGTTCGGGGTCTATGATAGACCTCAGGCCCAGTAACCAGCTTCGTGCACAATGTTCGGGGTATTGTACATGTCACAAGATGTAACGAATGAACGAAGATTAATGAACGTAATGGAAGATAATAATGATATTATCTGTATGTACGTATGATGTATGATCACGTATGAATAAAACGTATAGTATGGACTCTGTAAGGAAATAATAACGTCTTATGTATGTTTTAATATAAAACTAGAACTCACTCAGCGATGCTGACTTTTATACGTTTTCATTGGCAGGTAAACGTTGCTGAGAATGGCACGAGGCGGCTACTCAACTCTTTTGGATGGCATCCATTTAATTAAGGCTTTTGTGATGTAATACAACAATGTAATTTTGTAACCAACAAACGATGCATTATTTTGCAAAAGTTTTAGAATGAAATGAAATGCCATTTGTTTTATGTTTTTCCACTGCAATGTTTTGATGAATAAATATAAAGAATATGTTTTACGTGCGATGGATCACCAGCTGTAAGCATCCCGGGAACGGGGCCTTACACATTCATATTCTCTTGAAAAAATATATTTATATTTTATACAAAAATGTGAAAAGAAAAACCTATATAATTTGAAAGTTCATAAAGTTTGAATAATTTTTGTATAACAAAAGAATTAAGCACTATTTAAAAATATTAATTGAAAAGAAACATTTGAACCAATAATAATTTTTAGTGATTTAAATCATTATTTAAAGTCTATTTTTATAAAATAAACTAAATACAATCTTTGTTTTATAAAAATATTGGAATATTTAAAGAAATAAATTTACAGAAATAAATAAAATGATTTATAAATAAATAAAATTTACAAAGCTAATTTTAATAATTTTTTTAGAAATCATCTATATTTTTAAAAACCTAAATAAACAAAAAGAATTGTTTGCGGGTGCCGGGGTTCGAACCCGAGACCCCAATGTTTGAATGGGAATGTGTAACCAGTAAACCAGGGTCACGGCCTTGGTTTACTTTGGTTCTAAATTCCTTTAACCCAATTTAAAAATTTTCCCCCAAATTACATAAACCCTAATTTCAATTCAATCCAAATTGAAGCATAAAACGTTGATGATTACTACAATAGAAACGAGGCTTTTGTTCCCCATGTCATATCGAGTGTGTGTATGAGATTAATACCCGAATGATGATGAATGGAGGACGAATAGAACGAAGAACAGACGCGGCTTTGTCGAAGTCGGTTCAAGATGCAAATGTGGATAATAATCCAATTCGTTTTACAGGAATCTTCCAAGGGTCATAGTGATCGAAAGCCATCTATTAATTTTTGTTTAAATTGCTCAGAAGATGGACTTCAATTAAGATGCAGTTTGAGGCAAGGGAGAGAATCGATGATGATGTTCGTGTTTGTTTGAGGTGAAATTGGAATCGATAATCGTTTAGGAATAGTTAGATGATTGCTTAGGTTCGTTTAATTAGATTATTATTAGAGTTTAATGCTCGAATGATTCCAAGATTAAAAGCTTCTGTTATTCGAATTGTTTGAGGTTCGTAACCGTTGTTTAATCACAATTAAAGTTCATAATTGTGTTTGAATCGTTTCCACAAACCGGTTAGGAGTGTTGGAGTTCTTTTTTTTGCACGATTTGATGGGTTTTGGACCTCGTCGGAGCTTCGCCGGCCAGCGGCCGGAAAGTTGGGGAGAGAGAAAGTGGGTGGGGGGTTGGGTTTTAGTTAATTACACCTTTGGTCCGTGTGGTTTGCATTTTGATATTTCATGCACAAACTTTATTTATTATCTTTTTTAGTTTCTAAATTGACACTAAGGCCCCCTTAATCTTTACTAAACTTATGTTTTTCATATTTTAACTTGTTAACTTTTTTAACTTATTATACTCATTATTACTATTAATATTATTAATTTCATTTTTATTATCATTATGTTCAATTAAATAAATTGTTAACTTTCTAACTAGTAAATGACATAAACAACTTAAAAGTTCATAAATGCCAACAATGACCCTTATAAGAATTTAACGAGGTTACTTTTAGTTACCCTAAAAATACATGATGTTACAGATGTTTTAACCCGTCGAACGGTTTGATGGTTTGAACGGTGTTTCGGTTTCGATTCGAACGAATTAATAATCTCATAATGCATATTAAAAGGCTCATTAGTTCAAAACTGATGCACAAGAAATGAGAAACGATTATTTTGCAGTTAAAGTTGATTTATTTTGGTGATATTGGTATTGACGGCGCAATGGCCGGAGTTGTGGTCGGAGAGGGTCGACGAGGAGGGGGTTGGGTTGTTTTAAATGAAAGTTACACTTTTGGTCCCTGTGCTTTTATTAGCTTATTATTTTATGACCAAAACTTTTAAAACAAAGTTTTAATAATCACCTTTCCAACCCTATACTTTGCAAAATCCAAACTTTAAATGATTATTCCATTTATATATTTATAAATACATTATAAAAATCATAAATCTTGCCAAATATTTATTATTTAATTATTAAGATGGTTAATAATAATTGTCTTTATAATTTATAGAAATTTTAAAGTCTAATTTGTTTATATAATAATTGGAATTCATAAATGATATATAAAACCTTATAAGTTTAACATTAAACTTTATAAACCTATATACTTTATAAGTTTTGTAGAAACTTTAGAATATATTATTGTTTTTATATTAACTCATAAAGAACAATTAAGACTGTATAAAATTTATAACTCTTTATTTTACAAATTATAAAAATTATTATAAACTGTTTAAATGATTTAATAAATGGAAAAAAATTAAGATTAAACTACACTTTTAATTCATATGATTTATTAGAATAAATAAAATAGTTTTGATAATAAAACTTTCTTTGCATGAAAGTTCAAAATAGGTTCGGATTTTGGGTTTATAAATTAAAATTAGGCGGATGTTACGCTAAGATTTCAAATTTTTTATTTATATATTCTTAAGTATTTTATATTATGTTAATTTTATTATTCTTGGGGTTTTTTTGCTTTTGTGAAATACTTATATATATGTATTTAATAAATTAGTTAATTCATCGTATTAAATTGTTTACTCATCTTATGATTAAACGATTTAATATGTTGAATCAATTTATATACTAAACTAATGTGTGAACATGCATGTTTCGACGGGTGTGTTGAAATTTATAGAGTTTGGTTTAGACGACTTGTGCAATAGTATTTATCTTATAGTTTTTAAAAGTTCGTATCTATGCTTTTCAATTTTCCTAGATTATAGATTTGAAGAAAGATGATTTGATAAAAAAAAGTTAAAAGAGGTTGTCAAAAAAAGATATTAGTATTTGAGATTCACCAATATATTATTTTTAAATGTACAAGTCATAAAATATGTTTTTTAAGTTTGGAATACTTTTTTCAATGTTTTTACATGTAAGACATGATATTGTTATAAAATTTATAAATAATTATTTATAAAAATTCAAACAATAATTTATATAAAAAATAATTATATAATAATTTATAATCATTAGTGACAGTACTAATGAAATTGATAAAGTTTACAATATCATGAAAAATGGATTAAACTCAACTTAATATGCTTAGACTACTAGTAATCATGCTTGCTAAGCGCAATTTTGGTATAAAAGTTTACAAATGATTTAAACACAAAACACAAAAGCATCTTAAAATGTGATTGAAGTGACAACTTTGTTATTTTAAGATACTTATGCAAGTATATAAATTTGTAAAGTCTTTTATTTGCATTTTTGAATGTTGCTATGATTGCATTTACCCTTCTCTAAGAATAAATGTTTTATTTAACAAAAAATAAACCCAAAAGAATATAACTTAATAAATCATTAAATATTAAAAAATATAATATAAATAAAAAGTCAGAAATTTTAAATCTTAAAAGAAAATCTTACAATGGTCGTAAGGCTCCACACAATCCCATAACTAAAGTTATTACGAGCTGTCACGACCAATACAAATTGTAGTTGGTTTTGTATTTTGCAGATACAACCAATGAGTTCGAGATCAACTGGTTAGGAAGGAGACACCATATGAATTTTCAAAAGTGAAGGTCATGAGATCAGTATCACTTATTAAAATATGATCCAAGTGGGCATGGGTTTTACCACATTGAACATTTGGGTGATGGGTTTCTCTTAAAATCGTGGATGAGCCGAGTCACTAGCGTGTCTATGTTCGCGGGTGTTAGTGGCCTTTTGCCAATAGATTTACCCGATTGACCGAGTTTAAAAATTATTTGTTGGCCATTAAAAAGTATTTTGCAGAATTAAGACAACATATACTCAAAGTGTTTAGATAATTATATATATATATATATATTATATATATATATATATATATAATATATATATATATATATTAGTTACCAACTTCTTATGCATTATAGGTTGTATAATATGTTTTAATGGTTGTATCCAACTTTTGTTTTATATTTGTAATCTTTAACATTTTCATTTTTTCCCAACACTTTTATATCTTTTACAATTTAACCCAAATATTTTTTTAATTTGAACTTTGGTCCTTATACTTTTTATATTTTAACAAATTTTGTTTTACGTTTCGGTCTACATATTACGAGTTAACATGCTGCAGTGTGTGTGTGTGTAGTTCAACATTTTCACGCTTATTGTTCTTCTCCTTTAACGATACTGTTGCAACGCGCTGGTCCAAGATTACTTAGTTATTGCTTAATATGTTTTACGTTAGGGACCGTGTACCGGACGATGTACTAACTGATTAACGTGTATACCGAACCAAATTGTGCGGAATCGTATTTGATTGGCGATCCAATCAGTGAGAACGCACGTAGAAACAATTATGTAACTGAATCTAACGTTAAGAATCGATTTGGAATCGATCTACTGCGATCTATGAACTTGGAGTATGATCTTAGAGGTCTCTGGACGGCTAGGTTTCGAAGTATGTATGAAGCTTACGTTTTTCCATGAATTAGGTAGTATTTATAGGTTAGGGTTACTCATTCGTGCGACTGAACCATTTGCATGGTTCCTTCGTGCTATTGAGCTACGCGGTTGATCCATTCGCACGACTGAGTGTTCAGTCGTGCGACTGAGTCAGTCGCATGAAGTTGTTCAGGCGTATGGACTATTTAGGCGCATGGACACTCAGTCGCATGGCCATTCGGACGCATGACCACTACTGGGGCGCATGGTCCAGTCGGACGCATGAGAACTTCACTTAACCAAGTTTGAATGTATTCATTATTATAACATTATGCATTATCAATTCAAATAATCACAAACCTATATAATCCAGTCAATATGTGTTACACATCTCATTAATGAAATATTAAACATTATAAATCATAACCAAACATTCTCATTTCATTAAATACCCAAGCATTACATAAGCGTAAGACATTCAAGACATATTACATTAAGATCCAAATCTAGGTACATATGTATCAACAAACTCCCCCTTGGACCTAGATCTATCTATCGTCTTACCTTCTTCATAACCTCCTCATACTTCTTGTACTTTTCCTCTCTTGTGACTCCTACATGTATTTCAAATACAAAGCAGAGTCATATCACATTTTATAATTGGAGGGCTTGTACTATATCCTGCGTGTCATAGAACAGTGGCCACTTGTATAGAGTGTAGACGTTGTCAGCTGACAAGTTGGTAAGCCACATCGGGTCGAATACCCTGATCGTATCCATTTTGCCCTCTTTGTTCAGAACTATGACAGCTTCCCCTGTTCTCCAATAATAGTACCACCATTTAAAGTGAGGAGTGAAGTCCTGTGGCATCTCCCGTAGAGGGATCTTTGACATTGTCCGTGGAGGACTCCACTTCAGCACTATCTTTGGCTTTCCAGTTATGGGATCAACTTTATAACGTCTGATATAGCTCGTAGGTTGTTGAGGTTTGAAGTTGACCCACCTGGTGTGGTACTCTTTCTTCAAGGCAGCCTCAAACCAGCCTGACATCTTTCTCGGATCAGCGTATAACAACTTCAGTTTAGCCAGCTGGTTGAGCTCAAAACCAGGTAGAGACTTTAGATCATGCGGGAATCTAAAGTACTCAATACCTTTCTTTCTTTTCACCGCGTATACATTAAGATCATCAAAATGTGCCCACGTGATAATCTTGCCTGACACCTTGTGATGTTTCTTCACATTGTAGAGCTTGGTGTAGACATTCTGTTTAGGAGCAGCGCGTTGGGCTCGGATCTCCTCAAAACAAGCAGCCCATTCAGCCTTTCTGATATCAACATCAGTGTGTGAGGCTTGAGCTTGTTCTTCAATCTTCTCGGACTCTTGCTCTATCTTATCTAACATCTCAAATGTATCACTGACCAGGGAGTCACCCAAATTGGGGACCACATTTCCCTCTTTATCAGCATACTTGGGATAGTGATCTGCTATGACGTCCTCGATCTCTATCTCATCAATGTTGTTTAGGTCATTGTCACTGGTTTCTACAAAAGTTGGAGCGTCCTTGACAATCTCATCGGGATTGAGCTTGAACATTTCTGCAATTTGCTCGTTAGTGAGATTGTGAATGATCTCTCCTTCTTCAGGAGTGTACATCACCGATCTCCTAACAATACCCTGCAGATCAAGAACCATCGTGAGTTGACTCTTGATCTGTTGGAGGGGAGCAACATCATGTTCATCCCTCTGAAAGTTTGGATTTGCTTGATTTATACATGTAACACAACAATCATTAGTTAATAATCAAGACAGAAATACTACAATTAAATATAAACATTCATTACAATAATGAGATACAAGATTCAAATACATATGATTTAAATAAAATAAATAACTAAATATTACTCTTATCCAGTATCCTCTGCTCTTCTGCTACCGGGGCGGATGTGGAGGCACCTTGATCTTGAGTCCTTTTGGTCCTCCATTCGCTTGCAGATGTGGCACCCGCAGTAGAAGAATCGTCTTTATCATCATCAACATCTGCATCAGTATCACCCTCATGATCATCACCATCATCATCATCATCATCACTCTCATCATCATCATCATCATCATCATCGTCTCCGTCTCCTTCTCCTATCTTCAATGGCTCTTCTTTGGATCCTTTGAGCTTTAGCAAGATAGTCCTGTTTGCAGCCTCCAGCTCCTCAATCTTCTTGGCATGTTGCTCCTGGAGCTGAGACATCTGCTGAGCCTGCTGATCAATCAATCTAGCCTGCTGAGAAATCTGCTGAGATTGTGCAGCAGTAAGATCTACTAACTGATGAATCTGTGTAGTTTTCTCTTCATCGGCCGCTAACAGACGCATCACCATACGGTTCAGCGCTGACAACTATTCCTCTACCCCAAAGGGAGGTATTGGTGATCCAGATGTATATGGAGAGGAGGATGATGGTGTAGCTGGATGGCTAGTGGTGGTGGTGGTGGCAGTGGTGAAGATTGGGGGTAATATAGATGAAGGTGGTGGTGGTGTGGGTGTGGTAGTAGTGGTGGTAGGTGGAGTGGTGGTAGTGGACGGAGTAGTGGTGGTAGGTGGAGTGGTGGTAGTGGTGGTAGTAGTGGTGGTGGTTATGAAGGTCAGTCTTCTCTTCTTCTTCTTCAGGCCGTGGGGTTGAGCTATCATTTTCTTCCTCGATCCTTTCAAGGTGGATGCTCCCCCTAGAACACGGCTTGGCTGATCGGGAGCAAAGGTAGGATCCGTGTAAGTCTCTCCCGATCTGCCAGGGCGTTCACCAACCGCCTGGAGCCCTCGCTCTATGGCAACCACCTTGCTACCAACAGTCCGAGTGAGGGGCTCCTCATCTGTATCCTCCTCCTCATCAGGTTGGAAATCCTAATGGAATCCAACATCCTCAGTCTCTTTATGGGTGGGTGCTGGAGATGTGATATCAGCTCTGGGGACCCTTGGTTGAGTGGGCCAGCATCTCCACCAGCATTGCTGTCATCGTCATCTGAGTCATCATCTAGGAGCTCTAACTGCTCAACATTAGAGTCACTGTGTACATGACGCCATTTACGCCTGCCTGGCGCCACGTAGTCTTCATGCCCAAACAGTCACCTCACAGGGGGTTTCACCTGCTTCCCCCTGTAAACTTTCATCCGACCCAAGGTGGTATCATCCATCACCTCGAGTGCTACCACATCCTCCTCCTCCTTTGGCAACGAAGGGAGCTTTTGGTCTATGATCATCTATATGAATCGAGGGTACATACAAAAGCCCTCCTTGCCTTTTCCCTCTATGTTCTCCACCAGATAGGTGAAGATCATCTTGGAGAAGCTGAACGGGTGGTTCAGCACCAACGCTGCATAAACGTTCTGAATCTGATCTGAGAGCTCATCGAACCCGCCCTTCCGAGACGCTAAGCACTTCAGCAGCACATGAGCGAGGTACTTGAACTGGGGGCATAGGTTGCTCTTGTTGAGCACCCCTGAGTTGATGTCCCCAGAGTACTTAGCTCGCATAAAACAGCCTTGAACAGTAAGGGGATGTAATCGTGTGGGACAATCAGCATCATCCCCAAACTCGAGAACTGTCCAAAGATCATCCTCCGTGATCTCAATAGCCTCTCCAAATATCGAGCTCCTGATGCGATGGGGCTCTAAGGATCTGTCCACCACAACACTTTCCCAGAAAGCCTGTTGGACCGAGCGATAGGGAGTGCAAGGAGTTAAGATGGCATGGAAGATCCTCGATCTTCGTAGAAATGTGATAATGCCTGAGAAGTCAGCTGCATTCCTGGATGTCAGATCCAGATGAGCATAGATGTTATGCTTGGTGCTCATAGTCTAGCAACTAGCCATCTATTACACAATGAATATAAATGTTAGTGTCAGTCAATAAGTAATGAAAATCATTCGAACATGAAATTCTCTATTCTGTCGTGCGAATGGCAATGTGCAACTGAGATCAAGTCGTGCAAATGACGTCATACGTATGACTTAACATGCGACTAAGCTCATATGCATGCTATCTCATGCGGTTATCCCATTCGTGCGACTGAACTCATACGCATGGTTTAGCTGTGCGATTTGGCCATTTGCCCCTTTTAGTCATGCGACTAAAGTTCATCAGATTGTCCATTCGCATGACAGACTAACTGTTCAATTCAAATTCAAGTTTAGACCAATTCTTATGATTAGACATCGTGTTTTGGTTCATCAGACTCGCGATCACTCTTTTTAGCACCTAATACTTTGATTTCAATATTTTACTTAGTTTTGTTAGGTTATTTGTCCAAACAAGTCTCGGTTCTTGGTTAGGGCCGAAGATCTTGATTTTGGAATCAAATTGATCGAAATGTGGGTGGATTGCACCGCATTATACCTGTATAATCAGTGAAAATCGTCAGTACACAACAATCAATGGTATAGAATGATCAATCGAAAATTTGGCAGAGTAACGATTGTACGTGCGATGTAGAGGCGATTTGGGAGTGATGAACAACTACGACCGACTCACCCTCTATTTATACTAGGGTTTACTTTCAGTCATGCGATTGAGTCCAGTCGTATAGTTGATTCATGTGACTGAAGATCAGTCGTGCGACTAGCACAGTCGGTCACTTTCAGTCGTGCGACTAGAAGTTAGTCGTGCGACTGGGTCATTCGGTCTCCTTCATCTATGCGGTTAGCACATTTTAGTCATCCTGATGGTCCAATCGCACATATGTCCCATACGTGTGGGTTAATCGTGTGATTGGGCACAATCGTATCCTCCGATCATACGACTGGTCCATTCTCATGGTCCAGTCGTGCGAATGAATCATCCACCATTTTACCTTTTACACCCTTTTAAACTTTTGATTTAACATTATGAACCTTTGATCATCTCAGACATGATCATTTTAACTTGAAAAACTTTTGACCATCTCAGACGTGGTCCTTTTAAAATACTTTGTCACCTCAGACGTGACCCAATTTTATTTGAAAGCACTTGTGGTCACCTCAAACGTGACCATTTAGATGATAAGGTTCCCTATCAACTTCCATGACATAGTCCGATATTGAACAAACAGAAATTGACAAACTTTTTATAGAAATAAAAGAAATAAAACTGAAACTTAAAACTAAGACATGTTTTTGTGTTTTTGTGAGGGTTAAGTTCTAAGATGTAAATCTAAAGAATTATTTTTGTAGAAAAAATAGCTTCAATTTATTTAGACCATACATGGACCAATTCAATTTGGAATCATACAGGATATTCAAATCATTCGGGACAAGTTATCTAAAACCTTTGATGCTCTATTTTTGTTTTTCATCTAGAGTCATTTAGCAAATTTAGGAAATCATACTAGTACTATTAGGTCCCCACACTACAGAGAGGCGGTAAACAACAATGAATTCTAGAATATATAGGTTATGTTTATCCTCAGGTCAGTGCCACCGCATAGCAGAGAGACACATAACCTATCTTCTTGTTTGAGCAATTTCATTCTTTTTGCACATATCTCACCAACAACATAGGTTATCAGTTTGATTGTATTTGCATTTTTATGTGCTTTTGCTCATTCTTTGGTCTTACGCACATATTCATGGCGTTTATTTTGCTCGTCACCCCTTATTGGAATCTTGTTGATTGTGTTAACCAGGGATAAGGTGTTACCCACAGCTAGTCAAACATTTTAGTTTAATCTTGAGATCACCAAAAAGGTCTAGTCATCTATTGTGCTGAATCTACCGACATATCATCTGTGGTCTAGCAACCTCTAGGTCTACTTTCTTTGTGTTACCTTAGTAGTAGCTAGTTTATCTATCATATTTCCTTTTATATTGATCAGACTACACAGACTTATACTTGAGCTTTGTATCGTTTTCAATTTAAATTTTTTAAAGTCCCAAATGGTTTGCTCCTGTGTACTATCATATTCCAATGATTGAATCAGTATCACACATACGATCTTATTTTTATCAGCTACCTCTCCTTCTCCCTCGTTTTTATATATATATATTGTCTAAACTTATTCTCCCCCTAAAATTTTAAAACCGTAGTGGGTTAGCGTTTTAGAATTTTAATAGGCAAAACAATAAGAGCAATTTTAATTAACAACTTAACATTAAGCAAATAAAATAACATAAAACAATTAAAAATAAAAGAAAATGTACACGACGCATCGGACTACACATGGTCATCTTCAGGAATGGCCTCACTTTTCTTTTTAACGCTGTTGACCTCTAACAGATATAGAAAACAGGGTTTGTCAAAAGACTTTATATAGAGGTCAGCGCGTTGAAAATCTGTGTTTATTTTTACCACATCGATTAAGTTCTTTTCAAAGCAATCACGTATAAAGTGATAATTAATTCCGATGTGTTTGGTCTTAGGATGTTGAACCTGGTTTTTAGTGACTGCAATTGCAGCAGAGTTATCAACAAAGATAGGGGTAGAAGAGAACTTCAAACCGTAATCCCACATTTGCTGTTGAATCCATATGATTTGTGAACAGCAACTTGCAACAGCAACATATTCGGCTTCACAGGTTTACAATGCAACCGAGGTCTGCTTCTTACACTCCGAGGTTACTAATCTTCTCCCAAAGAACTGACACCTTGCTGATGTAGACTTGTAGTTCATCTTGCAGCCTCCGTAATCTAAGTCGCTATACGCAGTAAGCTCAAAGTCATCATCATGAGGATACCACAACCCAAGTGTGGGTGTACCCTTCAGATAACGAAAAATCCTTTTGACCCCAATAAGATGGTTCACTTTAGGCTTTGCCTGATATCATGAACATAAACATGTAGCATACATGATATCAGGTCGTGAGGCAGTGAGATACATGAGAGATCCAATCATCCCTCGGTACATAGTGGCATCTACCAGATCACCATTCTCGTCGGGTGCTACATCATGGTTTGTAGCAAGTGGAGTTCTAGCTGTAGAAGCATTCTCCATGTCAAACCGACTAAGAATATCACCTACATACTTGGTCTGATGTAAAAATCCCATTTGGTGTCTGATCCACTGTAACCGAGAAAGAACTTCATCTCTCCTATTGCACTCATCTCAAACTCCGCCTTCATTACTGCTTCAAACTCTTTACATAATTCTTCGTTCTTGGAACCGAAGATTATGTCATCAACATAGATTTGTACCAGCAGTAAATCCCCGTCTTTTTCTTTGATAAAAAATGTACAGTCAATCACTCCCCTGCGAAAACCATGTTCCCAAGATGCGTCGAGAGTTTCTCATACCAGGCCCTCGAAGCTTGATAAAGCCCGTATAGCACCTTGTCGAGTTTGTAAACTCTGTACCGATGATATGGATCCTCAAATCCCTCGGGATGACTAACATACATGTCTCTCGGATCTCACCATGAAGGAACACACTCTTCACATCTAGTTGATATATTTTGATATTCATATACGATGCATAGGCAAGGAAGATGCGGATTGCTTCCATTCTTGCCACGGGTGCAAACACTTCATTGTAGTCAATACCTTAACTTGTCAAAATCCTGAACAACAAGCCAAGCCTTGTTTCTGATGATCACTCCTTGATCATCTTTCTTGCATTTCAAGACCCATTTGGTGCCAATGACCTTAGCACCTTTAGGTCTATCCACTAGAGTCCATACACCCAACTTCTTGAACTGAAGAAGTTCTTCTTTCATGGCACTCACCCATGCCTCATCATTTAGGGATTCACTAACATACTTTGGCTCAAATTGAGACACAAAGCAACGATAGGCACCGTCGTGAAGGTATCCCTTTTCCATCTCAGAGGCATAATCAGCTGAGTACAACTAATTTCTGGTCTGAACTCCTGATCTCACATCTCCTATGACATTATCCAAAGGATGATAGACGTTTAGACGTGAGCCGGGAGTTATTGGAACAACCACCTCAGAATCAAGATTATGAACATTTGGTTCTGGATCTGAGGCAATAGGAGTCTGAGGTTCAGAAGGCTCAAATGCACCACTGTCAGATGCTTGTGGACTTGTGGTAGTCGGAACTTGTTCATCCTGGTTGTTCTGATCATTTTCCACATTTTCTTCATCAGAGGAAGAGTCACTCACATCAAGTGCTCCCCCTGAGTTGGTTGGTAATGACTTTGTGAACCGGATGGTGTTGAATCTTGAGATGGTGTGTTTAAGACATCGTACATCATCTTGTTTGCCAACTCGTCTTCGGAAGTGGAGAGAGGTATGTTGAAGGACTTGAAGAATCCATCATAGTCAAAGAAGTAAGCAGGCCCTTTTCCAGCAGGTGGTGTGGTGTATCTTTGAACATCAACATTACACCACACCTCTACTTGACCCGTTGAGTTGTTGTAAACTCTCTTGTTTGGTATGTTGTATCCTAGAAAGATCTCTTCATTAACCTTCTCGCTGAATTTTCCCTCCTGAGTCTTCTTCAGCAGGGTGCACGGAGCACCAAACGGCTCGAGATACTCTAAGTTAGGTTTACGTCGTTGTAGTATCTCGTAGCACGTTTTTCCTTGGCATTTAACAACCAGAACTCGATTTAGCGTATAACATGCATTTGCAATTGCCTCATTCCAGAATTGAATAGGCAGTTTCGAGTCTGCTAGCATAGTCCGTGCAGTCTCTATCAAGCTGCGATTCTTCCGTTTAGCAACACCATTCATCTGAGGAGTGTAGGCAGAGGTAAATTGATGCACAATTCCCTTTTCCTTGAAGTAGGCCTCCATCCACATTCTTTAACTCGGTTCCGTTGTCTGAGCGCACTTGTCGTACTTTCAGCTTGTATACGGATTCCAGTATAGTTACTAATTCCTTGAAGGATTCAAATGTTTCTGAGTTGGACTTCAGAAACATTACCCAAGAGAATCTTGAGTAGTCATCCGTAACTACGTAGCAGTACAAGTCGCTTGCAATGCTTCTTGTACTGACTGGACCAAACAGATCCATGTGAAGAAGCTCAAGAGGTAGTTCTATGGAATGAACTTTCTTTTCCTTATGAGACTTCTTTGTTTGTTTGCCCTTCTTACACGCAACACAGAAATCTGGGAGTTGGAAGTTTTTGACATTCACTCCCCTCACTAGATCGTTCTGGATCAAGTGATTCATCTTCCTTGGATTTATGTGTCCCATTCTCCTATGCCAGGAGATGGAATCCTTTTCAGTAGCTTTGGACAAGATGCACTGAACTTCACGATCTGTTATGGAGGCCTTCGAAAGATCCAAAACATAAAGATCATTATATCTTGAAGCTGACATTAGAACTTGATCCTCCGGGATCACATAGTCCTTTTCAGAACGTAGCGCTTCTTGTTGCAAAGACTACATTGAAGCCTTTATCACATATTTGAGAAATAGAAAGTAAGTTATTCTGTAATTGTTGGACATAGTTTACCTTGTCAAACTTAACTTTCTGATTTCCCACTTCTCCTTGGGCTGTGATATACCCCCCTTTGTTTCTAGCAACTGAAACATGCCATCCTTTGATTTGTCTGATGTTTGATAAGAGAGCTCTGTTCCCCGTCATGTGCCTGGATGCTCCGCTATCTACAATCCACGTTTTAGTCTCAGCACTATAGCAAACACCCTGCACATTCAATGAAAACATTAGTTCAAGTTAGGAACCCAAGCCTTCACTGGCTTGGTTTCCCTGAGGCATCACACAACATAAACTCAACCCATTGACCATTTGAGGTTGAGGGAAGCTCAGATTTCTGTTTGTTCTCATTTTCAGACGCTGAGGTGGATTTTTCTTTCCATAGAGCAGCTTTGTGTAATGCCTGTTTGTGATAAACAGACGGCTGGCTGATGGTTGAACTTTGGATTCACTATCCCTTTTAGGAGGCGTCACTGAGTTCCTCTTAAAAGATCTAGTTTTTGATGCAAGAAGTTCAACTTTCCTCTTGGTGTCTGATAATAAGGACAATTAGACGCAATATGACCGTACTCTACACAATTGTAGCAAGATCTGCTTTCAACTTTACAGTTAATTTGTTTTTATGGAGATGTAGGTGTCACACGGATGACCTTATTTTGTTTAGATTGAGACACTTCTTTGTTAGATGTATAGTGGGTTTTACAAACTTAATTGCTTTACCTGGTTTTACATCTTTTATTTCTTGTTTACCTGGACTTTGACATGATACTCATGATTGATCAGGTTTTATAGTCTTTTTAGGTTTTGATTTGACTTTATTTGAACCAGACTTTAAATTGACCTTTTCAAACTCTTTTTCCAGGTTAACACAAGGCATCTTTCCTTTTGTCTTTGAAGTGGACTCCTTTTGTTTAGTGCCAGATTCAATTGATTTACTTGTGGAATCTGGGTCACTAACAAGAGGAGTGGTCACCACATGATCCTTGATGGGGTTATTATTAATTGGTTTACTTTTGGTGTTCATCAAGTTCTTAGGTGGTGGCGGAACCACTTTGTATCCCAATCCCTCCCCGTTGTTTCTCTCTCTCACTAAGTGTTGAACAATATGTGATGAGCTTGTCCAACTATGCAGTTTTTGTTTTGAGGAGTTGACTTTTACTTCTAAACCTGCTTTCTGCTTCTTAGTGTCTTCTAGGGAGTTAAGATAGTATCTAATATCATTAGGTTGGTTAAAGGCAACTATTTCTATTTCCCTAAGTTGTTTGTTCAAAAGATCTATCTTTTCTTGTAACTGTGCTCATTTTGTTTTAAAACTCTATTAGCTTCAGTGCATAGTTCCAAATCCTTTACTAGGCTATCATTATGATCTAATAGCCTAGCAAATTTTAAATCTATGCTTTCTCTAAATTTATTACAGTTAGAACAAGCATGATTATTAAACAACTGGTCAGTAGTACTTACCTGAGATGTTGAAAAGGAATTAGCCATGTGTGCAGAATCTGTTTTCTCTGGTCCTAGTGATTCTGACATTGATGTAGATTGTTCTTCTTCAGGCGGATGGTTGACCACAGGTGTAGTGTCTTCAGAATTGGACATCGCAATCTCTACTGCTATATCTCCCTCACTTGCGGAATCGTCATCTATGTCTCCACACTAGCTAGTTGGACTCTCCGGTGTGACGAATCGAAAGCTCCAGTCCTGTCCTTCATCCTCGTTAGCAGTCAAGGCTTTAGGGTCCTTGGTTGCTGAAGTAGAACTAGTAGATGTGGCTTTGTCCTGACGATTAAAGGACGAGAAAGGATTGCCATTACCAGTCTTCTTTGGCTTCACACACTCCCGTTTGAAGTGCCCTTTCTCACCACAGTTGAAACAGGTTACCTTTGACTTTTCGAAGCCAAAGGTCATGTCCTTGGTTGCAACCAAGTTCTGTCCGGTCTTCTTGACAAACTTTTTCACTCATCGGACAACACTTGCCAAGGCCCACATTATATCCATCCGTTCTAACTCCATCTCATCCACCTGTTCATAGTCCTCATCTGCCAGGTGGCAATTTCCTATCTTTCCAGCAATTAGTCCATCATAGGAGTGGACTACAACAACTAAGAGGTCCATGTGTTCTCTGGCCACCTCAACAGTCACATTACCGAAGTTATTAGTCTTTAATTTAGCTGCATTGGCTTCAGGTATAATATACTGAGTACCAGATGACCCTGACGTTTTGGGCCCTGAAGTAGATGCTTGTGCTGGACTTGCTGAGCTTGAGATGAAGGCAGTCTGCAGTGGTGCTCCAGATGTCTTGGCCTGAGGAGTCGCGTTGTAAAGCGCCGGATTCTGATCATAGTTGGCCTTTTGGGCTCTATACTTCATCCTAAGCTCCTCCTCTCTCAGTTTCAGAATGAAGTCATTTATATCTAACTTCGAGAGCATTCCATTCTGTCTGAGATTTGAAACGAAGGAAGCCCATTTCTCTGGTAATCCATCTGCAAAGTTGGATACCTTATCTTCCATCGACGTAGTTACTCCATGAGTGTGCATCTCACTCATCAAGTGGTAGAATCTGTCGATCACGTCGTCTAGGCCTTCCTTTCCCATAGAAGAGAAGTTGTCAAACTCCTTCTTCAAAGCTTTGGCCGTAATGGCCTTGAGTGAGGCATTTCTGTCATACCTCTTCTCCAACGCATCCCATAATTTCTTTGCTTGAGTATACTCCGAGTACTGATGGAAGATATCTTTCGGAATAGACTGGGTAAGCAAAGCGTAGACTTTCTTCTCAGCGTTGTGTTTCACCTTTTGTGCATCAAACATGCCACTTAATGTATGTTTGACACCATTAGCTCCTACTGGCATGCTGTACCCCGACTCTATTGCCTCCCACAAATTTATATCTACTACATTTAAGTAGATTTCGAAACGTTGCTTCCATTGTGGATAGTCATCTAAAGTGATAAACTTCGGGGGTTTATTATGAATTCTCACTTCGCTCTCCAATAGCAGTAGATTCTGAATACGAGTGTCTCTACTTGCTGTGTAAGCTAAAAACTAGTCCTCCATCTCACTTAACTTTACTATTAAACAAACTGTTTATGTGTGCGAATGAAGGTATGCGATTGGGCTTATTCGGGCGATTGAACTAGGTGAATGGTTCAATCGTGCGACTGAACTAATGCAGATGCGTCAGTCGGCCGAATGAACTAATGCGGTTGAACAGTCTGAATAGGGTTGTTAGTCGTATGAATGAGGGTACAAATGAGTCCAATCATGCGTTTGGGAAATGTGAATGAACTCAGTCATGCAATTGAGTCAATCGTGCGACTGAAGCTGCTGAAGTTTGAAAGTTCATAGGTTAAACGTGTTTTGGCCGCAAAAACTCGAATTTTCACAAACCCTAATTGTCGTATGCTGGAAAAACTAAACTTTATGGTCAGGAGACGTCTAAGACACCGTTTGACACAAAAGGATTGCGTTTTTAGTGAAAAAACACAATTTTTGTATCAAGAATGATTGAATCAACACGTAATCCAGAGCCAAGGCTCTGATACCACTTGTTAGGGACCGTGTACCGGGCGATGTACTAACTGATTAACGTGTATACCGAACCAAATAGTGCGGAATCCTATTTGATTGGCGATCCAATCAATGAGAACACACGTAGAAACAATTATGTAATTGAATCTAACGTTAAGAATCGACTTGGAATCGATCTACTGCGATCTATGAACTTGGAGTATGATCTTAGAGGTCTCTGGATGGCTAGGGTACGTCCAGGAGTCGAAGTATGTATAAAGCTTACGTTTTTCCACGAATTAGGTGGTATTTATAGGTTAGGGTTACTTATTCGTGCGACTGAACCATTTGCATGGTTTCTTCGTGCGATTGAGGTATGCGGTTGATCCATTCGCATGACTGCGTGTTCAGTCGTGCGACTGAGTCAGTCGCATGAAGTTGTTCAGGCGTATGGACTATTTAGGCGTATGCACACCCAGTCGCATGGCCATTCGGACGCATGACCACTGTTGGGGCGCATGGTCCAGTCGGACACATGGGAACTTCACTTAACTAATTTTGAATGTATTCATTATTATAACATTATGCATTATCAATTCAAACAATCACAAACCTATATAATCTAGTCAATATGTGTTACACAACTCATTAATGAAATATTAAACATTATAAATCACAACCAAAGATTCTCATTTCATTAAATACCCAAGCATTACATAAGCGTAAGACATTCAAGACATATTACATTAAAATCCAAATCTTGGTACATATGTATCAACATTTTATGTTTCGCCTAACGGCTGTGTGTCCTTTATTCTACGTTTCGGTTGGTGGTCGCTAACGGTGGTATTTCTTTAATGCTACTTAACATGGTTTTACGCACCCGCAACGCTAGGGGATTAATACTAGTATATTACTAATTATCAATTTTGTTTTGATTAGTGGATTGTACAATATAATTAATAAGTTGTACAATATTTTTAATAGTTTGTACTCATTTTTGTCTCTTTTGTAATTCTTAACCTTTTCCTATCTTCATCCAATACTTCCATACTTTTCACATTTCACAATTTTTTTATTTTACGATTAGGTTTAAATTTTGCAAGTTAACTCACCGCTGCGTGCGTGTGTGGTTTAACTTTTTTACCCATATTTTTACCCATTTAAAGGCCTTGTCGCAACGTGGTGATTCCCGAAATCAATTTACTTATTGTTTTATATGTTTTACGTTCCGCCTACGCGGTTTAATATTTTTACACCTGCTTTTCATTCTGCAGGACCGGTGAAGGGGGTCACTTATAACAACAATACAAATAGGAGATTAACCAAACCTTAATCAAATAGTGAACTGTATTAACCACAAGTGAGACACCAAGAACACAAGTAATGTAAGAGACATAACACAAGAGCACAAGTATATGGTTTTCAAAAATGTAGTATATTGCTTTTTCTATGTTCTATTACAAGTGTTACAAAACATAAAGGAAAGATACAAGAACATGAGATACTTATACTAGATCCTACAACCGGCCATACTATGAAAGTCAGCTGGATACAATTGACTAGACTCAAAACAAAATCAATTGTAGAGTCAAAAGGCAGATTGCCTTTTGACTTGTGACTATGACATGCCATAGCTCATATCCTTATTTATAAGAAAAAGGATAAAGTACATGAAGTAGAAAGTTACAGACTCAAGACCTCAATGTACAGTTACCAAAAGCATGGACCTTTTCACCAACTCATGCAAGTTGGTGACTTTACAGAGATGCAGCGGAAAGGGGTCCAGCTTTATAGAAAAGTACATCAGATAAAGCATGTTACTAAAAGTATTCGGAAGAAATCTGTCTTCAGGAGTGGAGCTTTGGAAGACTTTGTCTTTGAAGCTTCAGAAGACTTTATCTTTGGCTTTGGAAGATATTGGTCTTGGCTTTGGGAGATTTCATACTTAGAATATTTCTGTTGCATGTGTGAAACCTCCGAAGCATTCTTATTCAGTACTTGTGCAGCATGCATGCAAAAAGACTTTAGTTACTTCAGCCCCTATACATATTCTTTACAAACTCCCCCTAGGCTGATGCTACCAAAACTCTTGAAGACTTCAGATATCAACAGTCCTCATCAGGATGATAACCAGTCCTTTCTTCATAAGATGATCAGGATCCTTCAGACTATCAAAGTATCTTCTCATGTCAAAGAGATCATGCAGAGGCAACTAAAACATATCTTGCCAAGTGTAGACATTCTCAATTCCATGATCTCTGATGACATGCCACCTTTTGGATTTGTAGTGTATGTCTAGGATAGGATGGGTCTTTCTGATGTAAGAGGAGCTATTGGAATGGAATATGATAGAGCATCCTCTGGCTGCACATCCTCAGGATGTTCTGACTCATCCTGAGGTTTAGAAAAGGATGTAGTCTTCTTCTTCTTCTTTGGCTTTGGTTTAGAAGCCATCCTTTTCTTTCTCTTTACAACTTTTAACTGAGAAGACTGGCTTGCAGTACCGGATTGATCTTTATTGTCTTTCTCAGTTGGGTCTTCTACTCTCATAGGTTTAGATTGAGAGTGAGTCTGACCCTGCTGTGGATCAGAAGATGAAGCTTGCTGAGATTCAGTAGGAGGTCTAGGTTGTGATGTCTCTGGTTGTTCAACCTTAATCTCCACTTCAGGTGGGGCTTGACTTGGAGGGGAATGTAAGTCAACCAGATCTCCACTCTTGAACTTCTGCTTGATCACCCTGATATGCTCATCTATAGTGGATAGAGACATGGGTCCAAGTCTCCTTCTGGAGAATCCATACAGCTTCAAGAAGCTCATCATCCTCTGCCTGTCAGCAAACTTTTTCATGCTTTTGTGAATGATGGCTCTTGACTTAGCAGCTTCTTCCCTCAGCTTTCTTTTAGTTGTGTTTCTTTCTCTGACTATCTCAAGTTCAAGTTGTTTGAGATACTCAAACTCAACATAGTCATAAGACAAAGGAAGAAGTGCTTCTTCCTAATAGAGGCCTGTGGCACTCAGGTAGTTGATCATCTTGATCCTTTCTTCTTTTTTATCTACCTAAGGTTCTTGTTAAACCACATCCTCATATGCAGGGCTTTCTTGAACTAGGGATAGGGTAGGCAGATGCTTGTACAATCTTTTATTTCTTCTGTCTTATTTGATTTGTACTAGAAGCTCTGCATCTTCTGCCTCCTTCTTCTCCCTTGACCTTTCCAGGTCAACCAGTTCATTTAACTCCTCCAAGGGGAGAGAGATGACATTGTCTATGTCATAGTTCCTTGTCTGCAGATAGTTTATCCTAACTGCCCTTAACTCATCATTCTGAGTATCTGGTCTAGGGGCAGCCTTGATTGTAGTCTCCATGAGTCTTGCAGACCCAGAAGAGGAACTTTCTCCCCTCAGCTTCCTTTTCCTCTCTCTCTTCTCTTCCTTAATCTCCTCAGATGTCATTTTTCTTTTCCTTTTATCACTCATAGACCTTTGTCACTCAGGATGGAGAGAGCTTTGGCCTTCATTGGTTGATGCAACTTTTGAGCTCTGGCCAGAGAGAGGTTGAGAATCACCTTCACCAGCAGGTGTCTCAAAAAGGGCATTGATTTCTATAGCAGTTGTTGGTGATAAGACTGGGCTCTCAGGTTCTGTCACTGGGCCTTCAGTCAAGGTTTCCCCTATAAAGCTAATCTTAGGGTTTGCCTCAACATCCAGTTGACCGATGACATTGCCTGATTCCCACAGTCTTCTTCTTAGGCTGAACTGTGCAGTGATCCTGTCTTGGATTCTTTGGGCCAACTTTTCAGCTTGTCTTGATTGGCTTGGATTGACAAGTGGCATGTTGACGAAATCCAGACTATCATAATAGTTCAGGGTCTGAAAATTGAAGATCTTTTGCTATCCTTGAACCATTATGATGATTAGGGCTCTCATGTACTGTCATACCTCCACCCAATGATGTGATTGGAAGATGGTGGAGATGACAAGACCCTTGGTATCCCTTCCTCAAACAGACTCTGTATTAAGGAGTCTATTGAGTCCATATCAATATGAAATTGAGGAAGTTGTTGAGTAGGCACAATTGCAAGTGAGGATGGTGAGTCCTCAATGTCCATACTCTCTGAGGAACTCCCAGGTTCTATAGCAGTGATGACTTTCTCCCCCTTTTTGTTAGCATCACCCACTTGCATAGTTGAGCTAGGAGTTAGTTCAACTACCTCCACAGGTTCTTGTGTTCCTGGGTGAGGTCCTTTTAAAGGTCTCCCAGCTAGTTGTTCCTTAAGATATGAAATCTAAAATTGTTGGTCATTGACCCCGTTCTGCAAGGTAGTCACTTGAGATTCAAGGTGACTAACCTTGGAGACTAAATAGGAGCATGTTTGAGACAGTTTTTGCACTTTTAGTCTTAAATTCCCCTCATCTTCATCAGAAGAATCATTGGGGGATGAGATGATTGGACCAAAGTCCTCATTCTCACCACCAGCTTCAAGTTCTTGGCTGCTGGATTTCCTCTACTAACTGGCAATCTTAGTTGAGATGTCAGTGGGCTGAGTTGCCATGGTTGAGGTCTTAATGATGCATCACTTTCAAAAGTGAGAGCCTCTTCCATATGGACATCCTAAAAAGGTTCAGAAGTGTCCACCTCAGTAGTAGGTGACTAATATGGGCTAGAAGTAGGAGACTCAAGAGCACACATCTCTCTTTGAGTAGGGGAAAAGAAAAGAGAATCATGGTACTCACTAAAACCTAAATCTTCATCAGTATAGAAGTCAAGGTTGGGGATTGGTTGGTTAAGATCTAAAGGCTGGGGATGGTAACTGTCCCCTGAAGGTTGATTACCTGAGTCTTGAGACTTAGAGTGATGGCTTAAGGCAGTTTGGGAGAGGTGGCTAATGAGCTCATCAGGCTGAGCATGAGGAACCTCAACACTGATCCTTGAAGAGATGGGAGTGGTCTGCTCCTCAGGAGAAATGGGAGCTCTAGTTTCTATTTCCTCTTATATGGGTGAGTGTATAGGAGCCTCCACAGACTGAATAGTCTGAGTAGGGGTTCGTTGGATTTTCTTTGGTAGGTGATGGTGATTTGTGGCTGTGTAGGTGGTTGGATGTAGCAGGTATGGGTTCAACACTAGCTAGTGCTGCTAGGTTGTCACCTTGAGCAATGAGCTCTAACATTTTTGGGACCAGGGCTGTTTCTACCCCAGAGAAGCCAACAGTGGGCTTTCTTAGGGGTTGTTTGTTTTAGTCTGACCGGGCTAACCCGACTGACTTGGTCAGGGGTTAGCCCGTTTGATACGCGAATGGACCATCTGACCGGGTCATATGGTCTGACCTAAACTTGAAAAAATAAGTTGCTAACCCACTCTCCCCTTCCCCCCAATCGGTGCCCCCTTCCTCCCCTCAGCTCTCGATCGCTTTATCCCCTCCTCCCGGCGCTCTCAATCGGCCACCTCCCCCCCCCTGAGCTCTCAGTCGCTTCATCCCCTCCTCCCGGCGCTCTCGATCGGCCACCTCCCCTCCCCCTGAGCTCTAGGTCGGCTTCATCCCCTCCTGATCGAGCCCTAACCTAGCCCCTCCATACTCTCGATCGGCCCTAACCGAGCACCAAGTTCGCGAGCCCTAACCGAGCACCAAGTTCACGAGCACTAACCGAGCACCAAGTTCTACATACCTGCGGTAATCATCATTCCTTTATGAATATAGATGTATTTGTATACGAGTATGTAGATGTGTACGTATATGGGTATGTAGATGTGTATGTATATGTGTATATTGTGTATGTAGATGTGTATGTAGATGTGTATGTATATGTGTATGTATATGGGTATGTATATGGGTATGTAGATGTGTACATATATGGGTATGTATATGTGTATGTATAGGGTATGTAGATGTGTATGTATATGAGTATGTATATCTGTATGTATATGGGTATGTATATGTGTATGTATATGGGTATGTATATGTGTATGTATATGGGTATGTATATGGGTATGTAGATATGTATGTATATGGGTATGTAGATGTTATGTTAGGTATGTATATGTGTATGTATATGGGTATGTATATGTGTATGTATATGGGTTGTATATGGGTATGTAGATGTGTATGTATATGGTATGTATTGTGTATGTATATGGGTATGTAGATGTGTATTTATATGGGTATGTAGATGTGTATGTAGATGTGCATGTATATGTATATATTTCTTATATGATTATCTTGAAATAACAAATTAGTTCTTGATCTAGGCATGACAGAAAGAAAAGATAGAGTTAATTGGAAGTCGGATTGTGTCGACACAACTTTTCTCGAAGCATGTATACATGCAATAACAAACAACGATCGTGAGGGTAGTAGCCTTAAAGCAAGCTCATGGAAAGTTTTTGCCGAAAAACTAAAAATTTATCATAATTTAGGTTGATCATAAACAAATGAGAATCAAATGACTATCTAAAGTCAAAGTATGGGGCTTGGGTCAAACTGAAAAACAAAATAGGAAATATTTATGATCCTATAACCAACACTTTCATATGAGTGATGAAGAATGTGAACACCCGGTTATTTAAAGTCAAGAAGAAGAATAAGTGAAAGATAAGGGAAAAGAAATAAAAACCCAGTTAGGGGTAAAAAGTGTCCAAAAGGACAAAATGTTTGAAAAGTTGGGATAAAGTGGCATGGCCGCCTATCACCCCTTTCTACACACAAAAATATTTGGATTTTTAGAGAGAGAAGTAGCAGGAAGTAGAGAACTCTAGGGTTTGAAGAGAAACAAGAAGAAAAGTGAGAATTCAAGGTAAGAATTCATGTTTTAATGGTGTTCTAACCGGTTAGTCCTCGGGTCTATGCTTATATGTGTTATATGTGTTCGGGTATGTTTTAGTGGGTTCAGGCGGTTGAATTCAATTTGCAACGAAGGTTCGGAAGGAAAGCCATCTCAAGAGCTGAAAAGGTGAGTTCTAGGACCCCTCTTTTGCCTGTTTTTAACTGATTTTGGGGCTGGAAAGTGTTAGGATCTCAGCCCTTGGTTTAATCGATTGAACAGATTTAGCAGCGGATTAGCTCAGAATTAGACAAATTCAACAAGAACAATTGATATAAAACGATAAAAGAATTTTGTTATAAAGAGAGAAATATCCGACAAAAGGAATATTGCATTAGGATTGTCGGCCTCAAAGGCACGATTACAGGTGAGTCATCTTCCTTATAAAGAAAAGAATGACGTAGGCTGATGTCACTTGAAAGTGACATGTAACCGTTTTATAACTACTGATGTTAACAACTACTGAAGATGTCAACAACTGACATCTTCTTACAAATGTTCCTAAGTGTTAAACATCTCATTTACAACTACTGAAAACATAAAACTACTGAAACTACAACGACTGAAGAACAAGCTCTTCAGTCGTTTTACAAAACTACTGAAACATAAAACATAAAACTACTGATATCACAACTACTGAAGAAGTACTCTTCAGCAGTTGTGACAAACTACTGAGGCTTCAGTACTTGATCTTCAGACTTTGACCTTCAGGCGTTTCATCAGCTGATGACTTCAGTAGATATCATCAGCTGATGTCTTCAGTCTTTGTCTTCAGACTTTGTACATCAGTTGTTGATCTTCAGCACTTGTGAACTCTTCAGCTGTTGTACTTCAGTACTTTGGTCTTTCAGCTTCAGCACTTGTGTTCTTCAGCTGTTGTACTTCAGTACTTTGATTCTTCAGCTGTTAAGATCTTCAGCACTTGATCTTCAGCTGTTAGTCTTCAGCACTTGTCAAACTACTGATGAGGCTTTCAGCAGTTGTTGTGATACCGTGTGGGACTTAGAGATTTTCTGATCTTGGCTCATTGGTTCTTTTGGTCCAACAAACTCCCCCTGAACCAATGCAGCCAAAACCTCTAACTTATTTAAACTCCCACTTATTGATGGCAAAAATGTTGGTCTTTTTCCTTCTTGATCAGTAGAGAAGATGACCCATGTACGCTCCGGCCTGGGAAGAACCTCAAATATTTGTTTGGCAGAGTATGAATGGGAACTCTGTTTTGGGGAATGGACACAGAGTTGTTATCCCATTCATGAGATTCACTTCCCCATAATGAGTCTGTACGACTCTCTTGTGTAGGCCTCAAGGAAGGTGATTTGTTCCTCCATGGTTAGCTCTTCAGCACCTCCTTCAAATAATGATTCGGCCCATAATACTCAGACAGGTATTTGGCCTGTTTCCATTCTTTAGCTCCACAGTTGTTATTACTCTGTAAGCGAACTCATCGGGTGATTACCCTCTAGGAACAACTGGAGCTCATTTTTCCTGACTTCCTCAAGCCTCTTGTAAACTAACCCTTTTTCACTATTTTGTTTTCCAGCATCTTCTGAGGGGTTAGATTAGCTTTGTAGGCCTTCTTGAAGTCTTCTAGGATTTCCCAGGGTGAAACTACAAAGACCAGAGAGATCACTTCATCTACGATCTTTTTCACCTGGCCAATGTATCTCCGAGGTATATTGTTCTTATGAATTCTGTGAGAGACCCTGGGATCAGGCCAAATCCTCACTCTTTCCTTTTGATATTGAAAGGTATGCCTGAGAGTGTAAAGTCTGAGGGCTTGCTCCTTCATATTGATGATGGAAGATGTGGCTGCATAAGCTTTGTCAACTCTCTTCAGCAATTCCTCATCATGCTGTTTATGAAGCTCTTCTTCTTCTAGCTTCACTTTAACCATTTGTCTCTGGACTTCAGGAGTAATTGCTGAGGAGTGACTTGTGGCCTTAGGCAACTGAATCACAGCTGATAGCGGCAGCCTGTCTTCATCATCTTCTTCATCTTCTTCTAGCCTCAATATCCTTCTCTTCTTCTTCAAGGGTATATCATCGGCTATGGGTTTTGAGGGTAAGGGAGTTGGTTGGTGGGTTGTGTTTTGGGTGGTTTAGGTGTGGGAATGTTGACAGGCTGTGCTAGCATCCTTGAGGTGAGTGTGGCTTTTGATTGCTTTGCTAGCTCAGTCCTGCTCCCAGCACCCACTTCATTCAAAGCTTCAACAACAAGCCCCTTAGTGTATGCTTCAGACGAACAGATCTTGGTGGTGATTGCCAAGATACTGTCCCTGGACCAAGCTTTGATCTCAATCATTGATCTTCCAAGATATTTTGCAATAAATCTTATCATGATTTCTAGCCTTTCTCTTTCTAACACTTCATAACTTGCCCATCTATTCTGGATTTCTTCAATCTCTAGTCGTCGAATCTCAGAGTCAAGTTTGTTGGTGTCAAACCTTGCCTGAACAGCTGATCAATGATGTTGTCCATTGATCTACTGTGTTCGGCATCAGCCTCTTTTATCAATAGCTCCAAGGCTTTATCTTCAGCAATGTGCTCATCAGCACCTTTCTTTCGTTTGTAGGTGAGCATTGGTTGCTGTTCTTTCTCCTTTTGGGCTTGCTTTGCTTCCTTCTTTTCCTCGGATCTTTTCTCTTCTGTTCTTTCACTGCAGGACTCTCCCCCTTTTTGGTTGCATTGGAGGAAGGGGTGAGACCGCAGAAAGAGTCTTGTGGACAGCAGCATCAACCAAGGGCTGTAATGTGAGGAAAGCCTCTCATCAAGGGCTTTGATCACTATATCAGTGATTATGGGGTGATGAGAGGTAGGGAATTTGAAGGGTAGCAACTGATTGCTCAGGGGGTTCTGTTCCTGAGAATAGGTGCCTGAAAGCAGAGGCTGGTGGTTGAGTATGGGTGGCTCTGTGTGTAGGGGACCTTCAGAAGAAGGTGCCATCTGTGGGTGTATTGTGGTGGCAGATGGACTTGCATCCTGAGACATCTTGGCCAGCAGCTCTTTGAGTCTGCTAACTCATCCTCTAGAATGGTGTTTTGAGCAACTACATCAAAGAAGAAGCTCAGGTCATCATCAGTTGTGACTGAATCACCTGACCTCCTGACAAAGTCAGAATGAACATGCCTTGAGTGTAGATCAATTGTAGCATGTGCCCCTTGTTCTCGGTTCTGGGGACTTCCAGCCTCAGGACTATGTCCTTCATCAGCTGTTGCCACTGGTGAGGACTTAGAGATGTTACCACTGCATCCTGGTCATTTGCTGAGTCAGAAGCAGTGGCAGCCTCACCAGTAGTTCGCACCTCCTTATCTACACTAGAAGATGGAACATGATAACCCCTGTGCTGTGGGTTGACAGAAGCATTTTGATCCTCCCCCTCAGGTGTTGAGGTTATCCCAGTAGTAATTGGTGTCTGGGTGGGGGGTGAGGAATGCAACTGCGTCAGCACTTTTGCAACAATGATAGTAGGGCTTTGAGGGGCGGTTGCATCAGGAGAGGGTGTGGAAGCAGTGTGCACCCGGGACAGGTGGTGCTCTTCAATGGTAATCCCCTCAAGTGAGGAGGATCCCAGCATTGTGGCTTCCCTGTGAGTGGTTGCTTCAGGTTCCTTTTGAGAGGAAACCTGAGCGGCTTCAGTGGGTGGAGTCACAGTCTCTACTGGGGGGTTATTTCCAGCAGAGATAACCTGCGTTGGTGCTGCAGGAGCATCCACAGGGGACTCAATTCCCTGAGTAGCTTTCTTAGGCTTCTTCTTTGTGGGTTTGGAGGGGACTTTGGATTTGGAGGTGGAGGCTGTGGGTTCCAGCTGCGTGGGTTTGCGCAGCTTGGCAGCCTGTTTGAGAGTTTGGTCAGTGTTGTGTCGGGAGTATACCTCCGGCAATACAGCCAAAGCAGGGACTCCCAGACCAACTAGTCCCTCAGCAGAAAGCTGATTCTCTATTATGGCCATTATAAACCGAGGATATAGTATCCAACGGTTAGAAAGTGGTTTTGTGGCCATATCCTTGAGTTCAAGAAAAATATTTCAGAGAAGTTTAGTGGTTCTTGTTCAAGGATAGAGAACAATACCTGTTGCCATCTGGAAGACAGTTGATCCCAAGAGGAAGTCTTCGGAGCCAGGCAAACATTTACCATATGAAATAATAATCGTTCAGCATCTGGAAAATGTTTCTTCAGGATTGTTGAAGCACTAAGATCACCCTGATATCCATGTTGTCAAAGGAAAGATCAAGTTGGCGCTTAGGATATCCAACAGGGTAGGCAGCATCATCTAACAGCAATATTTGGCGGATGGTAGCAGTAGATGACCACCTTATGCGAGTTGATAGATGAAAGGATAGATTCTCCATAACGGTCGCATTCATCCAGAACTGACGTAGCGAATCGGCATAAATGATTGGATTTAAAAGGAAAGCCGTTTTTAGTGGGGATTGGACCATAAGATCTATAGCATTTTCAAATTTGGTCCAGAAGGGGATTTTGTAAGGTACGCGACACAGTTGTGTCGAGGTTTGAGTTGCATGGTCGCCATTAATGAAGGTGAAAGGTTTTCAGAGCTTTTGAAAAGTTAGGTCGTGAAAGAATGAAAAACTCTGAAAGAGGGATCAGGTATATATAGTGTACGGGTGATGAAACGACTGAAGGTTTTGGTGTTAGTCATCAGTATTTGAAGCTACTGATGACGTGGTATTAACTTTCAGACGTTTGAAACGACTGATGGTATTGGTGTGGTCAGCAGTTATAAAACAACTGAAGACATGGTGTTTACTATCAGACGTTGAAACAACTGAAGTCTCTGATTTAGGCATCAGTAGTTTTAAAAACTACTGAAGACAAGTTGGACTTCAGATGTTGAAACAACTGAGGACTTGGTATTAGTCATCAGTAGTTGTGAAACTACTGAAGACCGTGGTTTTGCCATCAGTTGTTGTAAACAACTGAAGACTTGGTGTTAGTCATCAGTAGTTGTGAAACTACTGAAGACATGGTTGCTTCATGTTTATTAAGAAACAGCAGTTTGTGAACTACTGAAGAGAGAGTACTCATCAGTAGTTGTCGTCAATTCATAGCCTTTCAGCTGTTTCATACTGTCCTCAACACTTACTCATCAGCTTTTAGCTGTTTTCAGTAGTTTCATAGGACATCAGTACTTATCTGTTTCTACTGATTTCAGTAGTTGTAACTACATCAGTAGTGTAGAACAGATAAAGTCCAGTACTTAAAGCATTTAGCCTTCAGTAGTTATAAAAACTACTGAGGGTAAAATAACTCATCAGTACTTATATGTGACATGGTTACCAATGATCATCAGTAATTACTGAGATCATCAGTAGTTGTCACTTATTCTAGCTGCAGCATACCAAGCCTTAACACCAGGTTGTGGAAAGTTGAACTATCCAAAGGCTTAGTAAAAATGTCTGCAAGCTCATCAGCACTAGGCACAAACATAGGATTAATTAGACCCTTTTCAAAACAATCTCTTATAAAATGATGTCTAATTTCTATATGTTTGGTCCTAGAGTGCTGGACAGGATTTTTGACAATGCAAAGAGCTGAAGCACTATCCATTAATAATGGAGTCTTAGTCTCTGTAATGCCATAATCCAAAAGTTGATTCTGAAGCCAGAGTATTTGGGATGTACAACTTGCAGCAGCAATGTACTCGGCTTCAGCAGTGGATGTAGCAACAGATGTTTGTTTCTTACTCTGCCAAGAAATCAAACAGTTGCCTAGGAATTGGCATCCACCAGAAGTTGATTTCCTGGTCAACTTACATCCTGCATAGTCACTATCAGAGAAGGCAACTAATTTGCAAGAATGTCCAGTGGAATACCATAAGCCTAGAGATTGTGTGCCTTGCAGATATCTAAAGATCCTCTTGACTGCAATCAGATGAGACTCCTTAGGTGCAGCCTGAAATCTAGCACAAACACATGTAGCAAACATAATATCTGGTCTAGAAGCTGTTAAATACATCAAGGAACCAATCATACATCTGTAAAGGGTTTCATCAACACCTTTACCTTTCTGATCAACATCCAATTGTGTGGTGTTGCACATGGGAGTAGAACAAGATTTACAGTTTTGTAAATCAAACTTATTCAAAAGATCTTTTGTGTATTTAGACTGATGAATGAAAATTCCATCAGCTTTTTGTTTGATTTGCAAACCTAGAAAGAACTGTAATTCTCCCATTGCACTCATTTCAAACTTCTGTTGCATTAAGGTTTGGAAATCCTCACACAATTGGGGATCAGAGGATGCAAATATAATATCATCAACATAAATTTGAACAAGTAGCTTATGCTGATCCACCTTCTTAATAAATAAAGTTTTATCTATGGAGCCTCTAGTGAAATTATTCTGTAGAAGAAAGTTTGATAAGGTCTCATACCAAGCTCTAGGTGCTTGTTTCAACCCATAAAGAGCTTTATCAAGCTTATATACCCATTCTGGGTGCTTATTATCCTCAAAGCCTGGTGGTTGACACACATAAACTTCTTCTTTTATTGTACCATATAGAAAAGCACTTTTGACATCCATTTGGAAAACTTTAAGATTGTGGAGTGCAGCATAGGCTAAAAACAATCTAATTGCCTCCAGTCTGGCTACAGGGGCAAAGGTTTCATCATAATCAATACCTTCTTCTTGTGCAAACCCCTGCACAACCAGTCTGGCCTTGTTCTTAACAATTAGCCCATTTTCATCAGTTTTATTCCTAAACACCCATTTAGTGCCTATTGCACACTTACCTGGGGGTAGAGAACAAGCTCCCACACTTGCTGTTTCTTGAACTGAAGAAGCTCAAGCTGCATGGCTTCAACCCATCCATTGTCCCTCAAAGCAACATGATAGTTCTTTGGCTCTAGCTGACTGATGAAGAGAGCATAGAAGCAGAAATTGGACAACTGGCTTCTGGTTGAGACACCAGCATTGATATCACCAAGGATTTGAGATATTGGGTGATTTTTCAGCTCTTGGTAAACAATCAAATCTGTGCAAGTGTTTGTAGGGTCTTCAGCAGCAGCAGATGTTGATGCAGATTCTTGAAACCATGAAGATGGTGGCAACTCAAATGAAGTTGAGGATGCAGAAATCTCATCAGCATTTGTTGTGGATGGTGCGGCTGGAGCTACAGGAGCATCAGGTTTAGAGGACTCAGGCAGTTGATCACTAAACCTGAAGAGGTGATTACTACTATCATCATCATCTTCAGTAGTAACACCAGGTGGTGAACTGTTGACAGGAGCAACAGCAGGAGATTGATAAGGAACATATTGCAGTATGTCCAAATCAAAGAGCTCCACAGGGCTTTGTGGAATCTTGTCCTTTGGAGATTCATTGAACTTGACATGTAAAGTCTCTTCAACCATCTTTGTTCTGCAATTGAAGACTCTGTATGCCTTGCAAGTTGATGAATAACCAACAAAGTACCCTGCATCCACCTTAGGATCAAATTTCTGGAGCTGATCCTTTGTGTTGAGAATGAAACAGGGACACCCAAATGCTCTAAAAATGAAATGAGAGGGGCCAAATGATGTAGAACTTCATATGGAGTCTTCATCAACCTCTGATTTATTAGCACTCTATTCTGCACATAGCATGCTGTGTTGACAGCTTCAGCCCAAAAGGTCAATGGCAGTCCAGAATCAGCCAACATAGACCTTGCAGCTTCAATGAGGGTCCTGTTCTTTCTCTCCACAACTCCATTCTGTTCAGGAGTTCTTGGAATACTAAACTGTCTCTTTATTCCCTTGGAAAGGTAGAATTCATCAAGTGTATTGTTCCTGAATTCTGTTCCATTATCACTTCTAATACACTTGACTGAGAGGGAATACTGCTTCTCAGCATACAACACAAAGTTTATGATCTTCTGTGCAGCTTCATCCTTTGAATGTAGAAAGAAAGTCCATACAAATCTGGAGTAATCATCCACAATTACCAGACAGTATTTTTTCTGTGCCATGCTCATCACTCTCACAGGACCAAAGAGATCCATGTGAAGAAGTTGTAAGCAGGCAGTGGACTTTGGTTCTTCAATAGGTGGAAATGAAACTTTGTGCTGTTTTCCTTTCAAACAAGCAGTGCAGTTGTTTTCACACTTGAACTCCTTCATAGGCATTCCCCTTACTAAACTATGGTGTATCAGCTGATTCATGTTCTTGAAATTAACATGTCCCAGCCTTCTATGCCATAGATTAGATTCTTGAGGAGAGGCCTTGGAAAATAGGCAAGGATGGCCTTTGAGATCAATTTTCTTGGAAAGATCTAAGGCATACACTCTTCCTGTCCTGTTGGCCTTCAGGAGAGTGTGAGCATCCAATACCTTGTCAATCAAACTCAGAACTTTGGATGACAGAATCCTGCAGTTCTGGCTTGTGAAAAGGGCAACATGGCCTTTGTCACACAATTGACTGACACTCAAAAGATTATACTTGAGATTTTCCACATGGTTGACATCATCAAACTTTATTTCCCCATTGGAAACAAAGCCCTTCCCGATGATGTAACCTCTTGCATCATTGCCAAAAGAAACAAATCCCTTCCTTCCTGGAGAGTAGTCATTAAGAAGTGAGTTGTTCCCAGTCATATGCATAGATCCTCCACTGTCTACATACCAGATGCTACTTTGGCATGTTGAAGAAACCTGCATAAATAAACAATCAGTTAGTTTTGGAGACCCAAACCTTTTTGGTTTTGGGCCTGGTCTCATCAACAGATGGTAAACTAACAGGTTTATTGGACACAATAGCTTGAGGTGAAGGAGATGGTGTAGAAGAGGAATCCTTCGGCTTGGATCTCCTTTTCTGGGGTTTCAACACAGGGCCATCAAGTTGGTTAACTCTCCCAACAGATGTTGAACCATCATTACCAGCTGTGTCTGATTCTGGGAGAGAGCTTTCAGCTCTTCAGACACATTGGTATTGGTGTTTGATGATGAGTTCTTGTGTTGCACCATCTTCTTTTGAGCAACCTCAGCTATTGCCTGTTGCACTCCTTCCTTTTTAGATTTCTTTTGGTCATAGGAGTAACAGGATTTGATGCTGCTGGTACAAACTTGGACTCAAACTCAGTTTTCATTTTAGCCAAATTTTCTTTAATTTTCTCTTTTTGTTTGAGTTTGGATCCCTTTTTGTACCAACAATCATCTGTGAGATGATTGAATAGACCACATATTTCACATGGTTTCTTCTTCATCTTCTGTTGATCATCAACTAAAGAAGATGAAACTACTGAAGACTTGCTCTTCGGCAGTTTAGAAGCACTTTTTGCCTTCTTGTCAACTTCCTTAGTAGGCTTCAAATCCTTCCTACTGACAGTTTTCTTCTCTTCAGTGCTGTCAGTCATTAGGATTTGAACTCCAGATGTTATCCCCTGCTCTCCAGTACCCTCAGTACTTCTAGGGATAACACTTGGGTTGATCAACTCATTGATCATGTGAGTGTCAGCAGTTGAACCATCAATATCAGCTGTTAGGTTCACAGAGGGATTACTACTGACTTCAACTACTGATGGTGCTTTATCAAGTAGTGAATCACATGATGAGGTGGATTGGTCATTACTTTCTCCATCAGAATCCGCTCCTGCTCTTGAAGCAAAAACTGTAGGAGGAGCAGTGTGATTATAACCAATTCCAAACTTCACATTGGAAGCTGTTTGCTTACTAAGAAGCATTTCAAAGCCCTTGCAAGATTGTACCCATCGATCACACTCTACCTGGGTGACAGCAAGAGTATCTTTGAGGTCTTTGTACTTCTCTAAGAGTACATCCTCCCTAGCCTTATCATCAGAAATTTGGCATTTTAATTTGTAAATCTCATCAGTTTTCTCTTTTAGCACAGACTCAAACTCAGCTTTATTTTTGGAAATTGTTTGTTCTAGCTCTACATTTTTATTGATTAAAGCCACATTTGCTTCTCTAATAGAGGCAAATGCTGCTATGCAAGTTTCAGAACATAATTTGGCCTTAGCCTCAGAGGATACCTGTGATACCTGTGTTGAAGAGGTATTTGAGGATGATCCATCAGAGGATTCCAAAGCCATGAGAGCTAGATTTCCAAAAGGATGCTCACCACCATGTTGACCAGCACCTGAGAACAGTTGTTCATTACCAGACACATCATCTGGTAAACTGCTCCAGTCAACAACACCTGGTGTGAAGAAGCTGTGTTGTTGAAGTTGATTAGGTTGATGAGATTGGGATGGTTGAGGCTCAGGGAGTGCATGTGGTTGTTGAGCAGTGGGTGCTTGAACCTGACCTGGTTGTGGCATGTAATAGCAGGGGTATGGATATGGCATTGGCCCCTGTGGAACAAAATATGCAGGAGATTGTGGTTGATGATGATAACCAGAATTGACAGGTTGTTGCCCTCTGTTTTGTTGACTATTGCCAGGGAAAGTCACAAAGGGTGCAGGAGAGTTAGATCCAGATGATCTACATTCTCTTGCAAAGTGCCCAAGCCTGTGGCATTTATGGCACTTCAACTTACTCTTGTCAAAACCAACTTTGGTTTTGCCAGAGAGTCCTGGGAATTTCCTTCCAGTTCTTTTGTAGAACTTCTGAGATCTGATATTTATCAAGGCCATTTGGCTCAAAATATCATCTCTTCTAAGTCATCATCAGCAATCCCCTTGAGATCATCCATGATGAAACATAGATTGTCACTATTACAACCAGCAGAATAACTATCAACACTCACAAAGGCAGGCTCAGAAGTGTTTGTAGAGAAATCAATATGCTCATCATACTGGCTTTCAGATGACGCATATTCTGACTCTTGATGTCCAATCAGGGCAGTGTTCCCTTGGACAAAATCCTCAGTGAGCTTGCCAGATGAAACCAATTTCCTTTTCTGCTCTATCTCTCTCTCGAATGTAAGCAGTTTCCCATGAAGTTGGGTGAGAGATAGGCGATCAACATCAGCATTTGAGCGTAGAACAATGGTATATGTGTTCCATCTCTCAGGCAGTGATCTTAAAAATCTATGGTTCATCTGACTCCTGGTATATTCATGTTTAACCATTTTCAATTCAGAGATTAAACATGAAAACCGCTCAAATTGTTGAGTCAGAGTCTCACCCTTTCTATGAGAGAAAGTCTCATATTGTTGGGCGAGGATTTCCCTGTTGTTTGCTAAAACCTCATCAGTACCACCAAATTGTTCTTTGATGGCATTCCAGAGGTCATGAGCAGACTCACAATGCAGAAGCCCAGAGTAAATCTCATTAGGAATAGCCATAGCCAAATTCCATGGGCTTTTGCATCGATTTCAAACAACTTCTTGTCCTCATCGGAGTATTGCTCCTTCTTCTTTGGAACCAACTGGTTTGTTTCCGGATCATTCACCATTGGCTTATGTGGTCCATGTACCACAGATGTCCAACAACCTGAGCTATTGACAGACAGGTGATGGAGCAATCTTCTCTGCCAAATGTTATACTCATTCTCACCAAGATCGGAGGCTTGGTAGAGGATCCAGTATTGAAAGGATCATTAGAAGAAGTAGTCATTGTGGAAAATCAGACAGATTCAAGTAAAAACACAATAAATTTAGCTCAAAACACACAGAACCTCAAATAAAACGGCCAGAAGCGATACACTCTCAATCTCTATAACAGATCCTTGCGAATTTTGCTAATTCGATTAAACTTAGAGCGATTGAACAGTTTCAATGATCAATTGTTAGATCGATCAATGATTAACCTGCTCTGATACCATTTGTTAGGATCTCAGCCTTGGTTTAATCGATTGAACAGATTTAGCAGCGGATTAGCTCAGAATTAGACAAATTCAACAAGAACAATTGATATAAAACGATAAAAGAAATTTGTTATAAAGAGAAATATCCGACAAAAGGAATATTGCATTAGGATTGTCGGCCTCAAAGGCACGATTACAGGTGAGTCATCTTTCCTTATAAAGAAAAGAATGACGTAGGCTGATGTCACTTGAAAGTGACATGTAACCGTTTTATAACTACTGATGTTTAACAACTACTGAAGATGTCAACAACTGACATCTTCTTACAAATGTTCCTAAGTGTTAAACATCTCATTTACAACTACTGAAAACATAAAACTACTGAAACTACAACGACTGAAGAACAAGCTCTTCAGTCGTTTTACAAAACTACTGAAAATAAAACATAAAACTACTGATATCACAACTACTGAAGAAGTACTCTTCAGCAGTTGTGACAAACTACTGAGGCTTCAGTACTTGATCTTCAGACTTTGACCTTCAGACGTTTCATCAGCTGATGACTTCAGTAGATATCATCAGCTGATGTCTTCAGTCTTTGTCTTCAGACTTTGTACATCAGTTGTTGATCTTCAGCACTTGTGAACTCTTCAGCTGTTGTACTTCAGTACTTTGGTCTTTCAGCTTCAGCACTTGTGTTCTTCAGCTGTTGTACTTCAGTACTTTGATTCTTCAGCTGTTAAGATCTTCAGCACTTAATCTTCAGCTGTTGTAGTCTTCAGCACTTGTCAAACTACTGATGAGGCTTTCAGCAGTTGTTATGATACCGTGTGGGACTTAGAGATTTTCTGATCTTGGCTCATTGGTTCTTTTGGTCCAACAAAATGCATGAATGTATTTTTTCATTAAACTGGGTTTCGGACCCAATGTTTCATTTGTGTATGGGAATGTATGACGATGTTTCTAAGACTTAGGATGTATGATTAAGCTTAGAACAGATGAACGGTGATTTGAAATTGAAATCTGATGTTTAAGGCTCATATGTTAAGTTTTAGAATTTGCATAAGTGTTGAAAAGTCAATGAGAATGAGTAATGAGAAGAAATGCAGATGAACAGTTAATGCAGATGAGTATTAGCTGGTAAGTAAGTCAATGCGGATGAACAATTAATACGGAGAGTATTACTACTAAGTAAATCAAGGAGAATGAATAGTTATTGCGGATGAATATTAACTGCTAAGTAAGTCAATACGGATGAGCATTGACTAAGTATGACAAATGCGTATGAAGGTTAATGCAGATGAAAGTCAATACGGATGAACATTGACTAATTCTGAGAAATACGGATGAACATGATTTCTAAGTATGGGAAATGCGGAGAGTAAGGCCAATGCGGATGAACAAATGTGGATGAAAGTAAGACAAATGCGGATGAACTATAGTAAATGCGGATGAACTATAGGAAATGCTGATGAACACTTAGACTTTTTCTGACTTTCTGAGAAAAAGACGAATGTAGGCTTTGACTTGAGATGTTCCCGGGGATTCATATAAGTTGACTTTTGAGGTCATAGATGTTATGATGGGCATGTATGATGTATGTTTGATGCTTATGCATGATGATGATGATGTTGCCTGATTATGCATGTTATGTATATAATGCCCTGTATGATGATGATGACTGGTATGATGATGTTCCATATTATGTATGTTTATCTTTCCCATGACTTTACGTTGAATGTTAATGAATGAAATGAAGTAGTATGTAACGTAAGTGGAAGATAAAGAAAAGAGGAACATGAACTAAGAATGCATGCATTAATGAATGATGAAAGTAAAGAAGGACTTGCAAGCATAGTATGTCGGGACACGCCATTAAAAGGTGTTAGCCCAATGGTGTGCGGGTTCGCTACCCCGGGAGGATGCACATCGGGGTTTTCTTTGTGATTGACCATTTGTATAGCCCCATTGCTGCATACCCTAGGTACTGCGACCAGAGGTGCGATGCACCATTATAACTGGTCTATGATAGACTTAGGTCCGGTATCAGGAATAGCTGGGTATTGCACATAGCAGTGATACACCTAAACTCTACCCTAGGTACTGTGATCAGAGGTGCGATGCATCGTTATTGCTGGTCTATGATAGACCTAGGTCCAGTACCAGAAAATAGCTAGGTAAAGTTTATGGTTGAAGGAAAAGAAAGAAGTAATGATGAAAGAATGAAAGCATGAAAGATTAAAGAAGATAATAATGATATTATCTATGTGTATGTATGATGTGTGATCACATGTTAAAGAAATGAACGGTTTAATGAAAGAAAAGTATGTTTTAATGTAAAACTAGAACTCACTTAGCAACGCTGACCTTTTATGCATTTTCCAGTTGGCAGGTGAGCATTGCTGAGGATGACGCGGGGCAGCTACTTGGCATTGGGTTGGCATTCGTTTGTTAATGTTTTTGCATGATAATGCAAACAATTGAAATTGTGTAATGAATATTATATTATTTTACAAAAGCATTGTTAATGAAAATGTTGTTTTAAATGTCTCTGCTGCAATATTTATTCTTGTTAATGTAATTATATGTTTTATAAGCAATGATTGACCAGCTGTAAGCGTCCCGGGAACGGGGCCTTACAAGTTGGTATCAGAGCCAAAGTTTAAGTGAAATGGGTAAATTTTCAAAATAAACCTAAACTTAAACTGAAAATGGGACAGAAAGGGAAGGGATGCCAATCTGAGTAGCTGTGTGCCATCAGGTATTTTCTTAATGTTAACCGGTATTACGTGCGCATGTTATGTGGTTGTGTGCTACTGGTAGAATTAGATACTGATGTAGTCAGGATAGGTAATGCTTGGGGTATGAAGAGTAAAGTAAGTGGCTAATCACAACTGGCCACTGTAATTAGGGACTTACTATACTTGACATAAACAGAGCTATTTCCTTGAATGACTGTGTTGGTGTTTGAATCTTTCAGCGTATGTGTGTAAGGATGGCCAGTGGTAGATCATCTAAAGCTTCGCGTGGTGGAGGTCATGGTGCTGAACCACAGGTCACGAGAGGAAGGCCTAGGGCCGAAAAGGTGGTTCATGAAGAACCAGAAACCCCTCATCCGGAGGGCGGAGATGAGAGTGCTAACCTGAGACCTCAGTGAAGGAGGTGGTTGTGGAGGAAGTGCATCAAGTCATGCAGACGATCCTACCTCTGTGGTGACCGAAGTGATAAAGGCAGTTATAGAGGGGAAGAGAAGGGAAAGGAGTAGACCTACGGGCGAAAGAAGACAGCCCGATACTAAGACGGTTCCGTCTGATGATGAAGAAGAAGAAGAGAAGAAGAAGTGGAAGAAGAAGAGGAAGAAGAAGAGGAAGAAGAAGAGCCTGTGCAGGAGGCGACACGAGGCTGTAACTATGGGGCATTTCAACGGTGTAAACCCCCTACTTTCGACGGTAATGGCACTGCTGCTGCTGCTCACCGATGGGTGAGAGAAATGGAATTTGTTTTAAATATCAGTGAGTGCCGGGAGGATTAAAAGGTGAAGTTCTCTGCCCATTCTTTTGTGGACTCGGTTCTGTGTTGGTGGGACAATATAGCCCAAGCCGAGGGTAGTCAGGCAATTGGGAGGATGAGATGGTCTGAACTGAAGAAGTTGGTGATGAGGAGTTTTGTCCTCATAGAGAAATGGATAAAGTTGAGAGAGAATTCCTGCAACTGGAGGCGGGAACAATGACACACCAATAGTACACCACCAAATTCAACAAGATGGTGTGTCTGGTGCCGGATCAGGTGACACCTCTGTCTCGAAAAATCAAGAGGTATATTCAGGTTTTCTAGTGGATATTCTCAGGCATATGATCACTGCCCGACCAAGCACGTTTAGGTCGGCGGTGGACTTGGCAGGGAGATTATATGACGAAAGGGTTGTGGTGGTGGTGGTTGAGGGTGGCAAGAAGAGTGGTGGTGATCGGAACAACAGGGGAAGAGGTTTGGTCGGGGTAATGTCTCGACGGCGAACAAGAAGGCACGGGTGGATGACCGCCGTGTGGCCACATCGAGTGCGAGGCCAAAAAGGTGTGGCAAGTGTGGAAGGGAGCATGCAGGAGAATGTAGGTTTGGATTTAACAGGTGCCTCAAATGTGGGAAGCCGGGGCATATAGCCAAGGACTGTCGTACGGTCCGGTGCTTTAACTGTGGTGAAGAGGGTCACATGAGTAAGGATTGCAAGAAGCTGGGGGCTGAGGGTTCCGAGGCGAAGAAGACGGAGGTGATGGACCGAGGGCGAGCGCCAGGGCATTCACTAAGACACAGGAGGAAGCTAGGACAGACCCTGATGTTATGTCCAGTATGTTTCTAGTGAACCAAACTTTAGCTTCTGTGTTATTTGATTCGGGTGCCGGTAAAAGTTTTATTTCTGCTGCTTTTTGAGTAAGCTGCCTGTTAGTAGTAGATGTGTTGATACGCCCTTTGATGTAGAAACTGCCATAGGTAAGTCTACCAGGATTTTTGAGATGATAGAGAATTGTGATGTGGAGCTAGAAGATCATAAGTTCCCTGTTAAACCGTTCGTGATGACCTTAGGTGGTTTTGATTTAGTTCTTGGGATGGATTGGTTGGCGGACTTCAAAGCAAACATAGTGTGTCGCAAGAAGATGATTAGCCTAACAGCGCCTGACGGGAGTTTGGTAACTATTTATGGGGATCGGGTCATGATGATCCTAAAGGTAATCTCAATGGCGGTGGCGGGAAAGTGTATGAGGCGTGGATGTAACGCTACTTGGCTTATGTAAAGGATGTGGATACGCCCACACCACAACTATCTGATGTACCGGTTGTGTGTGATTTTCCGGACGTGTTCCCAGAAGACTTACCAGGAGTGCCACCTGACAGAGAGATTGAGTTTCAGATTGATCTGATACCAGGTGACCATCCTGTTGCCAAGGCACCATATCGGTTTGCTCCGACTGAGATGAAGGAGTTCATGGAGCAGTTCCAAGAGTTACTTGATAAGGGGTTTATTCAACCAAGTATCTCTCCTGGGGTGCTCCGGTTTTATTCGTAAAGAAGAAAGACGGTAGTATGAGGATGTGTATTGACTACCGTGAGCTGAACAAGTTGATGGTGAAGAATCGATACCCCTTACCAAGAATAGACAATTTGTTCGACCAACTTCAAGGTGCCAATTGGTTTTCAAGGATAGATCTTCGATCTGGTTACCATTAGTTGAAGGTGAAGGAGCAGGATGTTCCTAAAACAGCTTTTCGCATGCGCTATGGTCATTACGAGTTTCTTGTCATGTCTTTTGGTTTGACTAATGCACCAGCTGCTTTTATGGATCTGATGAATCGGGTGTGTCGGCCGATGTTGGATAAATCAGTGATTGTGTTTATTGATGTTATCCTGATTTATTCAAAGAGCGAGATTGAGCACGCCGGTCATATTCGGGAGGTTCTGGAGACGTTGACAAAGGAGAAGTTGTACGCCAAGTTCTCCAAGTGTGCATTTTGGTTGCGCGAAGTTCAGTTCTTGGTTCATGTGGTGAATCCTGACGGGATTATGGTGGACCCGCAAAGGTGTAGGCAGTGATGCAATGGAAGTCTCCAAAGACGCCATCCGAGATTCGTATTTTCTTGGGTTTGGCGGGCTACTATAGAAGGTTCATCCAAGACTTTTCCAAGATCGCTTCTCCACTAACCAAGTTGATCCGAAAAGATGAGAAGTTCGTATGGGGTCAAGCTCAAGAGAAGGCGTTTGAAGAATTGAAGGCGAGGTTGACTCAAGCTCCTGTTCTGTCATTACCCGATAGGAGTGAAGATCTGGTGGTTTATTCTGATGCTTCCTACTTGGGGTTGGGGTGTGTGTTAATAAAAAGAGGGAAGGTTATAGCTTAAGCATCTTGACAGTTGAAGGTTCATGAGGTCAATTATCCTACTCACGACCTGGAGCTAGCAGCCGTGGTCTTCACATTAAAGATTTGGAGGCACTATCTTTACAGGACGGAGTGCACCATTTTCACTGACCACAAGAGCTTGAAGTACTTCTTTGAGCAGAAGGATCTTAACATGAGGCAGAGATGGTGGTTGGAACTTATAAGGATTATTATTGTGAGATCCATTACCATCCGAGCAAAGCCAACATGGTGGCAGATTCCCTTAGCCGAAAAGAGAGGCCCGAGCCCATTCGGCTGAAAGCATATCAACTAATCATGACCCGTGATGTGATGAAGCAAGTCAAAGAGTTTCAAGATGAGGCATTGAAAGAAGATCATCTTAACTCTAAAAGGATGAAAGGTCTGGTTGGGGAATTGGGTGAGAACACAGTTGGTGTTAAAACCTGACTTGGACAGGTGTGGATCCCTCGTTTTGGGGATCTACGGGTGAAGATTCGGATGAAGCTCACAAGACAAAATACTCCATTCATCCAGGTGCCACAAAGATGTATCAAGACATGAAGAAGGATTATTGGTGGCCGGGTATGAAACATGACGTATTAGAGTATGTGAGTAAATGCCTTACTTATCTACAGGTGAAGGTCGAGCATCAAAAGCCATATGGGAATACCAACCTTTGGATATACCGAAATGGAAGTGGGAGCACATCACCATGTATTTTATTACGAAGCTGCCACGTACTCCGAAAGGGTATGATGCTATATGGGTGATTGTTGACCACTTGACGAAGAGTGCTCACTTCCTATCGATCCACGAGACATATTCATCTGAGAGGTTGGCTGATCTGTTTATCAAGTAAATTGTAACTCGTCATGGTCTGCCGGTGTCCATTGTGTCTGGTCGCGACACCCAGTTTACATCCAAATTTAGGAAGACGTTACATGATGCCATGGGGACGAGGTTACATATTAGCACGACTTATCATCCTCAGACTGATGGTCAGTTAGAAAGGACCATTCAGACCTTGGAGGACATGCTTCGGGCATGTGTAATTGATTTTGGGGGAAGTTGGGATGACTGAAGGGATCGAGATCTCGTTTGATCGATTAGATTAGGATTTGCAGCGGAATAGCACACGAATTAGACTAAATTTTAGCAAGAATAATAAGAATATTCAATCAAACAGTAATGGTTATAGAGAGAGAAAGTTTTCTGCAAAAAGAATGTTTTCATTCACACACAAGCTTCCCATACAAGGAAATTAGGTCAACATTCCTTTTATAAGGAATGTGACATCAGCTGACGTCACTTGATAGTGACATCTAACTGATTTATACAAACAACTGAAAGTAAACTAAACTACTGAAGATGTCCACAACAACTGAGGACACCTTCACTAAAAGCTATGTATAAGCTAACATTACAACTACTGAAGTTATAACATCAGAAGTGTAAGAACTTCAGATGTTTTACATAATATAAAACTACTAATTACAAACTACTAAAATGTAAACCATCACAACTACTGAAATATAAACCATCACAACTACTGAAGAGAACTACTTCAGCTGTTGTGACAACTTCTGAGAACTTGGTCTTCAGACTTGTCTTCAGACTTTGTCTTCAGCTATTGTCTTCAGACTTTGTCTTCAGACTTTGTCTTTAGCTGTTGTCTTCAGTTGTTGTCTTCAGACTTTATCTTCAGACTTTGTCTTCAGCTGTTGTAGACCACTTCAGTTGTTTTGATGTCTGTGGGACTTAAAGGTTTTTCTGATCTGGATCATTGGTTCTTTTGGTCCAACAAACTCCCCCTGAACCAATGCAGCCAAAACCTTTAAAATTATTGAGGTCCCACTTATTGGCAGAAACATTATCTGGATCAGCTTAGAAATCTTCAATATAAACTCAGGCCAGGGAAGAGATTTCAGAGGGTTTGATTGGCAAAGGATGAATGGGAACTCTGGCTTGGGGAATTGGACACAGAGCTGTTACCCCATCCATGAAACCTACTTCCCAATGATAAGTCTGTAAGACTCTCTGACATAGGCCTCAAGGAAAACAACTTGTTCTTCCATTGTGAGTTCTTCAGCTCCACTTTCAAAGAAGAACTCAGGCCCATAGTACTCAGATAAGTACTTAATATGCTTTCCACTTTTCAGCTCCACAGTTGTTATTTATCTATATGCAAACTCATTAGGATGAGTGCCTTCAAGCAATAACTGGAGTTCATTTCTTCTTATTTCTTCAAGCTTCTTGTAGATTAACCCCTTCTTTACCATTTTGTTTTCTAGTAAAGTTTGTGGAGTCATCTTAGACTTGTAAGCTCTCTTGAAGTCATCAAGGATTTCCCAGGGTGACACTACAATGGCCAACATTATCACAACATCTACAATCTTCTTTACTTGACCATTGTATTTGCTTGGAATCTTTTTTTTGTGAATTCTGTCACTTACTCTAGGGTCAGGCCAAATTCTCACTCTCTCTTTCTGATATTGAAATGTAAATCTGAGAGCATACAACCTCTGAGCATGTTTCTTCATAGCTTGTATGGATGAAGACTTGGGAAACTCTTTATCAATCATCCTGAACAGCTGCTCATCATGTTGTTTGTGCTGTTCTTCTTCTTCAAGTTTGACTTTTACCATTTGCCTTTGGAAGTCAGGTGTGATTGTTGTTGGTTGACTCCTGGGCTCAGGCATCTTTATTTTGAGAACAGTAGAGATTAGCAGACTATCATCCTCATCATCATCTTCTTCTTCTTCCATCCTCAACACCCTTCTCTTCCTCTTGGTGCATCATTGGTAGTGGGTTGAGTAGGTTTCTTGGGTAAAGGAGTTGGTTTTGAGGGTTGTGAAGGTGGTTGTTTTGGTTTGGGTAATTGTGTAGGCTGCTCTAGCATCTTGGATGTGAGTGAAGCTTTGGATAATTTTGCCATATCAGACCTTTTCCCAGCACCAGCTTCATCAAGAGCTTCTATGATCAATCCTTTGTTAAATACTTCAGAAGAACAGATTCTGGTGGTTATCTCCAACATACTGTGTCTGGACCATGACTTCATTTCAATGATTGATCTGCCCAGATGTTTTGATATAATTCTTGCCATAGCTTCCAGCCTTTCCCTTTCTTTCTCACTCTAACTTGCCCATCTTTGTTCAATCTCTTGAATCTCTAACCTTCTGATTTTAGAGTCAAGTTTGGCAGTGTCAAATCCTTGTCTGAAGAGTTGATCAATAATCTTATCCATAGATCTGCTATGTTGCTCAGCAGCTTCTTTGATCAATTCTTCTAACTGTTTCTCACCTTCAGTCTTTTCAAAGCTTTTCTTCCTCTTGTAGGTGATCATTTCCTTTTCTTTCTTCTCTTTTTCTTCTTCCTCTTCAGCTCTCTTTCTTTTGTCTACTTTCACTGACTTAGACTCCCCCTTTTTGGTTGCATTGGGTTCATGGGTGTGAATGTCAGAAAGTCTCTTAGAAACAGTAGCATCAACTAAGGATTGAAGATTTGAGGAAAGCCTCTCAACAATGGCTTGATGTATAGTGTTTGTGATTATGGATGATGAGAGGTAAGGATGATTGAAAGGTAGCAACCATTAGCTCAGAGGGGTTCTGTCCCTGAGAAATGGTGCCTGAATCAGAGGCTGGTGGGAAATTTGTTGGGAGTGGCTCAGTGTTTGGGATAGTTTCACGAGAAACTGCCATCTGTGGGTGAATGTGGGCAGATGGACTTGATTCTTGTGACATTTTGGCAAGCAGTTCTTGTAGTCTGCATACCTCATCTCAAGAATGGTGTTGTGGGCTAGAACATCAAAGAAAAAGCCCAGGTCATCATCAGTCTTTGCTGAATCATCTGACCTCCTGATGAAATCAGGATGAACATGTGCTGAGTGTAGATTAGTATTCACATGTGCCCCTATTTCTTGGAACTGGGGACTTCCTGCCTCAAGATATATCCTTCATTGGTAGTTGCCTCTGGTGAGGGCTTAAAGATGATACCATCTTCATCCTGATCATGTGCTGAAAGGAGAAGAGGCAGCCTCACCAGATGTTCTAATCTCCTCCTCTACACAGGGAGATTGAAATCTGTAATCCCTGTGCTATGGGTTATCAGCCATATTAGAATCCTCTCCCTCAACTGTTGAGGTTTTCCCATGGTAATAGGTTTCTAGGGAGGGGTAGAGGAATGTAGTTGAGTCAGCACTTGTGCAATAACCACAGTTGGGCTTGTAGGGGTGGCTTCAGTGGGAGATAGGTGTGAAGAGGATTGCATGGTGATCTTCAATGGCAATCTTCTCAAGTGAGAGAGATTCTAATAATGTGGTTTCCCCATTTTTGGTTGCATCAGGATCCTGTTGAGAGGATACTTGAGCGGTTTCAGCTGGTAGAGTCCTGGAAACTACAGGGGGATTACTACCCATAGTTTCATCCTGCCTTTGTGTTGCAGGGGCATCATCAGGGGACTCAACTCCCTGAGTAGCCTTTTTGGTTTGTTTGGAATGTGGTTTGGAGGGGACTTTGGATCTGGAGGATGAGGCTGTGGGTACCTTCTGCTTGGGTTTTAGCAGTTTGGTAGCCTCTTTGAGGTGTGGGTCAGAGTTGTGCCTGGAGTATACCTCTGGCAAAACTACCACAGCAGGGACTCCAAGGCCAACAGGGCCATCAGATTTTAACTGATTCATGATTATGGCCATAAGAAACCTTGGATATAATAGCTATCTGTTAGCCACAAGTTTCAATGCCAGATCTTTTAATTCTAAAAATATAATTTCAGAAAAATTTAAGCTTTGGCGTTCAAGGATAGAATACAATACCTGCTGCCACCTGGATGACATTTGATCCCATGAAGAGGTTTTGGGGGCAAGACAAACATTGATCATGTGGAAGATTAGGCATTCAGCATCATGGAAGTGCTTCTTCAGAATGGTTGTAGCACTTAGGTCACCGCATATCCATGGTTGATGAATGATAGATCAATGGTTCCCTTAGGGTATTTGGTGACAAAGGTGGCATCATTCAGATCTAGCGTTTGGCGAATGATAGCAGGAGTGATTACTACCTTCTTCTGGTTTACAAAGACTGAGAGTGATCGCGACATCATTCTCACCAGTATGGATAGTGACATTTGTCCAAAATTGGCGAAGAGTATCGGGATAGATGGTTGGATTCAGAAGAAAAGTAGTTCGATACGGGAATCAACCATCAGATCAATGGCATCATCAAACTTAGTCCAAAAGGCTGATTTGTGAAAGGCAACACAGTTGTGTCGTGGTTTGATTGCATGGTCGCCATTAATGCAACGTGAAGAGATGAACGTCGAAATCATTTATGAAAATTTGAAGTTAGGGTTAGGTATTTATAGGTCATGAACGGTGAAAGAAAACAACTGAAAGTTTTGGTGTTAGTCATCAGTTGTTAGAAAATGACTGAAGACATGGTTTTAACTTTCAGATGTTGTAAACAACTGAAGACTTGGTGTTTGTCATTAGTAGTTGAAAACTACTGAAGACTTGGTTTTGGCTTCAGTTGTTTTGAAATGAAATAGCAGTTGTTTGAAACAATTGAAGAATAAAATACTCATCAGTTGTTGTCGTCAATTCACATATCTCAGTTGTTTCATTTGACCTTAACACTTACTCAGCAGATTATCTGATTTTTAGATGTTTCATTGGTCATCAGTACTTATCTGTTAGAACAGACATCAGTGGTTGTAACCACATCAGTACTTTGCAACAAATAAAGTACTTCAGTACTTTTAAGTAATTTAGGCTTCAGTAGTTATGAAAAATATTGAAGATAAAATAACTTATCAGTACCTATTTTGACAGCTGTATAATGATGTTCATCAGTACTTGTGAGCTGAGATCATCAGTAGTTGTCAAATCATTCAAGCTGTAGCATACCAAGCCTTAGCACTAGATTTTGGAAAGTTGCACTGTCCAAAGGCTTAGTAAATATATCTGCAAGCTCATCAGCACTAGGAACAAACTTTGGATCAATCAGACATTTTTCATAACAATCCCTGATAAAATGATGTCTGATCTCAATAGGTTTGGTCCTAGAATGCTGGACAGGTTTCTTAACAATACAAAGAGCTGAAACACTGTCCATCAGTAAAGGAGTCTTAGTCTCTGTAATGTCATAATCCAGTAATTGATTCTGAAGCCAGAGTACCTGAGATGTACAACTTGCAGCAACAATGTACTCTGCTTCAGCAGTGGATGTAGCAACAGAAGTTTGTTTCTTACTCTGCCAAGAAACTAAACAATTGCCTAGAAATTAGCATCCACTAGAGGTTGATTTTATGGTTAATTTACACCCTGCATAGTCACTATCAGAGAAAGCAACTAATTTGCAAGAGTGCCCAGTGGAATACCAAAGTCCTAGAGGTTGAGTTCCTTGCAAATATCTAAAGATTCTTTTGACTGCAATCATATGGGATACTTTAGGTGCAGCCTGAAATCTAGCACAGACACAAGTTGCAAACATAATTTTTTGTCTAGAAGCTGTAAGGTACATCAAGGAACCAATCATACATCTGTAAAGAGTTTCATCAACTGCTTTACCTTTCTGATCAACATCTAGTTGTGTGGTGCTGCACATGGGAGTAGAACAGGGCTTACAGTTTTGTAAATCAAACTTTTTCAATAAATCCTTTGTATACTTTGACTGATGAATGAAAGTTCCATCAGCCTTTTGTTTGATTTACAACCCTAGAAAGAACTGTAATTCTCCCATGGCACTCATTTCAAACTTTTGTTGCATCAACTTAGTAAAGGCTTCACACAACTGTGGGTCAGAGGATGCAAAAATGATATCATCTACATAAATTTGAACAAGGAGCTTATGCATGCCTACTTTCTTAATGAACAAAGTTTTATCTATGGAGCCTCTAGTGAAATTATTTTGAAGAAGAAAGTTAGACAGTGTTTCATACCAGGCTCTGGGAGCTTGTTTTAGTCCATAAAGAGCCTTATCAAGCTTATACACCCAATCTGGATGTTTATGATCTTCAAAACCTGGTGGTTGACACACATAAACTTCTTTTTTTATTTTACCATATAAGAATGCACTTTTGACATCCATTTGAAAAACTTTAAGATTATGGAAAGCAACATAAGCTAAGAACAATCTGATTACCTCCAGTCTGGCTACAGGGGCAAAGGTTTCATCATAATCAATGCCTTCTTCTTGTGAAAACCCCTATACAACCAGTCTGGACTGGTTCTTGACAATTTGACATTTTTCATCAGTTGTATTCCTAAACACTCATTTTGTGCCTATTGCACACTTACCTTGGGGTAGAGGAACCAGTTCCCACACTTGCTGCTTTTGAAACTGAAGAAGCTCAAGTTGCATAGCTTCAACCCATCCATTGTCTCTTAATGCAATATGATAGTTCTTTGGCTCTTGCTGACTGATGAAGAGAGCATAGAAGCAAAAATTGGACAATTGACTTCTAGTTGAAACACCAGCATTGATGTCACCAATGATCTGAGACATGGGGTGATTCTTCAGTTCTTGATACTCAATAAGATCTGTGCAAGTGTTTGTAGGTGATTCAGCAGCAACAGGTGGTGATCCAGACTCTTGAAACCTAGAATGAGATGGCAATTCAAAAGAAGTGAGGGTTCAGAGATCTCATCAGCATTTGTTGTGGATGGAGCTGCTGAAGCAATAGGAACATCGAGTTTAGTAGACTCAGGCAGTTGATCACTAAAACTTGCATTTATACCAATAGATGGATAACTAGTGGCAGAAGATAATGCATTCACAGAATCTGCAACAGCTGGAGACTGATAAGGAACATATTGCAGTATGTCCAAATCAAATAACTCCACAGGGTTTGTGGGATTTTCTCCTTGGAGATTCATTAAACTTTACATGCAAGGTTTCTTCAACAATCTTTGTTCTGCAATTAAAAACTCTGTATGCTTTGCAAGTAGATGAATACCCAACAAAGTACCCTGCATCCACCTTTGATTAAAACTTCTGAAGTGGATCCTTTGTGTTGAGAATATAACAAGGACACCCAAATGCTCTAAGGAAGGAAATCAGAGGAGCCAAATGATGTAACACTTCATAAGGAGTCTTCATCAACCTCTGATTTACTAATACTCTATTTTGCACATAGCAAGCTGTGTTAACAGCTTCAGCCCAAAAGGTTAGTGGCAAACCAGAATCAACCAACATTGACCTTGCAGCTTCAATAAGGGTCCTGTTCTTTCTCTCCACCACTCCATTTTGTTCAGGAGTTCTTGGAATGCTAAACTGCCTCTTGATTCCCTTAGAGGAATAGAATTCATCAAGTGTGTGATTTCTAAATTCTGTGCCATTATCACTCCTCACACACTTGACAGAAAGGGAATACTGCTTTTCAACATGCAACAAAAGTAAATGATGATTTGACCAGCCTCATCTTTTGAATGTAAGAAGAAAGTCCATACAAATCTAGAATAATCATCCACAATTACCAGACAATATTTTTTCTTTGCCATGCTCATCCCTCTTACTGGACCAAAAAGATCCATATGCAGTAATTGCAAGCAGGCAGTTGACTTTGGTTCTTTTATTGGAGGGAATGATACTTTATGTTGCTTTCCTTTTAAACAAGCAGAGCAGTTGTCATCATATTTGAACTCCTTTGATGGCATACCTCTCACTAAACCATGATGAATCAGCTGGTTCATGTTTTTAAGATTCACACGACCAAGCCTTCTGTGCCATAGTTTAGATTCCTGAGGAGAGGCCTTGGAGAAAAGACATGGATGGCCTTTTAGATCAATTTTCTTTGATAAATCTAAAGCATATACTCTTCCAATCCTGTTGGCCTTCAGGAGAGTATATTCATCCAATATCTTGTCAATCATTCTCAAAACATTGGAAGACAGAATCCGACAGTTCCGGTGGTGAAAAGTGCAACATGCCCTTTATCACACATTTGACTGACACTCAACAAATTGTACTTGAGATTATCCATATGGTTAACATCATCAAACTTATCTCACCATTTGACACAAAGCCTTTGCCGATGATGTAACCCTTAGCATCATTACCAAAAGATACAAATCCCTTCTTTCCTTGAGAGTAGTCATGAAGAAGAGATCTGCTCCCTGTCATATGCATAGATCCTCCACTGTCCACATACCAGATGCTTCTATGGCATGCTGAAGAACCCTGCATTGTCACAACAAACTAGTTAGCTTTTGAGACCCAAACCATTTTGGTTTGGGTCTGTTCTCATCAACAGATTTTATACTAACTGATTTGTCATGATTAACAGCCTTTGAAGATGGAGATGGTGTTGAAAAGGATTCCTTTGATTTTGGCTTAGTTTTCCTTTTCAGTGGTTTAATCACAGGTACATCTATTTGGTTAACTCTCCCCAAAAGATGTTGAACCATCATAACAAGTTGTGTCTGATTGGTTGTTAAAGCCTTCAGTTCAGCAGACACATCAGTACTTGTTTTTGATTGGTTCCTGTGACTCACCATGTCCTCTTTTTGAAAGACACAGACTTAGTCTGTTGTTTTGATACTCTTGAGGAATATTTTCAGCTGTTTTATGATAAACCCTTCCTTCTGTTTAGATTTTTGTGAAGACTTTGGGTTATCAGTTTGAGATGTTTGTGGCACAAACTTGGTTTCAAATTCATCTTTCATTTTATTAATTTTCTTTTAATGATTTTATCTTTGTTAATTTGGAACCCTTTCTGTACCAACATTCATCAGTGAGATGATTGAATAGACCACATATTTCACATGGCTTTTTCTTCATCTTCTGTTGTTCAACTGCTGAATAAGATGAAACTACTGAAGGTGTGTCTTCAGTACTTTTTCCTTTCAGTACTTATGTGAAGTACTGAAGGATTTGTAACAACTGAAGACTTGTTCTTTAGAAGTTTTCTATCAGTACATTTGGATTTCCTGATAGACTCTTCAGCAGTTGTCAAACCATGTTTGTTTTCATTTGGTTTGAAATGTTCTTCAGGTGTTGTTACTTGCTATTCAGTACTTTGAATACATTGTGAGACAACACCTGAAGTGCTCAGCTTTTGTTTGATCATGTGTTCATCAGCAGTAACACTATCAGCAGATTGATTAGCTGAGGTACTATTACTGACTTCATCTTCTGATTTTCATTATCACTTCAGGATGAGACACATGATGATGTGGTTTGGGAATTGATTTCACCTTTAGATTTTACTTCTGTCTTGGGAGTGAAATCTGTAGGAGGTTCAATGTGATTATACCCAATCCCAAACTTCATATTTGAAGCTGTTTGCTTACTGAGAAGCATTTCAAACCCCTTGCAAGATGTTACCCAGCGTTCACACTCAACCTGAGTAGCTGCAAGTGTTTCTTTGAGATTCTTTTGATTTTCTAAAATGACCTCTACCTTTGCCTTTTCATCAGTGATTTGGCATTTCAATTTGTAAATCTCATCATCTTTTTCTTTTAAAACAGACTCAAACTCGGCTTTTCTTTTGGAAATCACTTTTTCTAGGTCAAGATTTTGATTATTTAAAGCTACATTTGCTTCTCTAATTGAGGCAAAAGCAGCTATACATGACTCAGAACACAACTTGGCCTTAGCCTCAGAAGATACTTGTGGTACCTGTGATGATGAAGCATTTGAGCATGAACCATCAGTAGACTCCAAGGCCATAATTTAAAGGCTGTTGCTCAAGAATAGAATACATTACCTGCTACCACTTTGTAGACATTTGATCCCAAGACGAAGTCTTAGGAGCCAAACAGACATTTACCATGTGAAAGATTAGACGTTCAGCGTCATGGAAATGTTTCTTCAGTATAGTGGAGGCACTAAGGTTGCCCTGATATCCATGGTGGGCAAAGGATAAATCAGTTGTGCCCTTTGGATATCCAGTAGGAGAAGTGGCATCATCCAGGTGTAGAGTTTGACGAAGTATTTCGGGAGTGATGACCACTTCGTGGTTGTTGATGACCGACCGGAGAGACGCTGTGTTGTTCTCCCCAGTGGTGAGGGTGACGTTCATCCAAAACTGTTTGAGGGATTCGGCATGAAGGATTGGATTGAGAAGAAATGCCGTTTTGTAGGGTGACTGGACCATAAGATCGATAGCAGTATCGAACTTAGCCCAGAATGGCGATTTGGTAAGGTAAGCTACACAGTTGTGTCGCGGTTTGATTTGCATGGACGCCATTTAGAAGAGAGAAGTTTTGAAGAGATGAACGTTAGGTTTGAAGAAGATGAAGCTCTGAAGGATTAGGTCAGGGATATTTATAGGGTACGGGTTAGAAAACGACTGAAGGATTTGGTGTTAGTCATCAGTAGTTTTAAACGACTGTTGACATGGTATTACCCTTTCAGACATTGAAACAGCTGAAGTCGTGGTTTTAGGCATCAGTAGTTAGAAAACTACTGAAAGCCATGGTTTTGACTTCAGATGATGAAACAACTGAGGACTTGGTGTTTGTCATCAGTAGTTGTGAAACTACTGAAGACAGTGGTTTGTCATCAGTTGTTGTAAACAGCTGAAGACTTGGTATTAGTCATCAGTAGTTATAAAACTACTGAAGACATGGTTTTGCTTCAGTTGTTTAAAATGAAACAACAGTTGTAGAAACAACTGAAGAGAAAGTTCTCTTCAGTAGTTTTCGTCAATTCATAGCCTTTCAGTTGTTTCATACCGTCCTCAACACTTACTCATCAGACTTTGCATCTGCTTTTCAGGTGTTTCATAGGACGTCAGTACTTATTGTTTGTACTGATTTCAGTAGTTGTAACTACATCAGTAGTTTGGAACAGATAAAGTACTTCAGTACTTGTGAGGCATTTAGCCGTCAGTAGTTATAAAACTACTGAAGGGGAAAGGACTCATCAGTACTTATATGTGACATGGGTACTAATGATCACCAGTAATTATTACTGAAATCATCAGTAGTTGTCACTTATTCTAGCTGCAGCATACCAAGCCTTAACACAAGGTTTTGGAAAGTAGAACTATCCAAAGGCTTAGTAAAAATATCTGCAAGCTCATCAGCACTAGGCACAAACTTAGGATCAATCAGACCTTTTTCAAAGCAATCCCGAATAAAATGATGTCTGATCTCTATATGTTTGGTCCTAGAGTGCTGGACTGGATTTTTGACAATACACAGAGCTGAAGCACTATCCATTAATAATGGAGTCTTAGTCTCTGTAATGCCATAATCCAGAAGTTGGTTCTGAAGCCAGAGTACCTGAGAAGTACAACTTGCAGCAGCAATGTACTCGGCCTCAGCAGTTGATGTAGCAACAGATGTTTGTTTCTTACTCTGCCAAGAAATCAAACAGTTGCCTAGGAATTGACAACCACCAGAAGTTGACTTTCTAGTTAACTTGCACCCTGCATAGTCACTATCTGAAAAAGCAACTAATTTGCAAGAGTGTCCAGTGGAATACCATAAACCCAGAGATTGTGTACCTTGCAAATATCTAAAGATTCTCTTGACTGCAATCAAATGAGACTCTTTAGGAGCAGCCTGAAATCTAGCACAAACACATGTAGCAAACATAATATCTGGTCTAGAAGCTGTTAAATACATCAAGGACCCAATCATACATCTGTAAAGTGTTTCATCAACAGCTTTACCTTTCTGATCAGCATCCAGTTGTGTGGTGTTGCACATGGGAGTAGAACAGGGCTTACTGTTTTGTAAATCAAACTTATTCAAAAGATCTTTTGTATATTTTGACTGATGAATAAAGGTTCCATCAGCCTTTTGTTTAATTTGCAAGCCTAGAAAGAACTGTAATTCTCCCATTGCACTCACTTCAAACCTCTTTTTCATTAATGTTGTAAAATCATCACACAACTGGGGATCAGAGGATGCAAAAATGATATCATCAACATAAATCTGAACAAGTAGCTTATGCTGATCCACCTTCTTAATAAACAAAGTTTTATCAATGGAGCCTCTAGTGAAATTATTCTTAAGAAGAAAAGTAGAGAGTGTCTCATACCAGGCTCTAGGAGCTTGTTTCAACCCATAAAGAGCCTTATCAAGTTTATACACCCATTCAGGATGTTTATTATCCTCAAAGCCTGGTGGTTGACACACATAAACTTCTTCCTTTATTTTACCATATAAAAATGCACTTTTGACATCCATTTGAAAAACTTTAAGATTATGGAATGCAGCATAGGCTAAAAACAATCTGATTGCCTCTAGTCTGGCTACAGGGGCAAAGGTTTCATCATAGTCAATACCTTCTTCTTGTGAAAACCCCTGTATACCGTCTAGCCTTGTTCTTAACAATAAGCCCATTTTCATCAGTTTTATTCCTAAACACCATTTAGTGCCTATTGCGCACTTACCTGGGGGAAGAGGAACCAGTTCCCACACTTGCTGTTTCTTGAACTGAAGTAGCTCAAGCTGCATAGCTTCAACCCATCCATTGTCTCTCAAAGCAACATGGTAGTTCTTTGGCTCTAGCTGACTGATGAAGAGAGTATAGAAGCAGAAGTTAGACAATTGACTTCTTGTTGAAACACCAGCATTGATATCACCAATAATCTGAGACTTGGGTGATCCTTCAGTTCTTGATAAACAATGAGATCTGTGCAAGTGTTTGTAGAACCTTCAGCAGCAGCAGATGTTGATGTAGACTCTTGAAACCAAGAATTAGATGGTAACTCAAAAGATGTAGAGAAACAGAGATCTCATCAGCATTTGTTGTGGATGGAACTGCTGAAGCTACAGGAACATCAAATTTAGCAGACACAGGTAGTTGGTCACTAAACTTGAATAGGTGAGTATTGATATTATCATCATCATCATCAATACCACCAGGTGGAAGACATGCTGCAGAAGATGATTTATCCACAGGATCTGCAACAGCTGGAGGTTGATAAGGAACATATTGCAGTATGTCCAAATCAAACAACTCCACAGGGTTTTGTGGAATCTTGTCCAAAGAGATTCATTAAACTCACATGCAAAGTCTCTTCAACTATCCTTGTTTGGCAGTTGAAGACTCTGTATGCCTTGCAAGTAGATGAATAACCAACAAAATACCCTGCATCCACCTTAGGATCAAATTTATGGAGTTGATCCTTTGTGTTGAGAATAAAAGGGACACCCAAATGCTTTGAAAAATGAAATTAGAGGAGCCAAGTGATGGAGAACTTCATATGGAGTCTTCATCAACCTCTGATTTACTAAGACTCTATTCTGCACATAGCAAGCTGTGTTCACAGCTTCAGCCCAAAAGGTCAATGGCAAACCAGAGTCAGCCAGCATGGACCTTGCAGCTTCAATTAGGGTCCTGTTCTTTCTCTCCACTACTCCATTTTGTTCTGGAGTCCTTGGGATGCTAAACTGCCTCTTGATTCCCTTTGAAAGGTAGAAGTCATCAAGTGTATGGTTTCTGAATTCAGTTCCATTGTCACTCCTAATACACTTGACTGGAAGGGATACTGCTTCTCAATATACACACAAAGTAAATAATCTTCTGAGCAACCTCATCCTTTGAATGTAGAAAGAAAGTCCATACAAATCTGGAGTAATCATCCACAATTACCAGACAGTATTTCTCTTTGCCATGCTCATTACTCTCACAGGACCAAATAGATCCATATGCAGTAATTGCAAGCAGGCAGTGGACTTAGGCTCTTCAATAGGAGGGATGAGACTTTGTGTTGTTTTCCTTTTAAACAAGCAGTGCAGGTTTCATCACAGTGGAACTCCTTTATTGGTAAGCCTCTGACTAAACTATTGTGGATAAGCTGATTCATGTTTTTGAAATTAACATGACCCAACCTTCTGTGCCACAGTTTAGATTCTTGAGAAGAGGCTTTGGAAAATAGGAAAGGATTGCCTCTGAGATCTATTTTCTTGGAAAGATCTAAGGCATACACTCTTCCTGTCCTGTTGGCTCTCAGGAGGTGTGATCATCCAACACCTTATCAATCAAATGCAGAACTTTGGATGACAGAATCCTACAGTTCTGACTGGTGAAAAGAGCAACTTGGCCTTTATCACACATTTGACTGACACTCAAGAGATGTACTTGAGATTTTCCACATAATTAACATCATCAAACTTGATTTCTCTATTGGAGACAAAGCCATTCCAATGATGTAACCCCTAGCATCATTGCCAAAAGAAACAAACCCCTTCTTTCCTTGAGAGTAGTCATGAAGAAGAGAGCTGTTCCCAGTCATGTGCATAGATCCCCCACTGTCTACATACCAGATGCTACTTTGGCATGTTGGAGAACCCTGCAATAATAAACAATCAGTTAGTTTTGGAGACCCAAACCTTTTTGGTTTTGGGCCTGGTATCATCAACAGATGGTAAACTAACAGGTTTATTGGAAACAACAGCCTGAGAGGAAGAAGATGGTGAAGAAGAGGAATCCTTTGGCTTGGACCTCCTTTTTAGTGGTTTCAACATAGGAGCATCTAATTGGTTAACTCTACCCAATAGATGTTGAACCATCATAACCAGCTGTCTCTGATTTTATGATAAAGCTTTCAGCTCATCAGACACATTGCCAGTGGAGTTATAAGTTCCTATGTTGCACCTTCTTATTCTGAGCAATCTCAGCTGTCACCTGTTTAACCCCTTCCTTTTTGGATTTCTTTGAGGACTTAAGGGTTACAGGATTTGATGTTGCTGATACAAATGTGGTCTCAAACTCAGTTTTCATTTTTACCATTTTCTCTTTAATTTCTTCTTTATGTTTGAGTTTGGAACCTCTTTTGTACCAGCAATCATCTGTAAGATGATTGAACAAACCACATACTTCACATGGTTTCTTCTTCATCTTAGGTTAATCATCAACTAAAGAGGGTGAAGCAACTGAAGACTTGCTCTTCAGTGCTTTGGAAGCATTGTTTGCTTTCTTGACTTCCTCTTTAGTAGTCTTCAAACTCTTTCTACTGACAGTTTTCTTCTTTTCATACTAGCAGTAGTTGGAGTTTGAACTTCAGGTGTTAAATCCTGCTCTCTAGTCCTTTCAGGACTTTCAGAATTAACTTCTGAGTTGATCAACTCATTGATCATGTGAGTGTCAGCAGTGGAACCATCAACATCAGCTATAGGTTCTGAGAGGACTTGATGCTGATTTCTACTTCTGATTGTGCTGTATCAGAAAGTAGATCACATGATGAGATGGATTGGTTATTACTCTCACCATCAGATTCTACCTCTGCTCTGGGAGTAAAATCTGTAGGTGGAGCAGTGTGATTGTAACCAATGCCAAACTTCACATTGGAAGCAGATTGCTTACTAAGAAGCATTTCAAAACCTTTGCATGATTGTACCCATCTATCACTCTACCTGGGTAACTGCAAGGGTTTCTTTGAGATCTTTATACTTCTCTAGAAGTATCTCTTCCCTAGCCTTATCATCAGTTATTTGGCATTTAAGTTTGTAAATATCATCATTCTTATCATTAAGCACAAACTCAAATTCAGCTTTGCTTTTGGAAATTATTTGTTCTAGCTCAATGTTCTTGTTGATTAAAGCTACATTTGCTTCTCTAATAGATGCAAATGCTGCTATGCATGTTTCAGAACATAATTTGGCTTTTGCCTCAGAGGATACCTGTGATACCTTTGGTGTAGAGGCATTAGTGGATGAAGTATCAGCAGAATCCAAAGCCATAAGAGCTAGATTTCCAAAGGGACTTTCACCACCATGTTGACCAGCACCTGAGAACAGTTGTTCATGACCAGACAAGTCATCTGGTAAACTGCTCCAGTCAACAACTCCTGGGGTGAAGAAGCTGTTGTTGAGGTTGAGTTTGTTGATGAGATTGGGAAGGTTGTGGTTCAGGCAATGCTTGTGGTTGTTGTGCAATTGGAGCTTGAACAGGATTTGGTTGAGGCATATAATAGCAGGGATAAGGATATGACATTTGACCCTGGGGAACAAAGTATGCAGGAGATCTAGGATGTGAATGATGACCAGAACCAGCAGGATGTTGCCCTCTGTTTTGTGGACTAGTACTAGGAAAAGTCACAAAGGGTGCACAAGAGTTAGATCCAGTTGATCTACACTCTCTTGCAAAGTGTCCTAGCTTTTGGCATTTGTGACACCTCAACTTACTCTTGTCAAAACCAACTTTGGTTTTGCCAGAGAGTCCAGGAAATTTCTGCCAGTTCTCTTATAGAACTTCTGAGATCTGATATTAATCAATGCCATTTGGCTCAGAATATCCATCTCTTCTAGATCATCATCAGCTATTCCTTTCAAATCATCCATAATAAAGCATAGATTGTCACTATTACTGCCAGAATGACTCTCAATACCAACAAATGCATGATCAGAACTATTTGAAGAGAAATCTATATGCTCATCATAATTGATTTCAGATGCAGCATATTCTGACTCATGACCAACCAAGGCAGTGTGCCTGGTACAAAGTCATCAGTGAGCTTTCCTGATGAGGACAGTTTCCTCTTTTGCTCTATCTCTCTTTCAAATGTAAGCAGTTTCCCATGAAGTTGGGTGAGAGATAGGCCATCCAGATTTGCACTGGAGCGTAGGACAATAGTGTATGTGTCCCATCTCTCAGGCAGTGATCTGAGGAACTGTTGTTCATCTGGCTATTGGTGTATTCCTGTTTCACCATTTTCAGCTCAGAGATCAAGCAGGAAAATGCTCAAACTGTTGAGTCAGTGTCTCACCCTTTCTATGAGAGAATGTCTCATATTGTTGGGCAAGGATTTCTCTATTGTTTGCTAAGACCTCATCTGTGCCACCGAATTGTTCCTTAGGGCATTCCAGAGATCATGAGTAGTTTCATGATGCATAAGCCCTGAATAGATTTCATTAGGCAGTGCCATGGCCAGAATTCCATGGGCTTTAGCATCAATCTCAAATAGTTTCAATCTTCATCAGAGTATTGTTCCTTCTTCTTCGGAACCATTTGATTGGTTTCCGGATTGTTCACCATAGGCTTATGTGGTCCATGTACCACAGATGTCCAACAACCTGAACTGTTAACAGACAGGTGATGAAGCATTCTTCGTTGCCATATGTTATACTCGGTCCTAACCAGCATCGGAGGCTTGGTTGAGGAACCGGTATTGTGAGGATCATTAGAAGGAGTAGTCATCTCAGATTCAATCAAATTCGATTAAGCTAAAACAGATTTAGAACAAACACAACAACCAATTGAACCAAGAGAGATCTCAAAATAATGAACGAAAGCGACAGAAATTCAATAATCTATAACTAGTTCTTGCGAATATGCTAATTCAATCAAACACAGATATCAATTAGCAGTTTCAATGATCAATTGTTAGATCGATCAATGATTAACCTGCTCTGATACCACTTGTTAGGATCAGTGATCTATGTTTGATTGATTAGAGAGTATAGCAGCGGAATTCTAACAATGAATTAGCCGATTCACAAGAATGAAACGATATTCAATGAAGAACAAAGACGGTTATAGAGAGAGAGAATTCTGCAAATATATTTCATTCAATATTCGCTTTCGTGGTAACAAAATGTCACACTTACAATTAGGTCGACACCTCTTATATATGAGATGTGACGTCTGCTGATGTCACTTGATAGTGACATCTACAGATTTATTACAACTGAAACACAACTACTGAAGATGTCAAAACAGCTGACATCTCCTTACAAAAATGCTAAGTGTTATCAGTTGTTATAACTACTGAAAAACATAAAACTACTTGAAACTACAACGACTGAATAACAAGCTCTTCAGTCGTTTTACAAAACTACTGAAAGTAAAAATATAAAACTACTGATATCACAACTACTGAAGAAGTACTCTTCAGCTGTTGTGACAAACTATTGAAACTTCAGTACTTGATTCAGACTTGAACTTCAGATGTTTCATCAGCTGATGACTTCAGTAGATATCATCAGCTGATGTCTTCAGTCTTTGTCTTCAGACTTTGTACATCAGTTGTTGATCTTCAGCACTTGTAACTCTTCAGCTATTGTACTTCAGTACTTTGAACTTCAGCTTCAGTACTTGTGTTCTTCAGCTGTTCAGCTTCAGCACTTGTGTTCTTCAGCTGTTCAGCTTCAGCACTTGTGTTCTTCAGCTGTTCAGCTTCAGCACTTGTTCTTAGCTGTTCAGCTTCAGCACTTGTGTTCTTCAGCTGTTCAGCTTCAGCACTTGTGTTCTTCAGCTGTTCAGCTTCAGCACTTGTGTTCTTCAGCTGTGAACTTCAGCACTTTAGTCTTCAGCTGTTGAAGTCTTCAGACTTGATCTTCAGCTGTTGAAGTCTTCAGCACTTGTCAACTGCTGATGAAGCTTTCAGCAGTTGTTGTGATATCATGTGGGACTTAGAGGTTTTCTGATCTTGGCTCATTGGTTCTTTTGGTCCAACAAGCAAGATTTCCAAAAGGATTTTCACCACCATGTTGACCAGCACCAAAAACACTTGTTCAGAATAACCAGAAAGATCATCTGGTAAACTTCCAGTCAACAACTCCATGAGTGAAAAAGCTTTGATGTGATTGAGATTGAGATTGAGATTGTTGACTTGATTGAGATGGTGAGGCTCAGGTAGGGCATGTGAGTGTTGAGCTATGGGTACTGGAACCTGATTGACTGAGGCATGTAAAAACAGGGATAAGGATATGGCATTTGACCTTGAGGGACAAAATATGCAGGAGATGATTGACTTTGTGAATGATGACCAGAACTGGTAGAATGTTGCCCTTTGTTTTGTGAATTATTGCCTGGAAAGGTCACAAAGGGTGCAGAAGAGTTAGATCCAGATGATCTACACTCTCTTGCAAAATGTCCAAGTCTATGGCACTTGTGACACCTCAACTTGCTCTATCAAAACCAACTTTGGTTTTCCCAGAGAGACCAGGGAATTTTCTACCTGTCCTTTTGTAAAAATTTTGAGATCTGATATTAACTAATGCCATTTGGCTCAAAATATCCATCTCTTCCAAATCATCATCAGCAATTCCTTTCAAATCATCCATCAAAAAGCACAGATTGTCACTATTACATCCTGAATTACTATCAATACCAGCAAAAGCATGATCTCCACTGTTTGAAGAGAAATCTATATGCTTATCATAAGAGCTTTCTGACGTAGCATATTCTGACTCATGACCAACCAAAGCAGTATTCCCTGGTACAAAATCATCAGTGAGCTTCCCAAATGAAGTCAGTTTCCTTTTTTGTTCTATCTCTCTTTCAAATGTTAACAGTTTCCCATGAAGTTGGGTGAGAGATAGATTGTCTAGATTTGCACTGGAGCGTAGGACAATAGTATATGTGTCCCATCTCTCAAGCAGGGATCTGATGAATCTGTTGTTCATCTGACTATTTGTATATTCATGTTTAACCATTTTCAACTCAGATATCAAACAGGAGAATCGCTCAAACTGTTGAGTTAGTGACTCACCCTTCTATGAGAGAATGTCTCATATTGCTGGGCAAGGATTTCTCTATTGTTTGCTAAGACCTCATCAGTTCCTCCAAATTGTTCTTTCAGAGCAACCCAGAGGTCATGAGCAGATTCATGATGCATAAGTCCAAAATAGATTTCATTAGGCAGTGCCATGGCCAGAATTCCATGGGCTTTAGCATCAATTTCAAACAGTTTCAGATCTTCATCTGAGTATTGCTCTTTCTTCTTCGGAACCATTTCATTGGTTTCCGGATTACTCACCATAGGCTTATATGGTCCATGAACCACAGATTTCCAACAACCTGAACTATTGACAGACAGGTGATGGAGCATTTGGCGTTGCCATATGTTATACTCACTCCTAACAAGCATCGGAGGCTTTTTTGAGGAGCCAGTATTGTGAGGATCATTGATTGATGTAGCCATTTTCACCAATTCAAACAGGTTCAATGAGATTTTAATAGATCTAGCTCAAAAACTCAACAACACGGTTTAAAACAAGAAGAATCTGAAACTAATTCATAGGAAGCAACAAAAAAACAAACTCTATAACCAATTCTTTTAAATTTGCTAATTCGATCAAACTTAGATATCAATTGTTAAATCAATTAATGATTAACCTGCTCTAATACCATTTGAAGGGATCGAGATCTCGTTTGATTAATTAGATTAGGATTTGCAGCGGAATATCACACGAATTAGACTAAATTTTAGCAAGAATAATAAGAATATTCAATCAAACAGCAACGGTTATAGAGAGAGAAAGTTTTCTACAAAAAGAATGTTTTCATTCACACACAAGCTTCCCATACAAGGAAATTAGGTCAAAATTCCTTTTATAAGGAATGTGACATCAGCTGACGTCACTTGATAGTGACATCTAACTGATTTATACAAACAAATGAAAGTAAACTAAACTACTGAAGATGTCCACAACAACTGAGGACACCTTCACTAAAAGCTAAGTATAAGCTAACATTACAACTACTGAAGTTATAACATCTGAAGTGTAAGAACTTCAGATGTTTTACATAATATAAAACTACTGATTACAAACTACTGAAATGTAAACCATCATAACTACTGAAATGTAAACCATCACAACTACTGAAGAGAACTACTTCAGCTGTTGTGACAACTTCTGAGAACTTGGTCTTCAGACTTTGTCTTCAGCTGTTGTCTTCAGACTTTGTCTTCAGACTTTGTCTTCAGAATTTGTCTTCAGCTGTTGTCTTCAGAATTTGTCTTCAGCTGTTGTCTTCAGACTTTGTCTTCAGACTTTGTCTTCAAACTTTGTCTTCAGCTGTTGTCTTCAGCTGTTGTCTTCAGACTTTGTCTTCAGACTTTGTCTTCAGACTTTGTCTTCAGACTTTGTCTTCAGACTTTTTCTTCAGCTGTTGTAGACCACTTCAGTTGTTTTGATGTCTGTGGGACTGAAAGGTTTTTCTGATCTGGCTCATTGGTTCTTTTGGTCCAACATGACCACTTACCGTTAGCTGAATTCTTATACAACAACAGTTATCATGCCAGCATTGGTATGCCACCTTATGAGATGCTATACGGTAGGAGATGCAGAACGCTCGCCTGTTGGGGTGACATTGGTCAGAAAGAACTAGGGAGCGTCGAGGTATAGAGGCTATGACTGAGAAGCTTGAAAAGATCAAGGCCTTCGTAAAGGCATCCAAAGATAGACAGCAGTCGTATGCTAATAAACGACACATACCTGTTGAGTTCCAGGTGGGTGGCCAGGTTATGTTGAAGGTCTCACCTTGGAAGGGGATCATCTGATTCAAGAAGCGGGGCAAGTTGAGCCCAAGGTATATAGGGCCTTTCCGAATCATTTCTCGAGTAGGAGAGGTGGCCTATAGACTGGAGTTACCAGATGAGTTAAGTGGAATTCACCTAACATTCCACGTATCTCATCCAAGGAAATGTTTGGCGGACAAAAATATGATTGCTCCACTGGAAGATATCAAAGTAGACGAACGACTCAATTATGTGGAGCAACCAGTGGCAATTATCGATCGTAAAGAAAGGGCTGAGAACTAAAGTGGTTTCTCTTGTGCGTGTACAGTGGAAGCACAAGAAGGGATCCAAGTCTACGTGGGAGACTGAAGAAGAGATGAGACAGCATTACCCACAACTCTTTGAGGAATAGTAGGTTTCGGGGATGAAACCTAAATAGGGGGTGGACTTGTACACCCGGTTATTTTAAAGTCAAGAAAGAAGAATAAAGTGAAAGAAAAGAAGGAAAGAAATAAAACCCGAGTCTAGGGGTAAAAAGTGTCCAAAAGGAAAAAATGTTTGAAAAGTTGGTGATAAAGGTGGCCTGGCCGCCCATCACCCTTTCTACACACAAAATTTTCAGATTTTTAGAGAGAGAAAGTAGCAGGAAGTTGAGAACTCTCGGGTTTGAAGAGAAACAAGAAGAAAAGTGTGAATTCAAGGTAAGAATTCATGTTTTTATGGTGTTCTTAACCGGTTATGTCCTCGGGTCTATGCTTATGTGTGTTTCTATGTGTTCGGGTATGTTTTAGTGGGTTCTAGGCGGTTGAATTCAATTTGCAAACGAGTTTGGAAGAAAGCCATACTCAAGAGCTGCAAATGTGAGTTCTAGGACCCCTCTTTTGCCTATTTTAACTGATTTTGGGGCTGGAAATGCATGAATGTATGTTTTCATTAAACTGGTTTCGGACCCGTATGTTTCATTTGGTGTATGTTGAATGTATATAATTTTCTAAGACTTAGGATGTATGATTTAAGCTTAGAACATGATGAACGGTGATTTGAAATTGAAATCTGATGTTTAAGGCTCATATGTTAAGTTTTAGAATCTGCATAAGTGTTGAAAAGTCAATGCGGATGAGTAATGGGAAGAAATGCGGATGACCAGTTAATGCGGATGAGTGTTAGCTGCTAAGTAAGTCAATACGGATGAACAGTTAATGCGGATGAGTATTAACTGCTAAGTAAGTCAATGCGGATTAACAGTTAAAGCGAATGAATATTAACTGCTAAGTAAGTCAATGCGGATGAGCATTGACTAAGTATGACAAATGCGTATGAAGGTTAATCGGATGAAAGTCAATACGGATGAACATTTACTAAGTCTGAGAAATGCGGATGAACATTGACTAAGTATGGGAAATGCGGATGAGTAAGACCAATGCGGATGAACAAACGCGGATGAAGTAAGACAAATGTGGATGAACTATAGTAAATGCGGATGAACTATAGTAAATACAGATGAACTATAGGAAATGCTGATGAACACTTAGACTTTTTCTGACTTTCTGAGAAAAAGACGAATGTAAGCTTTGACTTGAGATGTTCCCGGGGATTCATGTAAGTTGACTTTTGAGGTCATAGATGTTATGATGGGCATGTATGATGTATGTTTGATGCTTATGCATGATGATGATGATGTTGCCTGATTATGCATGTTATGTATGTATGATGCCCTGTATGATGATGATGATTGTGTATGATGATGTTCCATATTATGTATGTTTATCTTTCCCGTTACTTTACGTTGCAAGCATAATATGTTGGGACACGTCATTAAAAGGTGTTAGCCCAATGGTGTGCGGGTTCGCTACCCCGGGAGGATGCACATGGGGTCTTTCTTTGTGATTGACCATTTGTATAGCCCCTTGCTGCATACCCTAGGTACTGCGACCAGAGGTGCGATGCACCATTATAGCTGGTCTATGATAGACCTAGGTCCAGTATCAGGAATAGCTGGGTATTGCACATAGCAGTGATACCCTAAACTCTACCCTAGGTATTGTGATTAGAGGTGCGATGCACTGTTATAGTTGGTCTATGATAGACCTAGGTCAAGTACCAAAAAATAGCTGGGTAAAGTTTATGGTTGAAGGAAAAGAAAGAAGTAATGATGAAAGAATGAAAGTATGAAAGATTAAAGAAGATAATAATGATATTATCTCTATGTACGTATGATGTGTGATCACATGTTAAAGAAATGAACGGTTTAATGAAAGAAAAGTATGTTTCAATGTAAAACTAGAACTCACTCAACAACGCTGACTTTTTATGTATTTTCCAGTTGGCAGGTGAGCATTGCTGAGGATGGCGCGAGGCAGATACTTGGCATTGGGATGACATTCTTTTGTTAATATTTTTGCATGATAATGCAAACAATTGAATTGTGTAATGAATATTGTATTATTTTGCAAAAGCATTTTTAATGAAAATGTTGTTTTAAATGTTTCCACTGCAACATTTATTTCTTGTTATTTATGTTTTATGAGCAATGATTGGCCGGCTGTAAGCGTCCCAGGAACGGGGCCTTACAGAATGGGAAGCGGAGGCAAAAGTATTTTTTAATATGAAATATTTTTTGTTTAGTATCTTGATTATATCTATAAAAATTTTCAAACAGTTAAACAAGTTTGTGGAAAAGTTGAGACATGCTCCCCTTCCTTACCCTGATCTTTGTATCAAACTGTTTGAGGGGGTGACCGCGACTGGCATTCAAATAGAAACAGAGCTCCCACCTGTAAGTGAAGAATCCTCTGGCCGGTCAAAATGAAAGGCAAGTTCTAAAACTAGTGAAGAAGTGCGTAGGAAAACAATAGATGACGACTTTAGAGAAGTTGGGAATGAAATTATCAATGTTGCAAAGATGCTGGTGGAAAAAAATAGTATTGAAAATAAAATGTGTAAAGCCCCGTTCCCAGAAACCTCACAGTTGGTCAATCATAGCAGTTCAAACATTAAACATTATAATTATACAAACTTAAGCAGCGGAAATAATTTATCAAAAACCATTCATTTCATTTAAACAACTATTGTTGAGCAATACATCATCGTTTAACTTATTACAAAAGAATTGTTTTACTGCATTACAAAACAATAGCAACATAAAATACAAATGGATGTCAGTCTTTCCCTGCCGAGTCGCTTCACCCTCGTGCAATCCTCAACAATAATTACCCGCCACTGAAAATGTATAAAGTCAGCGTTGCTGAGTGAGTTCTAGTTTTAAAGTAATAAAATACTTTCTATGTGTTGTATATGAAATTACTCTTTTCTGTAAAATACAACTCTGTACTGTATATGCGAGCACGCATTAACTATATGAACAAATATTGTTTGTTTTCTTTACTGTATGCCTTGTTTGTTCTGTATACTTTTATCTTTATCTTTTACTTTCTGTACGGACCGATGAGCAATACCCCAACTATTCACGATGGAAAACGGGTGATGGGCCATCTATATCCCTCGAAAGGGTCAACTATATCCCTCGAAAGGGTCAACTGTATCCCTCGAAAGGGTCAACTATATCTCGAAAGGGTTCTGTGTACTGTATACAAGGCCAACCAATCACCCAGGGCATGCTGCAAAAGTCCTGCCAATCTCAATTGATTGGCCCTGTGTGCATAATAGGGTACTACCCGCAGCACAGTTGAGCTAACGACAACATGGTAGTGTACCTCCTGTAAGCTTGCAAGACTTGTTAACATTTTATTAATGTTCCTCTTCTTTTCTTTATTGCTCTTTCTCTTTATTATTACAAAATACTTTATGTTACGATAATAAACATACCACGTAAGTCACATACTATAAGTAATATAATAGCAATAATAACAATAAGGAACAATCTAACCATGCATGAAACATCATCATAAATAAGCCCCAGTCAACCCTCGATCAAAACCCTAAACACTATTCCAAAAATTCTGTAAAAATTTCTAAGTGCTTAGGCGCTTTGGCACTATTCAGGCGCATGAGCCCTATTTGAGCGATTCGTCACTATGTAGGCGCATCATAACACTTAATCTTTTATCACTTAGGCGCATGAACTATTCAGGCGCATGGGCACTATTCTGTGTATGGAACACTTAGGCGCATGACCACTTGGGCGCATGGGCATATGGGGAGCATGGCCCTTACACGTAGTTTGTCTGACTAATATTTCTAGGCGCATGGACCTGTTTTCAGGCACATGGGTTGTACTTAAACATTTCTAGGTAATCTTTAGGCGCGTGGACTACTGTTCAGGCGCATGGGTACACTTAAATCTTTCTAATGTTTTCAGGCGCATGAGCCTTATCTAGGCGCATGGACCCTCTGTTTAACAAGTTTCTAGTATGGTTTTCAACCCCTCATAACCCCATCTATTCCTGATAGGATCCAGCATCTAGTTGATCGTTCGATGATCTCAGCATCTAGTTTGATCGAAAAATGATTTCAGCAGAATAGAGTACCAACTAGCACAATTCGAGCAAGAATACCAAAGATATAGCAATGAACAGAATTAGTTATAGAGAGAGAAAGTTTCTGCAAAAGAATATTTCATTCAATCACACGCTTTGGCATGGCTTTCGCAAAATTACAATTTAGGTCATTCTTCCTTATATAAGGAAAAATGACGTAGGCTGATGTCACTTGATAGTGACATCTAACCGTTATTTAACAAACTACTGAAACACTAAAACTACTGAAGATGTCTAACAGCTGACATCTTCTTACAAGAAGCTAAGTGTTTACTTATACAAAACTACTGAAACTACTGACAACGACTGAAGAACAAGCTCTTCAGTCGTTTTACAAAACTACTGAAAGTAAAAACATAAAACTACTGATATCACAACTACTGAAGAAGTACTCTTCAGCTGTTGTGACAAACTACTGAAACTTCAGCACTTGGTCTTCAGACTTGAACTTCAGACGTTTCATCAGCTGATGACTTCAGTAGATGTCATCAGCTGATGTCTTCAGTCTTTGTCTTCAGACTTTGTACATCAGTTGTTGATCTTCAGCACTTGTGGACTCTTTAGTTGTTGAACTTCAGTACTTTGGTCTTCAGCTTCAGCACTTGTATCTTCAGCTGTTGACCTCAGTACTTTGGTCTTCAGCTTCAGCACTTGTGTTCTTCAGCTGTTGGACTTCAGCACTTTAGTCTTCAGCTGTTAAGTCTTCAGTACTTGATCTTCAGCTGTTGAAGTCTTCAGCACTTGTCGAACTGCTGATGAAGCCTTCAGCAGTTGTTGTGATATCATGTGGGACTTAGAGGTTTTCTGATCTTGGCTCATTGGTTCTTTTGGTCCAACAAACTCCCCCTGAACCAATGCAGCCAAAACCTCTAATTGATTTATTTTCCCACTTATTGTTGGCAGAATGGTTGGTCTTTTTCCTTCTTGATCAGTTGAGAAGATGACCCATATAAGCACTGGCCTGGGAATGAGTCTCTGATGATTTGGTTGGCAATGTATGGATGGAGCTCTGTATTGGGGAATGGACACTGAGCTGTTCCCCCATCCATGAGACTCACTTCCCAACTATGAGCTTGTAGGATTCCCTGGTGTAGGCCTCCAAAAATACAATTTGTTCCTCCATGGTGAGCTCCTCTGCCTCACCATCGAAGAATCTTCTAGCCCATAGTACTCAGACAGGAATTTGACCTGTTTTCCATTTTTGAGTACCACTGTTGTAATCTGTCTGTAAGCAAATTCATCAGGATGATGACCTTCTAACAGCAGTGGTAACTCATCCTTTCTGATCTCATTCAGCCTCTTATACACCAGCCCCTTTTTGATCATTCTGTTCTCCAGCATCTTTTGTGGAGGCATGTTTGAGGTGTAGGCCTTTTTGAAATCTTCCAGGATTTCCCAGGGTGAGACTACAAGGGCTAAGGAGATCACTTCATCTACAATCTTTTTCACTTGCCCATTGTATCTCTGAGGGATATTTTTCTTTTGTATTCTGTGAGCCACCCTGGATCAGGCCAAATTCTTACTCTTTCTTTCACATACTGAAAAGTATGTCTAAGAGTATAAATCTCTGAGCTTGTTTTTTCATATTATGATGGAGGAAGTGGCTGCATATGCTTTATCTACTCTCCTCAATAACTCTTCATCGTGCAATCTGTGTTGTTCTTCTTCTTCCAATTTCACTTTGATTGCATCTCTTTGTTGCTCAGGAGTTATTGCAAGAGAGAGATCTTTGGCCTTAGGCAACTGCAGAACAGCTGAGATCGGCAGCCTATCTTCTTCATCATCATTTTCTTCTTCTTCCACAAGCCTCAACACCCTTCTCTTCTTCTGCTTAGGTGCATCATCGGCTGTTGGTTTTGAGGGTAAGGGAGTTGGTTTTGTGGGTTGTGGTTGTGGTTGTTTTGGAGAGGGAATGTTGACAGGCTGAGTTAGCATTTTGGAGGTGAGTGTGGCTTTTGAGTGTTTGGCTAGCTCAGTCCTGCTCCCTGCTCCTGCTTCATTCAAAGCTTCGACTACTAAACCCTTAGTGTATGCTTCAGACGAACAGATCTTGGAGGTTATGGCCAAGATGCTGTCCCTGGTCCATGATTTTACTTCGATCAATGATCTCCCAAGGTATTTGCTGATAAATCTGATCATGATCTCAAGTCTCTCTCTATCCATAGTGCTGTAGCTGGCCCATCTTTGTTGGATCTCTTCGATCTCTAATCTTCTTATTTCAGAATCCAGCTTTTCAGTGTCGAAACCTTGCCTAAACAGCTGATCAATGATATTGTCCATTGATCTGCTGTGTTCAGCATCAGCCTCTTTAACCATTTCGTTCAAGTTTTTCTCTTTCTCAGCACTCTTCTTTTTCTTGTATGTGACATGAAAATCTTTTTGACTTTCATGTACTTTTTCATTTCAGCTCCCTTCTCAATCACATTCTCCTTCTCTTTTTCGGTCTCATACACACATCCTTCTCTATTTTCCACTTCTTTGTCCTTCTCTTTCTCTTTCTCCTTCTCCATCCTCTTTCTTTTAGCTTTCACTGCTGAACTCTCCCCTTTTTGGGTGCATTGGTTGCAAGGGATTGAGTAGCAGAAAGTTTGTTGCTCAGTACATCCTCCACCAGGGGTTGTAAGACAGAAGAAAGTCTCTCATCAACAGTTTTAATAACAATTCGGTTAGCTGCGGTGTGATGAGAGATAGGGGATTTTGAGGGATAGCATCCATTTGCTCAGGGGGTTTTGGTCCTGAGAAATGGTGCCAGAAACAGAGGCAGGTGGCTGAGAATTTTGTAGTGGCTGTGTGTTTAAGGGACCTTCAGAGGAAGGTGCCATCTGTTGGGTTGATGTGGTGGCAGATGGTCTTTCTCCTTGAGAGAGTTGGTCAAGTAGTTTTTGCAGCCTACTGACTTCCTCCTCTAGGATTGTGTTCTGGGCAAGAACATCATAGAAAGCCCCCAGGTCATCATCAGCAGATGCTGAATCACCTGACCTCCTGCTTGTAGCAGGATGTACATGCACTGGGTGTAGACCAGTTGTAGCATGTGCCCCTTTGTCTTGGAACTGGGGACTTCCAGCCTCAGGACTTTGTCCTTCATCAGCTGTTGCCTCTGGTGAGGTCTTAGTTATGTTACCAACCTCAGTCTGATCATATGCTGATTCAGAAGAGGTGGCAGCCTCACCAGATGTTCTGATCTCCATATCCACACCAGGAGATAGAACATTTAAACCCCGGTGCTGTGGGTTGTCAGAAGCATGTGTATCCTCTTCCTCAATTGTTGTTGTTCTCCCCTTTGTTGGTGGTTGTAGGGGAGGAGGAGAGGCATGCAGCTGAGTCAGCACATTGGCAATTATAATGGTTGGGCTTTGAGGGGCATTTGCATGGGGAGAGGGGATAGAAGCTGATTGCATCCGGGGAGAGGGATGCTCTTCAATGATAACCTCCTCAAGTGAGAGAGGTCTCAGTAATGTGGTTTCCCCTGAAGTGGTTGCAACAGGATCCTTTTGAGAGGATACCTGTGCGGCTGTGGCTGGTTGAGTCGTTAACACTACTGGGGGGTTTGAACCAGTAGGTTTATCCTGTTTGGGTGGTACAGGAGCATCATCAGGGGACTCATCTCCCTGATTAGCTTGTTTGGGTTTGGATTTTGGCTTGGTGGGGACTTTGGATCTGGCATTGAAGCTGTGGGTTCCCTTTGCTTGGGTTTGAGCAACGGGCAGCTTCTTTGAGAGATTGGTCGGAGTTATGCCTGGAGTATACCTCAGCTAGAACAGCTGGTGCAGGGACTCCAAGGCCAACAAGGCCATCAGTTTGTAATTCATTTAAAATTATGGCCATCAGAAACCTGGGATATAATAGCCATCTGTTTCCCACAGGTTTCTGTGCCAGATCTTTGATTTCTAGAAACACAATTTGTGAAAAATTTAAAGGTTGGTGTTCTAGAATTGAATATAATACCTGTTGCCACCGGGAAGACATTTGATCCCATGAGGATGTCTTCGAGGCTAAGCAAACATTCACCATATGAAATATTATCGTTCAGCATCAGGGAAGTTCTTCTTCAGTATGGTAGCAGCTCGAAGATTTCCGTCGTACCCATTGTTGATGAAGGACATATCAGTTGTGCCCTTCGGGTACTCAGTCACAGCAGTAGCATCTTGTAAATTTAGCACTCTACGAATGCTTCAGGTGTAACCTCTACTTGTTTTTGGTTAACCAATGACCTAACAGAGATTTGGCCGGTAGGCACATCAGTGTGAACGTAGGCATTGGACCAAAACTGACTGAGTGACTCTGGGTAGATGGTCGGGTTTAAGAGCAGAGCAGTACTATACTGAGAATCAGCCATTAGGTCTATGGCGTGATCAAACTTTGTCCAGAAGGCCGATTTCGTGAGGTAGGCGACGCAGTTATGTCGGGGTTTTAGACTCATGGTTGCCATTTTTGAAAGTATGAAGGTCAGAAGAACGGCTAATGGAACGTTTGAGAAGAAGACAGGTATTTATAGGGTTGGGAGAGGAAAAGGCTGAAAGAAAACTACTGAAGGTTTTGGTGTGGTCATCAGCTGTTTGAAACTACTGATGACGTGGTATTAACCTTCAGAGGTTTAAAACGACTGACAGTGGTGGTGTTGTCATCAGTGTTATAAAACAACTGAAGACTTGGTTTTGACCATCAGACGTTGAAACAGCTGAAGTCTTGGTGTTAACCATCAGTAGTTATGAAACTACTGAAGGTCGTGGTTTTGACTTCATATGATGTAAACAACTGAGGACTTGGTGTTTGTCATCAGTAGTTGTGAAACTACTGAAGACAGTGGTTTTGCCATCAGTTGTTGTAAACAACAAGACTTGGTATTAGTTATCAGTAGTTGTGAAACTACTGAAGACTGTGGTCTTGCTTCAGTTGTTTAGAAACAGCAGTTGTAGAAACAACTGAAGAGAAATTACTCATCAGCTGTTTTCGTCAATTCTTAGCTTTTCAGCTGTTTCATACTGTCCTCAACACTTACTCATCAGACTTTTCATCTGCTTTTCAGGTGTTTCATAGGACGTCAGTACTTATCTGTTTTTACTGATTTCAGTAGTTGTACATCAGTTGTAACTACATCAGTAGTTGTAACACATCAGTAGTTGTAACTACATCAGTAGTTTAGAACAGATAAAGTACTTCAGTACTTGTGAGGCATTTAGCCTTCAGTAGTTATAAAAACTACTGAGGGTAAAAGAACTCATCAGTACTTATATGTGACATGGTTACCAATGATCATCAGTACTTATTACTGAGATCATCAGTAGTTGTCACTTATTCTAGCTGCAGCATACCAAGCCTTAACACCAGGTTATGGAAAGTTGAACTATCCAAAGGCTTAGTAAAAATGTCTGCAAGCTCATCAGCACTAGGCACAAACATAGGATTAATTAGACCCTTTTCAAAACAATCTCTTATAAAATGATGTCTAATTCTATATGTTTGGTCCTAGAGTGCTGGACTGGATTTTTGACAATGCAAAGAGCTGAAGCACTATCCATTAATAACGGAGTCTTAGTCTCTGTAATGCCATAATCCAAAAGTTGATTCTGAAGCCAGAGTACTTGGGATGTACAACTTGCAGCAGCAATGTACTCGGCTTCAGCAGTGGATGTAGCAACAGATGTTTGTTTCTTACTCTGCCAAGAAATCAAACAGTTGCCTAGGAATTGACATCCACCAGAAGTTGATTTCCTGGTCAACTTACACCCTGCATAGTCACTATCAGAGAAAGCAACTAATTTGCAAGAGTGCCCAGTGGAATACCATAAACCTAGAGATTGTGTACCTTGCAAATATCTAAAGATCCTCTTGACTGCAATCAGATGAGACTCTTTAGGTGCAGCCTGAAATCTAGCACAAACACATGTAGCAAACATAATATCTGGTCTAGAAGCTGTTAAATACATCAAGGACCCAATCATACATCTGTAAAGCGTTTCATCAACAGCTTTACCTTTCTGATCAACATCCAATTGTGTGGTGTTGCACATGGGAGTAGAACAGGGCTTACAGTTTTGTAAATCAAACTTATTTAAAAGATCTTTTGTATATTTAGACTGATGAATGAAAATTCCATCAGCTTTTTGTTTGATTTGCAAGCCTAGAAAGAACTGTAATTCTCCCATTGCACTCATTTCAAACTTCATTTGCATTAATTTTGTAAAATCATCACACAACTGGGGATCAGAGGATGCAAATATAATATCAACATAAATTTGAACAAGTAGCTTATGCTGATCCACCTTCTTAATAAATAAAGTTTTATCTATGGAGCCTCTAGTGAAATTATTTTGCAGAAGAAAGTTAGATAATGTCTCATACCAGGCTCTAGGAGCTTGTTTCAACCCATAAAGAGCCTTATCAAGCTTGTATACCCATTCTGGGTGTTTATTATCCTCAAAACCTGTGGTTGACACACATAAACTTCTTCTTTTATTTTACCATATAAAAATGCACTTTTAACATCCATTTGAAAAACTTTAAGATTGTGGAGTGCAGCATAGGCTAAGAACAATCTAATTGCCTCCAGTCTGGCTACAGGGGCAAAGGTTTCATCATAATCAATACCTTCTTCTTGTGCAAACCCCTGAACAACCAGTCTGGCCTTGTTCTTAACAATAAGCCCATTTTCATCTGTTTTATTCCTAAACACCCATTTAGTGCCTATTGCACACTTACCTGGGGGAAGAGGAACAAGCTCCCACACTTGCTGCTTTTTGAACTGAAGAAGCTCAAGCTGCATTGCTTCAACCCAGCCATTGTCTCTAAGTGCAACATGATAATTCTTTGGCTCTAGCTGACTGATGAAGAGAGCATAGAAGCAGAAATTGGACAATTGACTTCTGGTTGAAACTCCAGCATTGATATCACCAATGATTTGAGACATTGGGTGATTCTTCAGCTCTTGATAAACAATGAGATCAGTGCAAGTGTTTGTAGAACCTTCAGCAGCAACAGATGTTGATGTAGACTCTTGAAACCATGTAGATGGTGGCAACTCAAATGAAGTTGAAGATGCAGAAATCTCATCAGCACTTGTTGTGGATGAAGCTACTGAAGCTACAGGAGCATCAGTTTAGAGGACACAGGCAGTTGGTCACTAAACCTGAAGAGGTGAGTACTGCTATCATCATCATCATCAGCACCAGCAGTACCACCAGGTGGTGAACTGTTGACAGGAGCAACAGCAGGAGTTTGATAAGGAACATATTGCAGTATGTCCAAATCAAATAGCTCCACAGGGCTTTGTGGAATCTTGTCCTTTGGAGATTCATTAAACTTAACATGTAGAGTCTCTTCAACCATCTTTGTTCTGCAGTTGAAGACTCTGTATGCTTTGCAAGTTGATGAATAACCAACAAAGTACCCTGCATCCACCTTAGGATCAAATTTTTGGAGTTGATCCCGTGTGTTGAGAATGAAACAAGGACACCCAAAAGCTCCGAAGAATGAAATTAGAGGGGCCAAATGATGAAGAACTTCATATGGAGTCTTCATCAACCCCTGATTTACTAGAACTCTATTCTGTACATAGCAAGCTGTATTGACAGCTTCAGCCCAAAAAGTCATTGGCAGTCCAGAATCAGCCAACATGGACCTTGCAGCTTCAATAAGGGTCCTGTTCTTTCTCTCCACTACTCCATTTTGTTCAGGAGTTCTTGGAATGCTAAACTGCCTCTTGATTCCCTTTGAGAGGTAGAACTCATCAAGTGTATTGTTTCTGAATCTGTTCCATTATCACTTCTAATACACTTGACTGAGAGGGAATACTGCTTCTCAACATACAACACAAAGTTGATAATCTTTTGAGCTGCCTCATCCTTTGAATGCAAGAAGAAAGTCCATACAAATCTGGAGTAATCATCCACAATTACCAGACAGTATTTCTTCTTAGCCATACTCATCACTCTCACAGGACCAAAGAGATCCATGTGAAGAAGCTGTAAGCAGGCAGTGGACTTAGGTTCTTCTATGGAGGGAAATGAAGCTTTGTGCTGTTTTCCTTTTAAACAAGCAGTGCAGTTATCTTCACATTTGAACTCCTTCATAGGCAGTCCCCTTACTAAACCATGGTTTATCAGCTGATTTATGTTTTTGAGATTAACATGACCCAGCCTTCTATGCCATAGAGTAGATTCTTGAGGGGAAGCCTTGGAAAATAGGCAAGGATGGCCTTTGAGATCTATTTTCTTGAAAAGATCTAAGGCATACACTCTTCCTGTCCTGTTGGCCTTCAGGAGAGTGTATTCATCCAACACCTTATCAATCAAACTTAGAACTTTGGATGACAGAATCCGACAGTTCTGACTGGTGAAAAGAGCAACATGGCCTTTGTCACACATTTGACTGACACTCAAGAGGTTGTACTTGAGATTTTCCACATGGTTAACATCATCAAACTTTATTTCCCCATTGGAAACAAAGCCTTTGCCGATGATGTAACCCTTTGCATCATTGCCAAATGACACAAACCCCTTCCTTCCTTGAGAGTAGTCATTAAGAAGTGATCTGTTTCCTGTCATATGCATGGATCCTCCACTGTCTACATACCAGATGCCTCTGTGGCATGTTGAAGAACCCTGCAAAACACAACAAATTAGTTAGATTTTGAGACCCAAACCTTTTTGTTTTGGGCCTGTTCTCATCAACAGATGGTAAACTAACAGGTTTGTTGGAAACAACAGCCTGAGAGGAAGAAGATGGTGAAGAAGAGGAATCCTTTGGCTTGGACCTCCTTTTCTGTGGTTTCAACATAGGAACATCTAATTGGTTAACTCTTCCCAATAGATGTTGAACCATCATAACCAGCTGTGTCTGATTTTGTGATAAAGCTTTCAGCTCTCCAGACACATTGGCATTGGAGTTTGATAAGTTCCTATGTTGCACCTTCTTCTTTTGAGCAATCTCAGCTGTTACCTGTTTAACCCCTTCCTTTTTGGATTTCTTTTTGGACTTAAGGGTTACAGGATTTGATGTTGCTGGTACAAATGTGGCTTCAAACTCAGTTTTCATTTTAACCATTTTCTCTTTATTTCCTCTTTATGTTTGAGTTTGGATCCTCTTTTGTACCAACAATCATCTGTAAGATGATTGAACAAACCACATATTTCACATGGTTTCTTCTTCATCTTATGTTGATCATCAACTAAAGAGAATGAAACTACTGAAGACTTGTTCTTCAGCACTTTGGAAGCACTATTTGCTTTCTTGACTTCCTCTTTAGTAGTCTTCAAACCCTTTCTACTGACAGTTTTCTTCTCTTCAGTGCTGACAGTAGTTGGAGTTGAACTTCAGGTGTTAAATCTTGCTCTCCAGTCCTTTCAGGACTTCCAGAAATAACTCCTGAGTTGATCAACTCTTTGATCATGTGAGTGTCAGTATTTGAACCATCAAGATCAGCTGATAGGTTCAAAGGGAATAATACTAACTTCAACTTCTGATGGTGCTCTATCAGAAAGTGAATCACATGATGAGTGGATTGGTTATTGCTTTCTCCATCAGATTTCACTTCTGCTCTTGAAGCAAAATCTGTAGGAGGAGCAGTGTGATTATAACCAATGCCAAACTTCACATTGGAAGCTGATTGCTTACTAAGAAGCATTTCAAAACCTTTGCATGATTGTACCCATCGATCACACTCTACTTGGGTGACTGCAAGGGTTTCTTTGAGGTCTTTGTACTTTTCTAAAAGTACCTCTTCCCTAGCCTTATCATCAGTGATTTGGCATTTAAGTTTATAAATCTCATCATTTTTCTCTTTAAGCATAGACTCAAACTCAGCTTTTCTTTTGAAATGATCTTTTCTAGCTCTATGTTCTTATTAATTAAAGCTACATTTGCTTCTCTAATAGAGGCAAATGCTGCTATGCATGTTTCAGAACATAATTTGGCCTTAGCCTCAGAGGATACCTGTGATACCTGTGATGAAGAGGCATTTGAGGATGATCCATCTGCAAACTCCAGAGCCATAAGTGCCAGATTCCCAAAAGGACTGTCACCACCATGTTGACCAGCACCTGTGAAAGTTGTTCATGACCAGACATGTCATCTGGTAAACTGCTCCAGTCAACAACTCCAGGGGTGAAGAAGCTGTGTTGTTGAGGTTGAGGAGGTTGATGAGATGGTTGAGGCTCAGGAAGAGCATGTGGTTGTTGAGCAATGGGTGTTTGAACCTGACTGGTTTGTGGCATGTAATAACAAGGGTAAGGATATGGCATTGGACCCTGAGGAACAAAATATGCAGGAGATTGTGGTTGAGAATGATGACCAGAATTGACAGGATGTTGCCCTCTGTGTTGTTGACTATTGCCAGGGAAAGTCACAAAGGGTGCAGAAGAATTAGATCCAGATGATCTACATTCTCTAGCAAAGTGTCCAAGCCTGTGGCATTTGTGACACCTCAACTTACTCTTGTCAAAACCAACTTTGGTTTTGCCAGAGAGTCCTGGGAACTTTCTTCCAGTTCTTTTGTAGAACTTCTGAGATCTGATATTTATCAAGGCCATTTGGCTCAAAATATCCATCTCTTCTAAGTCATCATCAGCAATCCCCTTGAGATCATCCATGATGAAGCATAGATTGTCATTATTACACCCAGTAAACTGACTATCAACACTCACAAATGCAGAATCAGAAGTGTTTGAAGAGAAATCAATATGCTCATCATACTGGCATTCAGATGAAGCATATTCTGACTCATGACCAACCAAGGCAGTGTTCCTGGTACAAAGTCTTCAGTGAGCTTACCAGATGAAGCCAGTTTCCTTTTCTGCTCTATCTCTCTTTCGAATGTAAGCATTTCCCATGAAGTTGGGAGAGATAGGCATCCAGATTTGCACTGGAGCGTAGGACAATTGTATATGTGTCCCATCTCTCAGGCAGTGATCTGAGGAATCTGTGGTTCATTTGGCTTTTGGTATATTCATGTTTAACCATTTTCAACTCAGAGATTAAACATGAAAACCGCTCAAACGTTGAGTCAGAGTCTCACCCTTCTATGAGCAAAAGTCTCATACTGTTGGGCGAGGATTTCCCTGTTGTTTGCTAAGACCTCATCAGTGCCACCAAATTGTTCTTTCAGTGCATTCCAAAGGTCATGAGCAGTTTCATGATGCATAAGCCCGGAATAGATTTCATTAGGCAGCCATGGCCAGAATTCCATGGGCTTTAGCATCAATCTCAAACAATTCTTGTCCTCATCAGAGTATTGTTCCTTCTTCTTCGGAATCAACTGATTTGTTTCCGATGATTCACCATTGGCTTATGTGGTCCATGTACCACGATGTCCAACAACCTGAACTATGACAGACAGGTGATGGAGCATTCTTCGTTGCCAATGTTATACTCATTCCTAACCAGCATCGGAGGCTTGGTTGAGGAACCAGTATTGTGTGGATCATTAGAAGGTGTAGTCATTTTCGAAAATTCAGACAAATTCAAGATAAGCAAAACAAATTTAGCTCAAAACCACTAAGAACCTCAATTAAAATAGCCAAAAGCGACAGAACTTCAATCTCTATAACAGATTCGTGCGAATTTGCTAGTTCGATCAAACTTAGAGCAAATGAGCAGTTTCAATGATCAATTGTTAGATCGATCAATGATTAACCTGCTCTGATACCATTTGATAGGATCTCAGCATCTAGTTTGATCGATTCGAATGATTTCAGCAGCGGAATAGAGTACCAACTAGCACAATTCGAGCAAGAATACCAAAGATATAGCAATGAACAGAATTAGTTATAGAGAGAGAAAGTTTCTGCAAAAGGAATATTTCATTCAATCACACGCTTTGGCATGGCTTTCGCAAAATTACAATTTAGGTCATTCTTCCTTATATAAGGAAAAATGACGTAGGCTGATGTCACTTGATAGTGACATCTAACCGTTATTTAACAACTACTGAAACACTAAAACTACTGAAGATGTCAACAGCTGACATCTTCTTACAAGAAGCTAAGTGTTTACTTATTACAAAACTACTGATAAGAAACTACTGAAACTACAACGACTGAAGAACAAGCTCTTCAGTCGTTTTACAAAACTACTGAAAGTAAAAACATAAAACTACTGATATCACAACTACTGAAGAAGTACTCTTCAGCTGTTGTGACAAACTACTGAAACTTCAGCACTTGAGCAGTTTCATGATCAATGAGTTAACGATCAATGATTACCTAACTCTGAACCATTTGATAGGTCTCACATCTAGTTTGATCGATTCGAATGATTTCAGCAGCGGAATATAGTACCAACTAGCACAATTCGAGCAAGAATACCAAAGATATAGCAATGAACAGAATTAGTTATAGAGAGAGAAAGTGTCTGCAAAAGGAATATTTCATTCAATCACACGCTTTGGCATGGCTTTCGCAAAATTACAATTTAGGTCATTCTTCCTTATATAAGGAAAAATGACGTAGGCTGATGTCACTTGATAGTGACATCTAATCGTTATTTAACAAACTACTGAAACACTAAACTACTGAAGATGTCTAACAGCTGACATCTTCTTACAAGAAGCTAAATGTTTACTTATTACAAACTACTAATAGAAACTACTGAAACTACAACGACTGAAGAACAAGCTCTTCAGTCGTTTTACAAAACTACTGAAAGCAAAAACATAAAACTACTGATATCACAACTACTGAAGAAGTACTCTTCAGCTGTTGTGACAAACTACTGAAACTTAGAGCAAATGAGCAATTTCAATGATCAATTGTTAGATCGATCAATGATTAACCTACTCTGATACCATTTGATAGGTCTCAGCATCTAGTTTGATCGATTCGAATGATTTCAGCAGCGGAATATAGTACCAACTAGCACAATTCGAGCAAGAATACCAAAGATATAGCAATGAACAGAATTAGTTATAGAGAGAGAAAGTGTCTGCAAAAGGAATATTTCATTCAATCACACGCTTTGGCATGGCTTTCGCAAAATTACAATTTAGGTCATTCTTCCTTATATAAGGAAAAATGACGTAGGCTGATGTCACTTGATAGTGACATCTAACCGTTATTTAACAAACTACTGAAACACTAAAATTACTGAAGATGTCTAACAGCTGACATCTTCTTACAAGAAGCTAAGTGTTTACTTATTACAAAACTACTGATAAGAAACTATAGAAACTACAACGACTGAAGAACAAGCTCTTCAGTCATTTTACAAAACTACTGAAAGCAAAAACATAAAACTACTGATATCACAACTACTGAAGAAGTACTCTTCAGCTGTTGTGACAAACTACTGAAACTTCAGCACTTGGTCTTCAGACTTGAACTTTAGACGTTTTATCAGCTGATGACTTCAGTAGATGTCATCAGCTGATGTCTTCAGTTTTTGTCTTCAGACCTTGTACATCAGTTGTTGATCTTCAGCACTTGTGGACTCTTTAGCTGTTGAACTTCAGTACTTTGGTCTTCAGCTTCAGCACTTGTATTCTTCAGCTGTTGACCTTTAGTACTTTGGTCTTCAGCTTCAGCACTTGTGTTCTTCAGCTGTTGGACTTCAGCACTTTAGTCTTCAGCTGTTTAAGTCTTCAGTACTTGATCTTCAGCTGTTGAAGTCTTCAGCACTTGTCGAACTGCTGATGAAGCCTTCAGCAGTTGTTGTGATATCATGTGGGACTTAGAGGTTTTCTGATCTTGGCTCATTGGTTCTTTTGGTCCAACATGTTCTAAGCTTAACATGGCTATTCTAAACATGAATAACCTATAAGCATTCAAGAATTAACATCCAATCATGCACATTACATATGGGTATACATACATAACCATTTAAAAATCGTTTAATACATTTTCAGCCCCAAAAGATAGTTTAAAACAAGTAAAAACCGGGGTCTAGAACTCACCTATGCAACTTGGGTGTTTCTTCCTTTCTAACCCGCTTGCAATTGAGTTCAAACACCTAAAAATGACACCAAACACACATACCCGAGCACATACACAAACACATAAGCACATAAGCATATAACCGGGATAAAACCCGTCATAAACATTTAAAAACCACGAATTCTTACCTTTAATTCGACTTCTCTTCTTCTTCTTTTTCTTCAGCCGAGAGTTCCTCTGCTCTCTCTCTCTAAAACCGAAGAAAATGGTGATGTGAAATGAGGTGGGCAGTCATGCCCACCTTTACACCAACTTTTGAAAGATTTGTCCTTTTGGACACTTTTAGTCCTTCCACTTGGACTATATTGCTTATTTTCTTTTATTCTTCATGTCTTGTCTTTTAAAATAACTAGGTGTTACAAGTCCACCCCGCTTATATAGGTTTCATCCCCGAAACCTGTTATTCCTCGAACAGATGAGGATAATGCTGCCTCATCTCCTCCTCGGTCTCCTATGTAGACTCGGATCCCTTCATGTGCTTCCACTATACACGCACAAGAGGAATCACTTTATTTCTCAACCTCTTCTCTTTATGATCGATGATTGCCACTGGTTGCTCCATATAATTGAGCCTTTCGTCTACTTCGATATCCTCTAGTGGAACAATCATGTCTTCATCAGCTAAACACTTTCTCAAATGAGATACATGGAATGTCGGGTGAATCCCACTTAACTCATCCGGTAATTCCAACCTATAGGCCACCTCTCCTACTTGAGCAATGATTCGAAAAGGGCCTATATTCCTTGGGCTCAACTTGCCCCGCTTCCTGAACCGGATAATACCCTTCCAAGGTGAGACCTTCAACATAACCCGGTCACCCACCTGGAACTCGATTGGTGTGCGTCGTCTATCGGCATACGACTTCTGCCTATCTTTAGCTGTCTTCATGAAGGCTTTAATCTTCTCAAGCTTCTCAGTCGTAGCCTCAATGACCTCGACACCTCCTAACTCCTTTTGACCAATATCACCCCAACAAACGGGTGTTCTGCATCTCCTACCGTATAGCATCTCGTATGGTGGCATGCCAATGCTGGCATGATAGCTATTGTTGTACAAGAATTCAGCTAATGGTAAGTGGTCATCCCACTTTCCCCCAAAATCAATCACACATGCCCGAAGCATGTCTTCCAGTGTCTGAATGGTTCTTTCTGACTGACCATCAGTTTGGGGATGATAAGCCATGCTAATATGTAACCTCATCCCCATAGCATCGTGGAATTTCTTCCAGAATTTAGATGTAAACCGGGTGTCACGATCGGACACAATGGACACAGGCACACCATGAAGAGTTACAATCTCCTTGATGAAAAGGTCAGCCAACCTCTCGATGAATATGTCTCGCGGATCGGTAGGAAGTGAGCACTCTTCGTCAAACGGTCAACAATCACCCACATGGCATCGTATCCCTTCGGAGTACGTGGCAGCTTCGTAATGAAATCCAAGGTGATGTGCTCCCACTTCCATTCCGGTATATCCAAAGGTTGGATCTTCCCATACGGCTTCTGATGTTCAGCCTTCACTTGCAAACAAGTAAGGCACTTACTCACATACTCCACCACGTCACGCTTCATACCCAGCCACCAATAATCTTTCTTCATATCTTGATACATCTTTGTGGCACCAGGATGAATGGAGTATCGAGTCTTGTGAGCTTCATCCAAAATCCTCACACGTAGATCCCCAAAATGAGGAACCCACACTCGTCCAAATTGGGTTTTAACACCGAGTGTGTTTTCACCCAATTCCCCAACCAGACCTCTCATTCTCTCAGAGTTTAGATGATCTTCTTTTAATGCCTCATCTTGAAACTCTTGACTTGCTTCATTACATCAGAGGTCATGATCTGTTGATATGCTTTCACTCGAATTGGCTCTGGCCTCTCTTTTCGGCTAAGAGCATCAGCCACCACGTTGGCTTAGCCCGGATGATAGTGGATCTCGCAATCATAATCTTATATGACCTCCAACCATATTCTCTGCCTCATGTTCAGATCTTTTTGATCGAAGAAGTACTTCAAGCTCTTGTGGTCAGTGAAAATGGTGCACTTCGTCCCGTACAGATAGTGCCTCCAAATCTGTAGTGCGAAGACCACGGCTGCTAGCTCCAAGTCATTAGTAGGGTAGTTGACCTCATGAACTTTCAATTTTTGGGATGCATAGGCTATAACCTTCCCTCTCTGCATTAATACACACCCCAACCCCGAGTAAGAAGCATCTGAATATACCACCAAATCCTCACTCCCTTCGGGTATTGACAAGACAGGAGCTTGAGTCAACCTCACCTTTAAACTCCTCGAATGCATGTTCTTGGGCTTGACCCCATATAAACTTTACATCCTTTCGGGTCAACTTGGTCAGTGGAGAAGCGATCTTGGAAAAGTCCTGAATGAACCTTCGATAATACCCCGCCAACCCCAAGAAACTATGAATCTCAGATGGCGTCTTTGGAGACTTCCATTGCTTCACTGCCTCCACCTTTGTAGGGTCTACCATAATCCCCTCAGGATTTATCACGTGACCTAAGAATTGAACTTCGCGTAACCAGATGGCGCACTTGGAGAATTTTGCATACAATTTCTCCCTTCTCAACATCTCTAACACCTCTCGAATGTGATCGGCATGCTCCTCCTCGCTCTTCGAATAAATCAGGATATCATCAATAAACACAATCACTGATTTATCTAACATTGGCCGACACACTCGATTCATCAAATCCATAAAAGCAGCTGGCACATTGGTCAGACCAAATGACATAACAAGGAATTCATAATGATCGTAGTGCGTGCGAAAAGCTGTTTTATGAATATCCTGCTCCTTCACCTTCAGCTGATGGTAACCAGATCGAAGATCTATCCTTGAAAACTAGCTGGCACCTTGGAGCTGATCAAACAAATCATCAATCCTCAGTAAGGGGTATCGATTCTTCACTGTCAGCCTATTCAGCTCACGGTAGTCGATGCACATCCTCATGCTACCATCTTTCTTCTTCACAAACAAGACCGGAGCACCCCAGGGAGAGATACTTGGTCTAATGAACCCCTTATCGAGCAGCTCTTGCAACTGATCCATCGGTTCTTTCATTTCTGTCAGAGCTAACCGATACGGTGCCTTCGCTACGGCTTGAGCACCGGGTATCAAATCAATTTGAAACTCGATCTCACGGTCCGGTGGCACACCTGGTAAATCTTCTGAAACACATCCGGAAAGTCACACACAACTGGTACATCAGATAGTTGTGGTGTTGGCGCGTCCACATCCTTTACATAGGCCAAGTAGGCACTACATCCACACCTCATGCACTTTCCCGCCACCGCCATCGAAATCACTTTCGGGATCGTCGTGACGCGATCACCATAAACCGTCACCTTATTCCCGTCAGGCGCTGTCCATCGGATCATCTTCTTGCGACACACGATGTTTTCTTCATAGGTTGCTAACCAGTCCATCCCTAGTACTACCTTAAATCCACCTAGGGATATCACGTGTAACCTAGCAGCAAACCTATGACCTTCTAGTTCTATGGCACAGTCCTCTATCACATCAGTAATTCTATTGGACTTACCAATAGCAGTTTCTACATCGAATGGTGCACTGACCTTTCTACTACTAACAGGAAACTTAGCACAGAAAGTAGTGGAAATAAAACTCCTGCTAGCACCGGAATCAAACAATACAGAGGCATAAGTTTGGTTTACTAGAAACATACCTAACAACAGCATCGGGATCAGCTCTGGCTTCCTCCCGGTTTATAGTGTAAGCTCTAGCACTTGCCCTCTGCCCTCCTTCCTCCAACTTCTCTTCTCTGCTCCAGAGCTCTTCGCCCTCAGCTTCTTACAGTCTCTAGCGATGTGGCCAGGCTGGCCACACCTGAAGCATACGTTCATTCCCATCCTGCACTCACCAGTATGCTCCCTTCCACATTTGCCACACTTCTTCATCCCTGCACCAGATGTGACCACACATCGGTCACCTACCTTTGCCACCTTATTGTTTGGAGCGGCTCTACCACGTCCAAACCGTTTCCCATTCCAATTCCGGCCACCACCATCCTTCTTATTCACCTCAGCCACCACCACCTTGCGCTCATCATACAATCTGCCAGCCAAGTCAACCGCCAACCTAAAAGTGCTCGGCTGAGCGGCGATCATATGCCTACGGATATCCGCCGGCAGCCCCTGGATGTATCTTTTAATCTTTCGTGACGGTGGTGTCACTTGATCGGGCACCAGCCATGCCATTTCATTAAATTTAGTGGTGTACTATAGGTGTGTCATCGTTCCTGCCTCCAGCTACAGGAAATCTCTTTCTACCTTGTCCATCTCTTTGTGAGGACAGAATTCCTCAGTCACTAACTTCTTCAGTTCAGGCCATCTCATTCTCCCAATGGCCATGCTACCCTCGGCTTGGACAATGTTGTCCCACCAGCACAAAGCCGAGTCCACAAAAGAGTAGGTAGCAAATTTCACCTTCTGATCTTCACGGCATTAACTGATATCGAGGACAGCCTCTATTTCCCTCACCCACCGGTGAACAGCTACAGCAGTGTCGTTTCCATCGAAAGTATGGGGCTTGCATCTCATAAACGCCCCATAGTTACAGCCTCGGGTCACCTCCGGCGCAGGCTCTTCTTCTTCCTCCTCCTCATCAGAGAGAACCGTTTCCATCTCTGGTTGTTCCCGTCCTCCCAAGGACCTATTTCTTTCCTTTCTTTCCCCTTCCCTTATTGACTTGATCACTTTGGTCACCACAAACGGTAGAATCGTCTGCATGACCTGGTGAACCTCTTCCACCACAGCCTCCTTTACTGAGGCTCTCAGATTGGCGCTCTCGTCGCCACCCTCCGGATGATGGGTCTCTGGTTCTTCATGAACCACTTTCTCGACTCTGGGTCGCGGAGCAGCACCGTGACCCCCACCATGAGAGGCTTTTGAAGATCTAGCGCCAGCCATCCTCAAAACGCACACTATAAGATTCAAACACTAACGCGGTCATTCAAGGTAACACTCAGTTTATATCAAGTACAGTAAGTCCCTAATTACAGTGGCCAGTTGTAATTAGCCACTTAGTTTACTCTTCATACCCCAAGCATCTCCTATCCTGACTTATTTAGTATCTAAATCTACTAAGAGCACATAATCAATAGCATGCGCACATAATATCGGTTAACATTAAGAAAAGACATACCTGATGGCACGTAGCTACTCGGGCTGACATCCCTCCATTTGTCCTATTTTCAGTTTAAGTTTAGGTTTCAAAAGTTTATTTAACCCAATTCTCTTAAACTTTGGCTCTGATACCAACTTGTAAGGCCCCGTTCCCGGAAACCTCACAGTTGGTCAATCACAGCAATTAAAACATTAACATTATAATTATACAAACTTAAGCATCAGAAATATGTTATCAAAAACCATTCATTTCATTTAAACCACTATTGTTGAGCAATACATCATTGTTTAACTGATTACAACAGAATTGTTTTACTGCATTACAAAACAACAGCAACATAAAATACGAATGGATGTCAGTCTTTCCCTGCCGAGTGTCTTCACCCTCGTACCATCCTCAACAATAATTACCTGCCAACTGAAAATGTATAAAAGTCAGCGTTGTTGAGTGAGTTCCAGTTTTAAAGTAATAAAATACTTTCTTTGTGTTGTATATGAAAATACTCTTTTCTGTAAAATACAACTTTGTACTGTATATGCGAGCACGCATTAACTATATGAACAAATACTATTCGTTTTCTTTACTGTATGCCTTGTCTGTTCTGTAACTTTTATCTTTATCTTTCACTTTCTGTATGGACCGATGAGCAATACCCCAACTATATACGCGATGGAAAACGGGTGATGGGCCATCTATATCCCTCGAAAGGGTCAACTATATCCCTCGAAAGGGTCAATTGTATCCCTCGAAAGGGTCAACTATATCCCTCGAAAGGGTTCTATGTACTGTATACAAGGCCAACCCAATCACCCAGGGTACGCTGCAAAGGTCCTGCTAATCTCAATTAATGGCTCTGTGTGCATAATAGGTAGCTAACCCGCAGCACAGTTGAGCTAATGACAACATGGTCGTGTACCTCCTGTAAGCTTGCAAGACTTGTTAACATTTTTATTAATGTTCCTCTTCTTTTCTTTATTGCTCTTTCTCTTTATTATTACAAAATACTTTACGTTACGATAATAAACATACCACGCAAAGTCACATACTATAAGTAATAATAATAATAGCAATAATAATGATAAGGAACAATCATAACCATGCATGAAACATCATCATAAATAAGCCCCAGTCAACCCTCGGTCAAAACCCTAAAAACACAGACTCCCAGAAAATTCTGTAAAAATTTCTAAGTGCTTAGGCACTTCGGCACTATTTAGGCGCATGAGCCCTGTTTGGGCGCTTCGTCACTATGTAGGCGCATCAGCCAACACTTAATCATTTTATCACTTAGGCGCATGAACTATTCAGGTGCATGGGCACTATTCGTGCGTATGAACACTTAGGCGCATGAGCCACTTGGGCGCATGGGCACTATTGGGGCGCATGGCCCTACACTTAGTCGTCCGACTCATATTTCTAGGTGCATGGACCACTGTTCAGGCGCATGGGTTGTACTTAAACATTTCTAAGGTAATCTTAGGCGCATGGACTACTGTTCAGGCACATGAATTACACTTAAATCTTTCTAAGGCATTTTCAGGTGCATGAGCCTTATCTAGGCGCATGGACCCTTTGTATAACAGGTTTCTAGTATGTTTTCAAACCCAATCATCAAACCCATCTGTTCTAAGCTTAACATGGCTATTCTAAACATGAATAACCTATAAGAATTCAAGAATTAACATCCAATCATGCACATTACATACGGGTATGCATACATAACCATTTAAAAATCGTTTAATAAATTTTCAGCCCCAAAAGATAGTTTAAAACAAGTAAAAACCAGGGTCTAGAACTCACCTGTGCAACTTGGGTGTTTCTTCCTTTCTAACCCGCTTGCAATTGAGTTCAAACACCTAAAAACAACACCAAACACACACACCCGAGCACATACACAAACACATAAGCACATAAGCATATAACCGGGATAAAACCCGTCATAAACATTTAAAACCATGAATTCTTACCTTGAATTCGACTTCTCTTCTTCTTCTTTTTCTTCAGCCGAGAGTTCCTCTGCTCTCTCTCTCTCTAAAACCGAAGAAAATGGTGATGTGAAATGAGGGTGGGCGGCCATGCCCACCTTTACACCAACTTTTGAAAGATATTTCCTTTTGGACACTTTTAGTCCTTCCACTTGGACTTTATTACTTTTTTTCTTTTATTCTTCATGTCTTGTCTTTTAAAATAACCAGGTGTTACAAAATGGACGCATGCATGGATAAGCTAGAAAAAATGGAATGGGGGGAAGAAGATCCGAGATATAACACAGCTCTTTTGTTATTCGGTGAAAGTGCTAATATTAGAAAAGTTTGGTTACGTCTTAAGTCGGTGAGTTGCGAGTCGTGGGTGAGAAATGCTAGGAGAAAGTTTGGATTATTCGTTGACGTATGTGTTTTTATGACTTTTGTATGACTTTTGAATGACATTTGTATGACTTTAGTATGACTTTTGAATGTCTTTTGTTTGACAGTTGTATGACTTTTTATGACATTTGTATTAGCATGACCTTTCTATGACATTTAAAAGTTGTATGACTTTTGTATTAGCAGGACAAATATGTATGCGGATGGTGAAATTTTATCTTTTCTTATACTTTCATGGTATTGGTTGAAGTTCGCCCGGAAAAGGAAACGAGAGGGTAGAATTGAAAGAATAAGAGATAATGATTCTGCTTTAACAGAGGATGCATATACACATGAATTACTACATGGATCTTCTACACAATGTCAAGAAATGATGAGACTTTCACGCGAGGCTTTTGTACTATTATGTAATCATTTTACATAACGAAATTGGCTACGAGCTAGTAGGACGATAAGCATTGAAGAGAAAATAGCTATGTTCTTACATATTATAGGGCATAATGAACGTTCTGAGTAGTTAAACGACGATTTCAACACTCCAATTAAACGGTTCATAAATTTTTTCACGAGGATCTAGGTGCAATGACGTGTTTTTCTAAAGAAATTATAGCCCCAACATCTTCAAATGAAACTACAAATACCTTGGAACGACTTCAAAGGCTAAAAGGAATATTTCTGGAGCAATAGGTGCTTTAGATGGAACTCTTGTACATGCAGTTATGCCCGCTAATCAACAAACTTGTTTTAGGGGAAGAGGTAAAGGTGAATGTTATCAAAATGTGTTAGGAATATGTGATTTTGATATGATATTCACATTTGTATGGGCTGGATGGGAAGGCGTAGCACATGATTCACGGTTTTGAAAGAAGTTGCATTTAATCTGACATGTGGATTTCGATTCCCTCCACTAGGTTTATAATAAAATTATATATTTTATTATTGAATATATTATTTGTATTCTTCCTATAATAGTTGTCACACTGTCATTTACAGATAAATATTACCTTTACGACGCTGCATATACCAACACTCGTGGATTTATGACTCCATACCGCAACACTATGTATTGCTTAGCCGATTTCCGACGACGAAGACCGGTAACTAAAGAAGAAAGATTTAATCATGCTCATGCTTGCCTTAGAAATGTTATTGAGCGTGCTTATGGTGTATTGAAGGCAAGATTCCCAATCCTAAAGCAAATGGCTCCTTATCCTTTTCCAGTGCAAAGAGACGTAGTTATTGCTTGTTTTGTAGTGCATAATTTTATAGGAAAATACAACATTCAAGATGAATTATTTACAAACATTGAAGACACCACTATGGTTACCCCTGATGGTGAAGGTGGAGGAAGTGAAGGTCAAAACACCCAAGGCATTGAGTGGGGTTCAGAAGGGGTTGAATATATTGCTACTTTGTGTGACCAAATTGCTAATCAACTACTTTTAGATGCTTCAAATTAGATTTGTATGCAAACTCTTGTAGGGGTTGTTTGAAATTCAATGTGTTTGTTTGGATTATGTTTGATTTATGTTAACTTCTATTTTGTATGACATTTTGAATTATTGTAATTTGGCTATTTTTATTAATTACACAACACCAGTTAAATTCAAACTCGTTTAAACAACAGGGCAATAATTTTATTTTTATCATTCAGCAGAGTCAGTCAGATACTAAATCAAACAGCCAAGTTTTAGTCAGATGCAGACTGAGTCAGAACCTCTTACCGGGTCAGCTTCTGACTCAGTCAGATCTTACTCAATCAGCGCAATCAAACAGCCCCTTAGTATTTTAAAGATGTGGGGCTTCATCTGTCCCAATCTAAGAATGTTACCTATTCCCTTTAACTGTGAGCCCACTTCACAGTTAATAATGTACTGGACATATCTAGGAAACATGTAATATTCTAAGGAGTCTAAGTTGGCAAGTAAATTAGTATAAACAAATTGAGAATACCTGAACTTGACCCCCTAAATCACTCCATGGATAATGAAGGAGAGATCCTCAGGAATCTGGTCCCATCCACCATGCTTGTTTGATAAGCTGTGTATAACCACATAGAGCAGGAATCTCTACTGGGATGAGACCTTCCCTTTCTTGAAGGTCTTGACAGAGTAATCTCCCTCATACCCCATCTACTCAAAAGAATAATTGACAGCTTCTTTTGGGAAGAACACCTCACCTTCTTCATCATCCAGCTGAAGATGCATGTTGATAATGGCCAGAGTGATGAAGACTGTTATCCCCTGCATGATGGCGGACAGAGCCTTCTCCCTATCCATAACAACCTCTTGGCAGGTCTTCCAAAATCTAAGCAGATGATTCTCATAGAGTGGAGGATCAATGGTTAGGGAGGTGAAGTAGTTGGACAAAGCTAAGAAACGGCAAACCTCTAAGAAATGAGGATCTTTCTCAGAGCTTAACAGAGCAACTTGGTTGTGTTGCCTGTGTAATTGCATGGTAAAGTTCGGGTCATTTCTATGAACAGGGTTGGCCATTGTGAGGTAGCTTAAGGATGAAGAAAGACAGAAGAAAGAAATTTCAGAGAGAAATTTGGGGTTTTAGGTTTGGAGGAAAAAGCAGATGATAGAAAGAGGGGGAAACCATTGGGTTTATATGTGAAAAAGATTTTAGACAAAGTTTGTTAGGGATCGTGTATTGGATGGAGTACTAACTGATTCATGTGTATACAAAATCAAATAGTGCATAATCCTATTTGATTAGCGATCCAATCAGTGAGAACGTTAACCCGATCGATATAAGATTAAACTAAATGTTAAGAACGAATAGGAATCGATCAAGAACGATCTATGAACTTGGAGTGGCTTTCTTGGACGTTTTGGACGGCTAGGGTACGAGTAGGAGTCAAAATATTGAAAGTGTTATGTTTTTCCATGAATTAAGTGGTATTTATAGGTTAGGGTTACTCATTCGTGCGACTGAACCATTAGCATGGTTCAGTCGTGCGACTGAGTCATGCGGTTGATCCATTCACACGACTGAGTGTTCAGTCGTGTGACTGAGTCAATCTCATGTCACAATTGTGCGACTGATCCAATCTCGTGGTTCAGTTGTGCGACTGGTTCATTAGCATGAAGTTGTTCATGCGTATGGTCCATTAGCATGGGCCATTCGCATGAGAACTTCATATGACTAAGTTTGAATATGTTTCTCAATCATTCTTTGACTATGATCTATTCAAATAACCACAAACCTATATAGTTGGTTCAATATGCATTAATAAGTGATAAACATTAAAACATACACAGAAACAGTAAACATTAAGATCAACAATCACATATTCTGTTTCATTCAACTCATATATTTTATTTACATTAAGAACATGACAAACATATTACATTAAGATTGTAAAGTAGGTACATATGGATCTACAAAGTTTAATGGAAGAGGATAAACTTTGAAATCCGGATGTCGGTCCCACCTCTGAAAAAGTAGTTAACTTTTGCTCAAAAAGTAGTTTTCTTGGAAGTCAAAAAGCTTCCGAAGGTAAATTATCTTCGGAAGTTTCAATGAAAAAGCTTCCGAAGCTAAAATGACTTCGGAAGAATTTCCTAAGAGTTTTGAAAATTTTGCTTCGGAAGAGAAATTAAGACTTGAATGCTTTGTACACGATTTTGCTTCAGAAGAAAAAGGTCTTTGAAAACATATAAGTGCCAAAGAAAATTTTAAGCTTCGAAAGATATTTTAGAAATTTCTTCCAAAGGTAAAATACTTGGGCAGTTATTTGTTTTAAAAGCATAAATTTCGTCCGAAGTTAAAAACATAACTTTCAAAGGATCAAAATTTTCATAAATCTAAGGAAAGTCTTCAAAAAGATTTTCATCCAAAGAAAAACAAGAGCTTATGAATGTGATGAACTAGACAACTTAGGACACACATATTTTTAAGAAATAATAAGAATTAGTTTAAGAAAAACCTACTCAAAGTTGATCATCCCAATAGCTGATACAAGATATTAAATCTCTGTTCATTAAAAGCCATTGTAAACAGATCAGTATATTGTTCATCTGTGTGAACTTTGACTAGTTTAATTAATCCATTTTCATAATTATCTCTTATTAAATGATTCCTGATGTTGATGTGTTTGGTCCTTGAGTGCTACATAGGTGTTTGTGATTGAGATAGCATTGTTGTTGTCTTTTTGAATAGGAGTCTCCTGAAGTTGAACCATAGTCTAGCATCTGATTTTGAATCCAAAGCACTTGAGCATAGCAGCTTGTAGCAGCAATGTATTCAGCTTCAGCAGTTGATGCAGAGACACTGGATTGTTTCTTGCATTGCCATAAGACAACCCTTCCACCCTGATTCTAACATCCCCTAGATGTAGACTGTGCAGTCATGTTGCATCCACCATAATCACTATCTGTACGCATACAGATTTAAGTCGGGATTCTAGGAATACCATAAACCAAGTGTTGAAGCACCCTTAAGGTATCTTAGAATCCTTTTGACAGTGATAAGATAAGACATCTTAGGGTTGGCTTGATATCTTGCACAGATGCAAGTGACAAACATAATATCAGGACTCCTAGCAATAAGATACATAAGAGACCCAATCATAGCTTTGTATAAGTGTTCATCTACACACTCCCCCTCAGGATCAGGTCCAAGGGAGTGGTTTCTTGCTATGGATGTCTTTGCAATCTTACAATCAGTCATGTTAAACCTCTTGAGTATGTCCTGAACATACTTTAACTGACTAATGAAGATGCCATCTCCAACTTGCTTCACTTGAATTCCCAGAAAGAAATTAAGTTCCCCCTGGCACTCATTTCCAATCTGTCCTTCATCAGCTTCTTAAGTCTTTGCAGAGCTTTGGATTAGTTAAACCAAAGATGATGTCATCCACATATACTTGAACTAGAAAATATGTCATTCCTGTCCTTTGATGAACAAAGTTCCATCTATGTACCTCTCCTGTATCCATTTTTGCAAAGGTACTCAAATAGTGTCTCATACCACTTCCAGGGTGCCTGATCCAGCCCATAAAGAGCTTTGTCAAGATGCAGACATAATCAGGATGATTAGGATCTACAAAACCAGGTCGCTATTTGACATACACCTCCTCATCAATCACTCTATGAAGAAAAGCCACTTCACATCAAGTTGAAAGACCTTGAAGTTCTTGGATGTAGAAAATGCCATGATATCCTAAAGCTTCGTCTTGCTACAGGAACAAAGACATCTGTATAGTCAACTCCTTCTTCTTTGTATATCCTTGAACAACTAGTCTAGCTTTGTTCTTGATGAAATGCCTCTATCATCATTCTTGTTCCTAAACACCCATTTGGTAGTATTTGACAGGATCAGTGATCACAAGTTTGATGTATGAGGATACAAGCAGCGGAATACAAACAAGAATTAGACAAATTGTAGCAAGCAATCGATACTTGTAAGCATTAAGAGCGCATACGGTTATAGGGAGAGAATATATATTTCTGATTTCAAGGAATGTTTATAGATGTAGAATATTTCTAATCAAATCATACATTCATTCCCTTCACTCATCATAGTTACAATAAGTTGTCACTCCTTATATAGAGTGCAACAATCACTGCTGTTATCACGGAAAGTGACAACTGGCAGATCTAATACAAAAATAACTAATTCTTAACAAACTACTGAAATGTTCACAACTACTGAGAACATATCAGCGTGTTAAGTACAAAAATAAAACTACTGAAACTACAACGACTGAAGAACAAGCTCTTCAGTCGTTTTACAAAACTACTGAAACATAAAAATATAAAACTACTGATATCACAACTACTGAAGAAGTACTCTTCAGTAGTTGTGACAAACTACTGAGGCTTCAGTACTTGATCTTCAGACTTTGACCTTCAGGTGTTTCATCAGCTGATGACTTCAGTAGATATCATCAGCTGATGTCTTCAGTCTTTGTCTTCAGACTTTGTACATCAGTTGTTGATCTTCAGCACTTGTAAACTCTTCAGCTGTTGTACTTCAGTACTTCGGTCTTTCAGCTTCAGCACTTGTGTTTTCAGCTGTTGTACTTCAGCACTTTAGTTCTTCAGCTGTTGAGGTCTTAGCACTTGATCTTCAGCTGTTGAAGTCTTCAGCACTTGTCAAACTACTGATGAGGCTTTCAGCAGTTGTTGTGATACCATGTGGGACTTAGAGGTTTTCTGATCTTGGCTCATTGGTTCTTTTGGTCCAACAAACTCCCCCTGAACCAATGCAGCCAAAACCTCTAACTTATTTATTCTCCCACTTATTGATGGCAAAATGTTGGTCTTTTTCCTTCTTGATCAGTAGAGAAGATGACCCATGTAAGCTCTGGCCTGGGAAGAAACCTCAATATTTGTTTGGCAGAGTATGAATGGGAACTCTGTTTTGGGGAACTGGACACAGAGTTGTTATCCCATTCATGAGATTACTTCCCATAATGAGTCTGTACGACTCTCTTGTGTAGGCCTCAAGGAAGGTGATTTGTTCCTCCATGGTTAGCTCTTCAGCACCTCCTTCAAACAATGATTCAGGCCCATAATACTCAGACAGGTATTTGGCCTGTTTCCCATTCTTTAGCTCCACAGTTGTTATTATTCTGTAAGCAAACTCATCCGGGTGATTACCCTCTAGGAACAACTGGAGCTCATTTTTCCTGACTTCCTCAAGCCTCTTGTAAACTAACCCCTTTTTCACTATTTTGTTTTCCAGCATCTTCTGAGGGGTTAGATTAGCTTTGTAGGCCTTCTTGAAGTCTTCTAGGATTTCCAGGGTGAAACTACAAAGACCAGAGAGATCACTTCATCTACGATCTTTTTCACCTGGCCAATGTATCTCTGAGGTATATTGTTCTTATGAATTCTGTGAGAGACCCTGGGATCAGGCCAAATCCTCACTCTTTCCTTTTGATATTGAAAGGTATGCCTGAGAGTGTAAAGTCTGAGGGCTTGCTCCTTCATATTGATGATAGAAGATGTGGCTGCATAAGCTTTGTCAACTCTCTTCAGCAATTCCTCATCATGCTGTTTATGAAGCTCTTCTTCTTCTAGCTTCACTTTAACCATTTGTCTCTGGACTTCAGGAGTAATTGCTGAGGAGTGACTTGTGGCCTTAGGCAACTGAATCACAGCTGAGAGCGGCAGCCTGTCTTCATCATCTTCTTCATCATCTTCTAGCCTCAATATCCTTCTCTTCTTCTTCAAGGGTATATCATCGGCTATGGGTTTTGAGGGTAAGGGAGTTGGTTTGGTGGGTTGTGTTTTGGGTGGTTTGGTGTGGGAATGTTGACAGGCTGTTCTAGCATCCTTGAGGTGAGTGTGGCTTTTGATTGCTTGGCTAGCTCAGTCTGCTCCCAGCACCCGCTTCATTCAAAGCTTCAATAACAAGCCCTTAGTATATGCTTCAGACGAACAGATCTTGGTGGTGATTGCCAAGATACTGTCCCTGGACCAAGCTTTGATTTCGATCATTGATCTTCCAAGATATTTTGCAATAAATCTAATCATGATTTCAAGCCTTTCTCTTTCTAACACTTCATAACTTGCCCATCTATTCTGGATTTCTTCAATCTCTAGTCGTCGAATCTCAGAGTCAAGTTTATTGGTGTCATGGCCTTGCCTAAACAGCTGATCAATGATGTTGTCCATTGATCTGCTGTGTTCGGCATCAGCCTTTTTATCAGTAGCTCCAAGGCTTTATCTTCAGCAATGTGCTCATCAGCACCTTTCTTTCGCTTGTAGGTGAGCATTGGTTGCTGTTCTTTCTCCTCCTTTTGGGCTTGCTTCGCTTCCTTCTTTTCCTCGGATCTTTTCCTCTTCTTTTCTTTCACTGCAGTACTCTCCCCCTTTTGGATGCATTGGAGGAAGGGGTTTGTACCGCAGAAAGAGTCTTTGGACAGCAGCATCAATCAAGGGCTGTAAGTTGAGGAAAGCCTCTCATCAATGGCTTTGGTCACAATATCAGTGATTATGGGTGTGATGAGAGGGAGGGAATTTTGGAGTACAGCACCTATTTGCTCAGGAGGGTTCTGTTCCTGAGAAGTAGGGCCTGAAGCAGAGGCAGGTGGTTGAGTTTGGAGTGGCTCAGTGTTGGGAAACTTCAAGTGAAGGTGCCATCTGTGGGTGGGTAGAGGCAGATGGTCTTTCTCCTTGTGAGAGTTGGTCAAGTAGGTTTTGCAGCCTACTGACTTTCTCTTCAAGGATTGTGTTCTGGGCAAGAACATCATAGAAAAAGCCCAGGTCATCATCAGCCGAAGCTGAATCATCTGACCTCCTGCTTAGAGCAGGATTTACATGCACTGGGTGTAGACCAGTTGGTGCATGTGCCCCTTGTGCTTGGTACTGGGGACTTCCAGCCTCAGGACAATGTCCATCATCAGCTGTTGCCTCTAGTGAGGTCTTAGCAATGTTACCAGCCTCACTCTGGTCATGTGCTGAGTCAGAGGAGGTGGCAGCCTCACTAGATATTCTAAGCTCCTTGTCTACACCAGGAGATAGAAGTGGTAAACCCCTGTGCTGTGGGTTCTCAAGTGCACTGTGTTCCTCCCCCTCAATTGTAGAGGTATTCCCAGTAGTAAGTGGTTTCTGGGGAGGGGGTGAGGAGTGCAATTGAGTCAGCACTTGTGCAACTATTAAAGTTGGGCTGTGAGGGGCGGTTGTTTGGGGTGAAGGGATAGAAGCAGTGTGCACCTGGGGAGGTTGGTGCTCTTCAATGGCAATCTCCTCAAGTGAGGAAGATCCCAGATATGTAGGTGCCCTTGTGTGGTTGCTGCAGGCTCCTGTTGAGAGGAAGCCTGAGCGGCTGTGGCTGGAGGAGTCATTGTATCCACTAGGGGGTTTGGACTAGTGGATATATCCTGCGTTTGTGTTGCAGGGGCATCCTCAGGGGACTCAATTCCCTGAGTAGCCGTTTTGGGTTTCTTTTTGGTGGGTTTGGTGGGGACTTTGGATTTGGAGGTGGTGGCTGTGGGTTCCAGCTGCGTGGGTTTTCGCAGCTTGGCAGCCATTTTGAGTGTCCGGTCAGAGTTGTGCCGGGAGTATACTTCCGGCAGAACAGCCGTAGCAGGGACTCCCAAGCCAACAAGTCCCTCAGCATTAAGCTGGTCTGTAATAATGGCCATTATGAACCGTGGATATAGTATCCAACGGTTGGCAGTTAGTTTTTGAGCCATATCCTTGAGCTCTAAAAATATTATTTCAGAAAAATTAAGTGGTTGTTGCTCAAGAATAGAATACATTACCTGCTGCCATTTGTCGACATTTGATCCCAAGACGACGTCTTAGGGGCCAAACATACATTCACCATGTGAAAAATCAGGCGCTCAGCGTCATTAAAGTGTTTCTTCATGATAGTGGAGGCACTGAGATCGCCTTGATATCCATGTTGAGCAAAGGATAGATCTATGGTGCCCTTCGGATATCCAGCAGGAGAAGTAGCATCATTCAGTTGAAGAATTTGCGGATTATTGCAGGAGTGATGACTACTTCTGTTGTTGACGACCGACCGGAGGGATGGTGTGTTGTTCTCCCCAGTGGTAACAGTAACGTTCATCCAAAATTGGTGCAAGGATTCGGCATGTAATATGGGATTCAGAAGAAATGCCGTGTTGTATTGGGACTGAACCATAAGATCGATAGCAGTATCGAACTTAGTCCAGATGGGCGATTTAGTGAGGTAGGCAACACAGTTGTGTCGCGGTTAATTTGCATAGACGCCATTGAGAAGAGGGAAGTTTTGGAGAGGAACGTTAGGTTTGAAGAAGATGAAGCATGAGAGCTAAGGTTAGGGATATATATAGGGTACGGGTAAGAAAACGACTGAAGGATGTGGTGTTAGTCATCAGTAGTTTTAAACGACCGTTGACATGGTATTATCCTTTCAGACGTTGAAACAGCTGAAGTCGTGGTGTTAGGCATCAGTAGTTTAGAAAACTACTGAAGACCGTGGTTTTGACTTCAGATGATTGAAACAACTGAGGACTTGGTGTTTGTCATCAGTAGTTATGAAACTACTGAAGACAGTGGTTTTGTCATCAGCTGTTGTAAACAACTGAAGACTTGGATTAGTCATCAGTAGTTATAAAAACTACTGAAGACGTGGTTTTGCTTCAGTTGTTTAAAATGAAACAGCAGTTGTACAAACGACTGAAGAGAAAGTTCTCTTCAGCTGTTTTCGTCAATTCTTAGCTTTTCAGCTGTTTCAAACTGTCCTCAACACATTCATCAGTCTTTTGGCTGATTTCAGTTGTTTCATAGGACATCAGTACTTATCTGTTTTTACTGATTGCAGTAGTTGTAACTGCATCAGTAGTTGTAACTACATCAGTAGTTTAGAACAGATGAAGTACTTCAGTACTTGTGAGACATTTAGCCTTCAGTAGTTATAAAAACTACTGAGGGTAAAAGAGCTCATCAGTACTTATATGTGACATAGGTACTCATGATCATCAGTATGAATTACTAAGATCATCAGTAGTTGTCACTTATTCTAGTTGCAGCATACCAAGCCTTAACACCAGGTTTTGGAAAGTTGAACTATCCAAAGGCTTAGTAAAAATGTCTGCAAGCTCATCAGCACTAGGCACAAACTTAGGATCAATCAGACCTTTTTCAAAACAATCCCTTATAAAATGATGTCTGATCTCTATATGTTTGGTCCTAGAGTGCTGGACTGGATTTTTGACAATGCAAAGAGCTGAAGCACTATCCATTAACAATGGAGTCTTAGTCTCTGTAATGCCATAATCCAAAAGTTGGTTTTGAAGCCAGAGTACCTGAGATGTACAACTTGCAGCAGCAATGTACTCTGCTTCAGCAGTGGATGTAGCAACTGAGGTCTGTTTCTTGCTCTGCCAAGAAATCAAGCAGTTGCCTAGGAATTGACATCCACCAGAAGTTGATTTCCTGGTCAACTTACACCCTGCATAGTCACTGTCAGAAAAAGCAACTAATTTACCAGAATGTCCGTAGAATACCATAAACCTAGAGATGGAGTGCCTTGCAGATATCTAAAGATCCTCTTGACTGCAATCAGATGAGACTCTTTAGGTGCAGCCTGAAATCTAGCACAAACACATGTAGCAAACATAATATGGTCTAGAAGCTGTTAAATACATCAAGGACCCAATCATACATCTGTAAAGTGTTTCATCAACCACTTTACCTTTCTGATCTGTGTCCTTGTGTGGTGCTGCTCATGGGAGTAGAACAGGCTTACAGTTTTGTAAATCAAACTTTTGCAAAAGATCTTTTGTATATTTGGACTGATGAATAAAAATTCCATCAGCCTTTTGTTTGATTTGCAACCCCAGAAAGAACTGTAATTCTCCCATGGCACTCATTTCAAACTTCTGTTGCATCAACTTTGTAAAGGCATCACACAACTTTGGATCAGAGGATGCAAAAATGATATCATCTACATAAATTTGAACAAGTAGATTATGCTGCCCAGCTTTCTTAATGAATAAAGTCTTATCTATGGAGCCTCTAGTGAAATTGTTTTCCAGAAGAAAGTTTGATAATGTCTCATACCAGGCTCTGGGAGCTTGTTTTAACCCATAAAGAGCTTTATCAAGCTTATACACCCAATTAGGATGTTTATTGTCCTCAAAGCCTGGAGGTTGACATACATAAACCTCTTCTTTAATTTTTCCATACAAAAATGCACTTTTGACATCCATTTGAAAAACTTAAGGTTTTGATAAGCAGCATAAGCTAAAAACAATCGAATTGCTTCCAGTCTGGCTACAGGGGCAAAGGTTTCATCATAATCAATACCTTCTTCTTGTGCAAACCCCTGAACAACCAGTCTGGCCTTGTTCTTAACAATAAGCCCATTTTCATCAGTTTTGTTCCTAAACACCCATTTAGTGCCTATTGCACACTTACCTGGAGGTAGAGGAACCAGTTCCCACACTTGCTGTTTCTTGAACTGAAGAAGCTCAAGCTGCATGGCATCAACCCATCCATTGTCCTTTAAAGCAATGTGATAATTCTTTGGCTCTTGCTGACTGATGAAGAGAGCATAGAAGCAGAAATTTGACAATTGACTTCTTGTTGATACTCCAGCAGTGATATCACCAATGATTTGAGACATAGGGTGATTCTTCAGATCTTGATACACAATGAGATCTGTGCAAGTGTTTGTAGCGGCTCAGCAGCAACAGATGGTGATGGTGAATCATTTCTTGAAACCAATCAGTGGATGGTAATTCAAAGGAAGTTGAATTCGAAGAAATCTCATCAGCATTTGTTGTGGATGGTGCTACTGGAGCTACAGGAACATCAGGTCTAGCTGAGTCAGGCAGCTGATCACTAAACCTGAAGAGGTGAGTACTGCAATCATCATCATCATCAGCAGTACCACCAGGTGGTGAACTGTTGACAGGAGCAACAGCAGGAGTTTGATAAGGAACATATTGCAGTATGTCCAAATCAAATAACTCCACAGGACTTTGTGGAATCTTGTCCTTTGGAGATTCATTAAACTTAACATGTAGAGTTTCTTCAACCATCTTTGTTCTGCAGTTGAAGACTCTGTATGCCTTGCAAGTAGATGAATAACCAACAAAGTACCCTGCATCCACCTTAGGATCAAATTTATGGAGTTGATCCTTTGTGTTGAGAATAAAACAGGGACACCCAAATGCTTTGAAAAATGAAATCAGAGGAGCCAAATGATGGAGAACTTCATATGGAGTCTTCATCAACCTCTGATTTACTAAAACTCTATTTTGCACATAACAAGCTGTGTTGACAGCTTCAGCCCAAAAGGTCAGTGGCAAACCTGAGTCAGCCAGCATGGACCTTGCAGCTTCAATGAGGGTCCTGTTCTTTCTCTCCACTACTCCATTTTGTTCTGGAGTCCTTGGAATGCTGAAATGCCTTTTGATTCCTTTGAAAGATAGAAGTCATCAAGTGTATGATTTCTGAACTCAGTTCCATTGTCACTCCTAATACACTTGACTGGAAGGGAATACTGCTTCTCAATGTACAGCACAAAGTGAATAATCTTCTGAGCAGCCTCATCCTTTGAATGTAGAAAGAAAGTCCATACAAATCTGGAGTAATCACCAATTACCAGACAGTATTCTTCTTTGCCATGCAGTAATTGCAAGCAGGCATTGGACTTGGACACTTCAATAGGAGGGAATGAGACTTTGTGTGTTTTCCTTTTAAAAACGCAGTGCAGGTTTCATCACAGTGGAACTCCTTTATTGGTAAGCCCTGACTAAACTATTGTGGAAAGCTGATTCATGTTTTTGAGATTAACATGACCAAGCCTCCTGTGCCACAGTTTAGATTCTTGAGAAGAGGCTTTGGAAAATAGGCAAGGATTGCCTTTGAGATCTATCTTCTTAGAAAGATCTAAGGCATACACTCTTCCTGTCCTGTTGGCTTCAGGAGAGTGTGATCATCCAACACCTTGTCAATCAAGTGCAAAACTTTGGATGACAGAATCCTACAGTTTTGACTGGTGAAAAGGGCAACATGGCCTTTATCACACATTTGACTGACACTCAAGAGATTGTACTTGAGATTTTCCACATGATTAACATCATCAAATTTGATTTCTCCATTGGAGACAAAGCCCTTACGATGATGTAACCCCTAGCATCATTGCCAAAAGAGACAAATCCCTTCTTTCCTTGAGAGTAGTCATGAAGAAGAGAGCTGTTCCCAGTCATGTGCATAGATCCCCCACTGTCTACATACCAGATGCTACTTTGGCATGTTGAAGAACCCTGCAAAAATAAACAATAGTTAGTTTTAGAGACCCAAACCTTTTGGTTTTGGGCCTGGTCTCATCAATAGATGGTAAACTAACAGGTTTATTTGAAACAACAGCCTGAGAGGAAGAAGATGGTGTAGAAGAGGAGTCTTTGGCTTGAACTCCTTTTCTGTGGTTTCAACATAGGAGAATCTAGTTGGTTAACTCTACCCAACAGATGTTGTACCATCATCACCAGCTGTGTTGATTTTGTGATAAAGCTTTCAGCTCATCAGACACATTGCTAGTGGAGTTTGATAAGTTCCTATGTTGCACCTTTTCTTTTGAGCACCCTCAGCTGTCACCTGTTTAAACCCTCCTTTTTGGATTTCTTTGAGGACTTAAGGGTTACAGGATTTGATGTTGCTGATACAAATGTGGTCTCAAACTCAGTCTTTTTACCATTTTCTCTTAATTTCTTCTTTTTGTTTGAGTTTGGAACCTCTTTTGTACCAACAATCATCTGTAAGATGATTGAACAAACCACATACTTCACATGGTTTCTTCTTCATCTTAGGTTGATCATCAACTAAAGAGGGTGAAGCAACAGAAGACTTGTTCTTAATGCTTTGGAAGCATTGTTTGCTTTCTTGACAGCCTCTTTAGTAGTCTTCAAACTCTTTCTACTGCCAGTTTTCTTCTCTTCAGTACTGACAGCAGTTGAAGTTTGAACTTCAGGTGTAAATCCTGCTCTCTAGTCCTTTCAGGACCTTCAGGATTAACTCCTGAGTTGATCAACTCATTAATCATGTGAATGTCAGCATTTGAACCATCAACATCAGCTGATAGGTTCAAAGAGGGCTTGATGCTGACTGCTACTTCTGATTGTGCTGTATCAGAAGGTAGATCACATGATGTGATGGATTGGTTATCACTCTCACCATCAGATTCTACCTCTGCTCTTGGGGTAAAATCTGTAGGTGGAGCAGTGTGATTGTAACCAATTCCAAACTTCACATTTGAAGCAGATTGCTTACTAAGAAGCATTTCAAAACCTTTGCATGATTGTACCCATCTATCACACTCGACCTGGGTAACTGCAAGGGTTTCTTTGAGATCTTTGTACTTCTCTAGAAGTACTTCTTCTCTAGCCTTATCATCAATTATTTGGCAATTCAGTTTATAAATCTCATCATTTTTATCTTTGAGCACAACTCAAACTCAGCTTTGTTTTTGGAAATTATTTGTTCTAGCTCAATGTTCTTATTAATTAGAGCTACATTTGCTTCTCTAATGGAAGCAAATGCTGCTATGCATGGTTCAGAACATAATTTGGCTTTTGCCTCAGAGGATACCTGTGATACCTGAGGTGTAGAGGCATTAGAAAATGAAGTATCAGCAGACTCCAAAGCCATAAGAGCTAGATTCCCAAAAGGACTGTCACCACCATGTTGACCAGCACCTGAGAACAGTTGGTCATGACCAGACATGTCATCTGGTAAACTGCTCCAGTCAACAACTCCTGGGGTGAAGAAGCTGTGTTGTTGAGATTGAGGTTGTTGATGAGATTGGGAGGCTGAGGTTCTGGTAGTGCATGAGGTTGTGGTGCCATAGGAACTTGAACTTGATTTGACTGTGGCATGTAATAACAAGGGTACGGATATGGCATTTGACCCTGAGAAACAAAATATGCCGGAGATTGTTGTTGAGGATGATGACTAGAGGTGACAGGATGTTGCCCTCTGTGTTGTGACTATTGCCAGGAAAAGTCACAAAGGGTGCAGTGGAGTTAGATCCAGTTGATCTACACTCTCTTGCAAAGTGTCCAAGCCTTTGGCATTTGTGACACCTCAACTTGCTCTTGTCAAAACCAACTTTGGTTTTGCCAGAGAGTCCTGGGAATTTTCTTCCAGTTCTTTTATAGAACTTCTGAGATCTGATATTATCAGGGCCATTTGGCTCAAAATATCCATCTCTTCTAAGTCATCATCAGCAATCCCCTTGAGATCATCCATAATGAAGCATAAATTGTCATTATTACACCCAGTAAACTGACCATCAATACTCACAAATGCAGAATCAGAAGTGCTTGAAGAGAAATTAATATGCTCATCATACTGGCATTTAGATGAAGCATATTCTGACTCATGACCCACCAAGGCAGTGTTGCCTTGTACAAAGTCTTCAGTGAGCTTTCCAGATGAAGACAGCTTTCTCTTCTGTTCTATCTCTCTCTCAAAGTGAGCAGTTTCCCATGGAGTTGGGTGAGAGATAGTTTGTCCAAACTTGCACTGGAGCGTAGGACAATAGTATATGTGTCCCATCTCTCAGGCAGTGATCTGAGAAATCTGTTATTCATCTGAATATTGGTGTATTCAAGTTTGACCATTTTTAGTTCAGAGATCAAACAAGAGAACCGCTCATATTGTTGAGTCAGTGTCTCACCCTTTCTATGAGAGAATGTCTCATATTGTTGGGCAAGAATTTCTCTATTATTTGCCAAGACCTCATCTGTTCCTCCAAATTGTTCTTTCAAGGCAATCCAGAGGTCATGGGCAGTTTCATGATGCATTAGCCCAGAATAGATTTCATTTGGCAGTGCCATGGCCAGAATTCCATGGGCTTTTGCATCAATTTCAAGCAACTTCTTATCCTCATCTGAGTATTGCTCCCTCCTCTTCGGAACCATTTGATTGGTTTCCGGGTTATTCACCATAGGCTTGTGTGGACCATGTACCACTGATGTCCAACACCTGCGCTGTTAACAGACAGGTGATGGAGCATACGTCTTTGCCATATGTTATACTCATTCCTAACCAGCATGGTGGCTTGGTTGAGGAACCAGTATTGTGAGGATCATTGGAGGGAGTAGTCATTTTCAGTTCAAAAACATTTAGTTCAAGCTTTTAAAAGTTTTAGACAGACCACAACAAACTCAATGAGAACCAGAAAAGATCTCAGGATGAATGAGCAGAAATACAGAAAATTCAATCTCTATAACCGTTTCTTGCAAAAACAAAAGCTAATTCAATCAAACTTAGATCTTGAATAGCAGTTTCAATGATCAATTATTAGATCGATCAATGATTAACTGCTCTGATACCATTTGACAGGATCAGCGATCACAAGTTTGATGTATTAGGATACAAGCAGCGGAATACAAACAAGAATTAGACAAATTGTAGCAAGCAATCGATACTTGTAAGCATTAAGAGCGCATACGGTTATAGGGAGAGAATATATATTTGATTTCAAGGAATGTTTATAGATGTAGAATATTTCTAATCAAATCATACATTCATTCCCTTCATTCATTCATAGTACAATAAGTTGTCACTCCTTATATAGAGTGCAACAATCACTGCTGTTATCACGGAAAGTGACAACTGGCAGATCTAATACAAAAATAACTAATTCTTAACAAACTACTGAATGTTCACAACTACTGAGAACATATCAGCGTGTTAAGTACAAAAATAAAACTACTGAAACTACAACGACTGAAGAACAAGCTCTTCAGTCGTTTTACAAAACTACTGAAACATAAAAATATAAAACTACTGATATCACAACTACTGAAGAAGTACTCTTCAGCAGTTGTGACAAACTACTGAGGCTTCAGTACTTGATCTTCAGACTTTGACCTTCAGGTGTTTCATCAGCTGATGACTTCAGTAGATATCATCAGTGATGTCTTCAGCTCTTTGTCTTCATCTTGTCTTCAGACTTTGTACATCAGTTGTTGATCTTCAGCACTTGTAAACTCTTCAGCTGTTGTACTTCAGTACTTCGGTCTTTCAGCTTCAGCACTTGTGTTTTCAGCTGTTGTACTTCAGCACTTAGTTCTTCAGCTGTTGAGGTCTTCAGCACTTGATCTTCAGCTGTTGAAGTCTTCAGCACTTGTCAAACTACTGATGAGGCTTTCAGCAGTTGTGTTATACCATGTGGGACTTAGAGGTTTTCTGATCTTGGCTCATTGGTTCTTTTGGTCCAACATCTTCCCACGGGAGGGACAAAGGTTCCAAACTTTCTGTCTTTGAATTGAAGCAGCTCTTCTTGCATAGCTTCAACCAACTTCCATCCTTTAGAGCTTATCACTTCTTTGTCTATCTGGGAAAGAAACAGAGTGAGACAAACATTTGCTTAATGTTTGCCTCTTGTTATTACCCTATGACAACATCTCCAATGATGTTTGTGGTGGGGTGGGACTGTGGATCCTTAGCTGAGGGATCAAGCAAGTTGCTGAGAAATATCTAAATTAGAGAAATTTAATCTAGATAGAAGTTTCCCCACCACATCAGCACACTTATCAAGAGAGACTTGATCCAAGGGTGTGTGACATCATTGATGTTGTCATATATGGAGTGGTTATCAGCATCAGAAAGTCTTGATGACTTCACCACTACCATCATTGTCTTCTGCAATTGAAGCATCTTTATCTGGTTATGGAGCCTCTGAGCTGGAATTTGAAGGCATACCAGATGTATCAGCTGAGTTTGTCATTGTTGTGCTGATAGAAACCTCATTTGTAGAAGTAGTTCCACTAGAGCTGAAGATGTGTTACTTGAAGGTCTTCTTAGCTCAAGTGGATCAAGATCACTGTATTTAAATTTTTTGTAGATCCTGAAACAGTCTTATAAGATTTGTTCAAACAGTTGGTAACTAAATCAAGATCAAAGAGCCAATCAGGACCAGAACCAGCACACAGGGTGTGTGTTCATTGAAAGTCATTTGGCTGACTCCAATAAATCTAGTTCTGAGATGTATACTCTGTAAGCCTTAGTTGGGAAGAGTATCCAATGAAGTGTCCATCATAGATCTCACCAAAATTGGCAATTTGATCCTGGTATTCAAGATGGTGCAATGACAACCAAATGACCTGAGAAAACCATAAAAGGTTTCCTCTTGTGCCAAAGTTCATAAGGAGTCTTGACATGAGTTTTACTACTAAAACTCTGTTCTAAACATAGCAGGAAGTGTGACTGCCTCTGCCCAGAAGGTGATAGGCAGATAGAGTCAGACAGCATGGTTTCTGCAGGTTCAATCAGTGTCCTGTTTCTCCTCTCAACAACACCATTCTGCTAAGGAGTCCTAGGAGCACTGTATTGTCTTGTAATACCTTTTTCATCACAAATTGCATCAAGGATTTGGTTCTTGAATTCAGTTCCCTGATCACATCTTATGATTTTGACCTTGTGATCAGATTGATTCTCAATCTTCAAGATGAAATTCTTCAGAATCTCAGGAGTCTCATCCTTAGTTCTAAAGAAGAAGACCCAAGTCAATCTTGTAAAGTCATCTGTGATTACTAAACAGTAAGAGGTCCTTCCTAGACTCATTACACTAGTGGGGCCAAAGAGATCCATATGTAACAAGTGTAGGGGTGTAGTGATGGAGTTCCTTTCCTTAGGCTTGTGAGATACCTTATGTTGCTTCCCTTTCAGGAATGCAACACAATGGTCATCACTTGTAAACTCTTTTTTTGGCACTCCAGTTACCAAATCATTCTTAATAAGTTTATTCATATTTTTAAAGTTTACATGGCATATTCTTTTATTCCATAGGAAAGACACATCTATTGGCTTTAGACAGAAAGCATGAAACTTCTCCAGAGGGAGATGTTTCTTACAAATCCATCTTGTACATGTTCTTTTTCTTGGGGGCTCTAAGCAGAATATGCTCATGAGGAATGACCACCCCGGGCTTGAGAACAATGCACTCATGCTTAGTAAAGAGCATGTTATGACTCTGATCACAAAATTAGGATACACTCAGAAGATTGTACCAAGCTCCTTGACAAAGTTTACGTTTTCAATGTTGGGCTTACCATTTGTGACCTTGCACCTTCTTGAAATGTAACCACCTTCATCTCCTCCAAAGGCAACTGGCCCTCTATCAATCCTTTCAAAGTTTTGGAGTAGTGACCTATTGCCTGTCATGTGCCTGGAACAGCCACTGTTAATGATCCTGACATTTTTGTTTGTCTTCAGCTATCCCTGCACAAAGAAAATGATTAGTTACATTTGGAAACCCAAGCCTTACTTGTCTTGGGCTCATTAAGAGAAACAAAAGGTAATGCAACAGTAATAGATCTTATGGTTGTGCTAAGAGGATCTTGAGCTGTTGTTGATGGAGAATTTTCAGTCACTAGGTCTTTCTTAGACTTTCACACCACCTTTGGAGTCTTGGACTTGACCTTCAATACTTTGGAAGTTTTGATACTTGAAAGTTTTGATGACTAATCCTTCAAAAGATTCTATAGACACTGCAGCAGACTTCAGTGCTTCGGAAGTATTCCTTCCTTCCGAGACCAACTTTTCTTCCGAAGGCAATTTTCCACTTGCTTTCTTCTTAGATTTGGAGCTTCCGAAGGAAACAGATTTTCCTTCCAAAGCCTGAATCTTCTTAGAACTCTTGGAAGTCTTTGGTTTGATCATATGAAGAGTACCTTTATGATTGTATGGATAATCTTTAGCAAGATAAGCAGTACTCTCACACATAACACACTCTATTTTCTTCTTCCCAAGAGTCTTCTACTAGAAATAAGACTGACTTTAGTCACAACCCTTCTCCACCCTCATCTTTGCAGATGCTGAGATAGTCCTTTAGGTTGGGGACTATTCTTGGAGTTGGATGGTCCAGGCTGTGTAGTAGTGGTACACAACAGCTCAGTCTTCTTCTTGGTACTGAGATGATTTGAACATGAACCAAAACTCTTAGTAGAAGAGTTTAGGTTGATGTCTTCAGTCTTTACTACTTCAAACCCTATAGAGATAAACACTTGTTTCTGCTTGGAGTCAAAAGTAGCCTTGATCTCTTGAGCCTTCATTGCTTTCCTTTTGCTCTTTCTGATCAAGTTCTTTCTCATTGACTTGGTTATCACAGTCTTCTTCTTCTCCTTAGAAGGATAGTGGCCCTTCTTAGAATCCTCCTCTTCACTTTTCTCAGAGGAATTCTTCACTATCACTTCTTCATCCTTTTCGCTCAAAGGATCTATGAGAGGAAGCTCATCTTCATAAGTTTCACACCTAGGAGATCTTACAGACAAGATTGTGTGTGAAGGAGCTATCTCATTTGATCTTAGTCCTTTCTTGTTTTCATAGCACACTTTGTTGTGCAGGGATGAGGATATCATGTTCTTGAAGGTCTCTTCTTCAAGAACACACCTGTCTGCCCTAGCTTTGCTGATCACAAGCTCAGCCTGGCACTCAGTCAACTTGGTTATGAGATCCTTGATTTGAGTCCTAAAAACTGTATTCTCATGTTTTAGAACTAAAATTGTTTTCTCTCAATCCTCTATCTTCAATTTATAATCATTTTCAGATTTTCTAAAATCAGGTTTTAAAATGTTTAAGGACTCAAGATTAGATCTCATCTCCAAGTTATAGGATCTGTATCTATTTACTTTAGCAATCATTCAGGGGTATAGAGATGTCCCAATACCTTGGCTTCATCATGATTTACCATCAGTGCTTGGTTTGGAGAAGCATCTTCCACCTAAAAGCTCCAGTCAAAGCTTCCTTCTTCAACTGCAATAGCAGCCTGCTGCTTTGGCTTATCATTCTATGGAGCTTTGTCAGTGTAGTTGGGTCTGGACTGTGTTTGGCCACCATTTGTTCTAGGTGCCTTACACTCTCTGGAAAAGTGGCCATCAAGTTATAGTTGTAACACTTGACTTTGCCTTTGTCCAGGCCAAACTTTCCACTGGTTGCATTGCTTGGAAACTTCCTTCCAGTTCGCTTGTAGAACTTCTTGGCTCTGTGAGTGAGAAGAGCCATCTGCTGGATTATCTCCATGTACTCCAGATCATCTAGATGGATACAGTCCAGGTCTTCAAGGTGAACAGAAAGCTGCCACAACTTTCATCAGAAGACACAAATGCTTGAGAAGAACTTGTCTCTTGGAATGGGCTTCCTTGGGTGTAGTTCTCCCTTGTTGTCTCTAGGAAGGTGATGAAAGGACCCTTTGGTGAGTTGCCATGGTAGCTTATGAGATGATGTTGGAGTTCTATGCTATCCCTTTCCACCACATGTAGGGCTGAACCCATTTGATTGTTGGAGTTGCCAGATTAACCTTGCATGTTCATCTCCATCTGGTAGCCACTGAGAATCCCATATAACTCTGTTAGAGTAAGAGTTTTGAGATTTTTAGTCCTCTTGATCCCCACACAGTAGTGTGTCCACTGCCTAGGAAGTGAGGACATGAACTTCCTTACAATGTCCTTGTTCTCAAGAGGAACTCCTCCATCCATAAGGGTATCCACAATCTTAACATACTTGAAGTATTGCTGAGTCATGGTTTCACCTGTTTTGAAAGTGAAGTTTTTAAACTGCTGCTTCAGGAGATCCTTCTTGTTCTCCTTGGCTTCAAAAGAACCCTCGTACATCAGTTTTAGTGCATCCCACAACTGCTTGGCTGTTTTGCATTTCTTGAAACCTCTATATATAGAGTTTGGAAGAGTAGTCTGAAGGGCTGTCATGGCTTTTCTATCAATCTCTACTCACTTCCTATCTTCATCAAAGTAGTTTGCCATAGCCTTGGGGATCATACCAGCACCAGTAGCAGAGGGGGTGCTAGGTATGTACGGTACATTCCCAATAGACTCCCATATTCTTGAGTCTAGAGACCAGATGAAACCTTCCATTCTCAGGCACCAGGTATCAAAGTCATCAAGAGTGATCAGTGGGGACTTGTTCATGGTTCCAGTTTCCATATTAGTCTTGGAAATGACTACCATTTGAAAAGTTTAGTATTTGTGTGTGTGAGGGATCTTAAGATGGTGAGATCTTATATCAAGAGCCTGGAATGCTCTAATACCAAATGCAGGACCGGTGAAGGGGGTCACTTACAACACAACAACACAAAGAGGATAGTAACCAAACTTTAATCAAACAGTGAACTAGATAACCACAAGTAAGACACTAAGAACACAAGTAATGTAAGAGATAGAACACTAGAGCACAAGTATAGGTTTTCAAGAATTCAGTATATTGCTTTCTCTATGTTCTATTACAAGTGTTACAAGCATAAAGGAAAGATACAAGAACATGAGATACTTATACTACATCCTACAACCGCCATACTATGAAAGCCAGCCGGATACAATTGACTAGACTCAAAACAAAATCAATTGTAAAGTCAAAAGGCATATTGTCTTTTGAATAGTCACTATTACATGCTGTTGGGTATTCTACCTTTCAAGAAATTGAAGATTTGAAGACACAATAGCAACAAAATATTAGTCTAGGGTTGTGTTTGTAATTATTGTAAATGCTACACTAGTATAAATATTAGAACATATTATCATTGTAAAGGGTGAATAATTCACCACTTTAGGTGAATAAGTTCATCATCAACAACAATATATCATCATGTTTAAGGATGATGATTTCAACAAAATATCAATAAACACCAATCATTAAACATGTGTGTTATTCATCATATTCATCATCATTATATATTTAGCATCTAATCATTCAAGTTCTTGTCTTTATCAATATGAATCCTAAGATCCATGCTCATTGTTCCGTTCATATATGGAAAACACACAATTGGTATCAGAGCTGGAGTGATGGATCATATTGATTTTGATGAGATTTCATGGTTGGATTGCTGAAATTATTGAATTTTTGAAGAAAACAATTCAAAAATTAATCAACATTAGGGTTTGCGGCTGCCTCAAGTATCAAACAAACTAGGGTTTTCGGCTGCCTCAATCAAGGAAATTAGGGTTTGTGGTTGCCTAAGTGGGATCCAAAAGAGGCTGCTGGAGGTAGCTTTTGCGAGCCAAATAGAAGTGCCGATAAGGGATTCTTGCGGCCGAATGAGGTGCCCAAATATGGGTGCCGAATGTTGGCTGCATTGGGCACCTTGCAAAGCAAAAGAAGCTGCCAAAGGCAGCCCTTGCGAACCAAAAGAGGCTGCCGAATAGGGGCTGCCGAATAGGGGCTGGCGATTAGGGCTGATTGCGGCCGAATGGGGATGACCTAATAAGGGTTTGCTGAATATAGAATGTGGCTGCAAATGTCTTTGTTAATTAGGGTTGCTTGCGAATTTTGGGCTGCCACATCAAGTATCAAACGAATTAGGGTTTGCAACCTAGGGTTGCAAATGGGCTCGTGAACCCCATTGGGTTTTGTTGCTTGGGCCATATCATTAAACAAAAACATTAGTTGAAATTGGGCTCAAGTGTTGAAGATTGGGCTTATGATCAACAAAACAAATTAGGCTTCGTATTTGGGCTCTCATCAACAAAAACAAGTGTCATTGTTACATAATATAGTGGTACCAAAGTTTTGAAGACCTCGCTTCCGCATCAACAACAAATTCTTGACTTTGGACAACTATTCAACAAAAAAAAGATCAAGCTTCAATTCACATTGAAATCTACAATTTAGGAGGAGTATTGTTGGTATTCTACCTTTCAAGAAATTGAAGATTTCCAACATTATTGAAATTGAAGATTTGAAGAACATAGCAACAAAATATTAGTCTAGGGTTTTTTTTTTAATTATTGTAAATGCTAGACTAGTATAAATATTAGAACATATTATCATTGTAAAGGGTGACTAATCACCACTTGTTAAGGTGAATTAAGTTCATCATCAACAACAATATTATCATCATTCTTCAATGATGATTTCAACAACATATCAATAACCACCAATCATAAACATGTTTGTGTTATTCATCATGTTCATCATCATTATATTTTAGCATCTAATCATTCAAGTTCTTTCTTTATCAATATGAATCCTAAGATCCATGCTCATTGTTCTCGTTCATATAGGGAACACACACATGCCATAGCTCACATCCTTTTTATTACAAAAAGGATAAAGTACATGAAGTAGAAAGTTACAGACTCAAGACCTCAACGTACAGTTACCAAAAGGATGGACCTTTTCACCAACTCATGCAAGTTGGTGACTTTACAGAGATGCATTGGAAAGGGGTCCAGCTTATAGAAAAGTACATCAGATAAAGCAAGTTACTAAAAGTATTCGGAAGAAATCTGTCTTCAGGAGTGGAGCTTCGGAAGACTTTGTCTTTGAAGCTTCGGAAGACTTCATCTTTGGCTTCGGAAGATATTGGTCTTGGCTTCGGAAGATTCCACACTTAGAATATTTCTGTTGCATGTGTGAAACTTCCGAAGCATTTTTCTTCAGTACTTGTGCGGCATGCATGCAGAAAGACTTTGGTTCCTTAGCCTCTATACATATTCTTTACATGTTCAATTTTATTTCTTTTAATACGACTTTTTTGATGCTAGTGATTACTAACGGTGTGCGTCATCATTGTTATTGATATGGTTTTACGTCCCCACTGCAAGGTGTGGACTTACTAGTAGTGTCTAAATATATATATATATATAGTAGGTTAGTCGTTGTGTAATACACGGATTAAACAAATATAATATTAATAATTATTAATAAAAAAAATATGTATTATAAAATCATGCTCGAAGATAAAAATGATTATAAGTAATGATAAATAGTTATTTTAAGTAAAAAAAATAAATATTTTTCTTAAAATTTTATTTTAAAAAAAATTGTGATTTTAAATATATTGTTCTAAGAAAAATGATTTTTTTTAAAAAATTCATTGTATTTTGTATTTTAAAAATTTTTTTTAAAAAGTGTGTTTTTAATTTAAGAAAAGGTTTAGTTTTGTTAAATTATATATTGTTAATTTGAAAATGGTATGAGTAATTTATTAGTATTCAATATTATTATTAATAAATAGAGAAATAAAAAAAGTAAGTATAATGAGATCTACAATAGTTTCACGCTTATTTTTCTTTTTTTTTATATAGATAGATAGATAAGCTAAACACTCATAAAATAAAGCCATTAAATTTTAATATAAATATATTTTAAAATAAACATGAATAGTATAATATAATATTATAATGTAATATATAATTAAAATTATATATAGGTAATAGTTCAAAAAAAAGCAATTATACCATTTTTAACTCTCTTATGTACATAGTTTCATTTTTAAACATTTACTTTTAGATTTTTATAAATATATATATATATTTTTATCTTTTTAAAAAATATGATTTATAATTATTTTGCTTGTTTTAATAAGATTGTTTGAAAATATTTTATCTGCTTATAATTTTCTCTAAAAACAAAATGATTTTTAAATATTTGTTCAAAAATGTTTAATGTTTTAGAAAATTTCATATTATATAAAACTTTAGTTTTTATTATTTAGATTTAAATAAAAAATGTCATTTTTAGTTTCCTTCAAAAACTATTTAAAAAAGATAGTTTTTATTAAAAAAATAGATAAGAGGGAGAACATAGAATAAATTAAGGGGTCTGTTATAGCAACACCCTCCCCTTTATCTGGATGCCCTCCTTACAGCCCGTAAGGGCTCTTACGTGTCATAAGGCCTGCAAAATATCATATCAGTCATTCAATTGCTTTACGAGTCGTGAACCTCTCACGGTCACATGTTTCACAGCCCGTTATAGGTTTTATGGGCCGTGAAAATACGAGTCGTGAACCTCTCACGGTCAATGTTTGTCGATTTTTTTATTTTTTTACGCGATGTAATATTCCTCGATTACGGTGTGATTTTATATTTATCACATTATTTGATACGATGTAATATTCCTCGATAATTATTTGAGTCGACATAATATTCTTTGTAAAATACTATATAAATCGTCAGATTTTAATTCAATATTTGTATACATTTTATTAACGATGTCAATTTGGGATAACAATTATTTATTTGGTTTCGATTCTAACTATTACCCCTTCGAGGGTTCTAGTTATTACGGTAACGAGGGTGGTAACTTTGCTAAACAGTACGATGATAATGTTGGAAGTTTCGGCGGTAACTACGATGGTGATGACGGCGACAAAGATGGTGATGACGATGACAATAGAGGTGATAGTAGCGGAGATGAGTATGGTGATGGTTCTGAAAAAAGGGTTATACGTCACGAATTAGGTTATTACATAATTATTATGGTTTATAAGTTATTTGATATTAAATAATTATCGAGTCTTGTTATTTGATAATAACTAATTATTTATTTAAAATTATTGGGTTTTTTCATCTCGTGAAGAATTGGTTGATTGGGTTAGTAATATAAGTCGTGAAAATGGATATGTTATTGTCACAAAAAGGTGGAAAAAAACATAAGTGGGCTGGCAGTTAAAATATGGTTAAAATATGATCGCGGTAGAGTATATAAGAAGCACTCACTCTTAGAAACACCGGCAACCAAAAAACAAATAGTCGGTTTGAATTACAGGGAAATTACCAATAAAGAAAGGTGGATGGATCTTAGTTGTTGCAGATGAATCTTATAATCATGAAGCTGATGACACCTCGAGGGGCATGCATACACAATGAGACTCACTGAAAAAAGATTTGTATGGTAAATCAACTTACATAGCAAAATATTGATACTCGAAACATTTTAGGCACACTGAGAGACCAAAATCTTAAAAGTGTGTTAGCCTTAAAACGATATATAATGCCCACACGAAAATAAAAAATTCTAGCAGAACTGACGAAACTTAAATGCAAGTGTTTTTTCTACTATACTACAACAAAATAAATATATTACACCCCTCATATACATGAAGCCACAAATACATAGACAAGGTTTTTTATACATCCCACATCTCACACTTTATACCACCCACCTGCATGTGTTGATGATAGACATAACGTATAAAACGAACATCTTCAAAATGCCATTTGTCTAAATGGTTGGTATGACATCAACACCGAAATCATTTTCTGTTGCTCACTTCATCGATCCTGAATGTCAGATTAATTTCAGATGGGTTTTAGAAAAATTAAAAGAAACTTTTGAGCAAGTGTATAGAACCCCCGCTTACACTTACCGATAGAGACCTTGCTTTGATGAAAGCATGTGATGAAGTATTTTCAATGCCGTGAGACTACTTTGTAGATGACATATATCAGAAATATTATTAAACATTGCAAGGTGATATTTTCACATGATGAATAGGGCGCTTTGAGCATTTATGATTGGTATTAATTAACTCTGGCACACCTTACATATTCAAGTAAAATTTAACCAACTTTATCGAAATGGGTGCCAAAACATTCAAGTAAGTTTTATATTGTTATTGCTATTCTTATTGCTATTCTTTTTTGTAATTTAAATAATATAATTTTATTTTAATTAGGGGTTTTGATGTACCTAAAAAATAACTGGTTGGACCATTATAAAGGAGTTTGTGACTACATGGATTGATAGAGATAGTAACTTCAGTCAACACCGACGACCCGAGTGGAGAGCCACATTTTTTGCTGAAATGTTAACAAAAAACAATTATTATGTTTTTTAAGTTATTTGATATTAAATAATTATTAAATTTTGTTATTTGATAATAACTAATTATATATTTAAAACTATTAGGTTTTTTCATCTCGTGAAGAATTGGTTGATTGGTTAGTAATATAAGTCGTGAAAATGGATATGTTATTGTCACAAAAAGGTTGAAAAAAACATAAGTGGGCTGGTAGTTAAAATATGGTTAAAATATGATCGTGGTGGAGAATATAAAGTAGCACCCACTCTTAGAGACACTGGCACTAAAAACAAATTGTCAGTTTGAATTACAGGGAAAATACCAAATAAAGAAAGGTGGATGGATCTTAGTTGTTGCAAATGAATCTCATAATCATGAAGCCGATGAACACCTCGAGAGGCATGCATATGCAATGAGACTCACTGAAAAAAAGATTTGTATGGTAAGCAACTTACAGAGCAAAATATTGATACTCGAAACATTTTAGGCACACTAAGAGACCAAAATCTTAAAAACGTGTCAGCTTTAAAAACGATATATAATGCCCACACGAAAATAAAAAATCTAGCAGAACCGACGAAACTTAAATGCAAGTGTTTGTCTTACTATACACACAAAAATAATATATTTACACCCCTCATATACATGAAGCCACAAATACCATAGATGGGGTTTTTTTATACATCCACACTCCCACTTTATGGCAGGCCTACCTGCATGTGTTGATGATAGACACAACGTATAAAACGAACATCTACAAAATGCCATTTGTCTAAATGGTTAGTGTGACATCAACACTGAATCGTTTTCTGTTGCTCATGCATTCATCAATCCTGAATGTCAGATTATTTTAGATGGGTTTTAGAAAAATTAAAAAAACTTTTGAGCAAAAGTGTATAGAGACCCGCGTTATACTTACCGACAGAGATCTTGCTTTGATGAAAGCGTGTGAAGAAGCATTTCCAAATGCCGTGAGACTACTTTGTAGATGGCATATATCGGAAAATATTATTAAACATTGCAAGACGAGTTTTTCAAATGATGAATGGGCAACTTTTGAGGATTTGTGGTCAGTATTAATTAACACTTTCACGCCTAACATATTCGAGTACAATTTTGACCACCTTTATCGAAATGGGTGCCAAAACATTCAAGTAAGTTTTATATTGTTATTGTTATTCTTATTAATATTATTTTTTGTAATTTAAATAATATGATTTTATTTTAATTAGTAGTTTTTATATACCTGAAAAATAACTGGTTGAACCCTTATAAAAAGAGTTTGTGACTACATGGATTGATAGAGATCATAACTTCGGTCAACACTCGACGAACCGAGTGGAGAGCCAACATTCTTGCTAAAAGTTACCTAAAAACTAACTATACCATGGATAGATTTATTTCATTTATTAATAATATTTTAGTTACACAGGAATCGCTATCAAATAAATTTAACCAAAAGTAAAATCATGCTTATGATTCAACACAATCATAAAGTGATTCAATACTTACGAGGTAAAGTTTCTATTGTGATTTTGGATCTTTTGGTTGGCAAGATCAACAGAATTCATCATCTAATGACATCTAACGCATCGTGTGGGTGTTATTTTTTTCGAGTTGTGGTCTTTCATGTGCATGTAGATTAAATCATTACTTTCAAAGTGGTATAATATTTTGTTATTTAAGATTCTATTATTTATGTTTAATTATTTTACCATGAATATTATTTTTTGTATCTCATTCTTTAGGTCAAAATATGCCACTTGATGACATTGATATTTTTGGAGAAAACTTGACTTTTCACCAGCGTATATTGTATGGGAGAAGAAAATAAATGTACAAAGAATAGAGATGGTGACAAAATATTACTTCTTCAACTAGAAAGAGTGAAAAGATCTGTAGTGGGTATGATAAATCACTCATGAATCCAGTGAAAACATATCAAAAGCTCCGAAAGTGCAAACAAAACATGCAGTCATCCCAAAAAGGATAAGCAACAAGCTGTGATATTAGACCCTCCCAGACATAGTTCACACATGCAAGAACGAGAAAACATTCAAGTTACTCCAAGATATTAAAGTTAAGTGGTGCTGACTAATCAATGGTTATTTCAATGAAGTCAATCAGTGTTATCCAAAACAAGAGGCAAAGATATGTTATCCTAACAAAACTCAAAGTTTTCATATACCCCGGGGGACGAAGAAAAAAACAACCGCTTTCGTGATTCTATTCCATCTGTGTTCTACCTGTACATTTCGGGTACGGATGATGTATATGCGAACGGTAATTGTGGTTTTCAGACTGTAGCAGTTGGATTGGGATATGATGAAAATCAATGACGCTTTATTCGTACCAAACTTATAGCGGAGCTGGATGAAAATGAAAAACGATACGATAATGTGAATCCAAGGATCGCAATCATGAATTATCAGTGTTGATTGAAGTCAAGTTGACATTTGCGGATCAATGTTAACTTGGTTTAATTGTTTGTATTAATTTCAATATCAATAATGATTAAAGAATAAGATGACACCATGAATGAAACACAATTAATGATTGAACAAATATTCATTCAAAAGTATTTCATTAAAAACATGTTAATGATTACAGTTGAATAAACAATGAATGAATGAATGATATTTATTTTAGTGTTTGATGATGTGACGGCTGCTAGGGTTTTGGTTTGTGTGATTTGATGTGATGTTTGGTTGTAATGTTGTTGCTTGGATGTTTGTCATCGAACCCGTCTTCGTTGTCACCGTTGTTTTTTTCGAAACCTAGGATCCATATTTATAGACAATAATGTTTTTGTTAAAGAACACTCGATCTCGTTTGGAATTGTTTCTGTTAAGGATCACCGGATTTCTTAGGATTCGCATAACTGTCTTGTTGACTTGTAACACTTGTATTGTTTGAATACAAGTGTTTGGACTCCACAGGAATATTGTCTTCCATAGATAATTGTTCTTCCGTAGGAATCTTGTTCTTCCGAAGCAAACTTGTTCTTCTGTAGCAAACTTGTTCTTCCGAAGGTATATTGTTCTTTCATCCTCAGAGCTGGTTGTTCATCCGTAGAAGATCTTCAGATGTATTTTACTTGTAAGAAACATATCTACGGAAGAACAAAATGTTATCCGTAGATGTTTCTTACACTTGGTCAATTTTTAGAGATTCACCAATTATATGTTTTACCTGCAAATATACATAAATCAACACATATATATGGGTTAACCTATACATTTAATGCATACATAATAATGAATTACAAGCATTCATTATAGATATTAATTCAATTTCTAAGCCTATACAAAATAGATCTAGATCTGTTGATCCTAGACCTAACAATACTCCTCCTTAGGCTTAGACACTTGTAATCAGCTCTTTAAAACTGAGAGTTCTTTCAATCTTGCCACCATTCTTCTGTTGAAGTAAGACACTGTATTCTTTTGATCATCATACTTGTATTTGATCTCCATTCTGCATATCTTTTGAGAGTGTCAAAGCTCAATCCCAGTATTTCTTCTTCTGTAGTCAGAGTTTCCACCACGCATTGGTTATTGACTATTTTCAGCTCATCTTTTTCAAGATTCTCAGTTCTGATATATCTTCAATGTTAGCTCCTTCAGCATCCCAGCATTATACCTTTTTCTCTTGTATGCTTTAGCATGTAGCTTATCCACAACTTGAATCATGTGCACATATAGACATAAGTCATCCTAAGCCCTTTCATTAGTTAGCTTTGGGAAGAATTTGTCATGAAGGTATGATGTATAGCTGGGTGAAGCAATTTGATCTCCACTATGTGAAAAATTCTAATCTTATCAGCTTTCTTCCCTTCAGCATTCCTCAGCAGCACTAGCTCTTTTGTTTTCTCAACATAATCTCATTCTATATAGGAGATGTATATTGATTTCCTTTGAAGCTTTTGATAGATGTTGCATTTCTGTTGCTGTATCCAACCCTTTTTAACATTTCATCATCTACAAGTGAAGAGGGCTTAGATGTTTTTCTTTTGATTCCTTGAATTCTCTTTCTATGCTCAGCATAATCTCTCTTAGCCTCCTTGAGCACATCATCTATGAATTTTGTCTTTATCTTTCTCACAGACAAAAAAAATCTCTTCCCCTTGAATGGATTGGATAGTTAGACATGATTAGGCTTTGTAGATCTTTAATATCTCTCTTAGGAAGACTCAGTAATGCTTCTACATCATGGAAGTATTGGATCTTCCAGATGTTCTTTGATGATTGCACAATCCCAGTCTGGATCATATTTCCAGGCCATAATCCTGTTTTCTTCCATAGAACTGGAGTTGTGATATGATCATATAGCTCTATCAATGTAGATCTTTGTTCAGTGATTTCTCTTACCGTTGTGCCTAAAGGCCACACTTTTCTAGGGATAACTGCCCTAGGCTCTCTTATTATCTTATTTTTCTCTTTGTGTTGATCTTTAGATCAACAGTTATAGGATCAGCAGGGAGTTTGCTTTGTTCCTCACAGGATGAGATTGGAGCTTCAGTTTAAATCTCACTCCTGAGTCAAGCTCAACAACCATAACATGCTCCATCATCCTCCTTAGCTCACTAACTGATCTTCCTTTGAGTTTATAGCCTTTGTAGTTGTGACCCTGTAACCTGCATATCATATTGTTTTTTGAGAGCTTAGCTATATCACGGTGACCTAGATCTTTCTTAATTTTCTGAATTGCTTGAAAAGTTATGAATGCTTCATAGTCACAATATGGAATTATGAATCTTGCAAGCTCAAACTCTTTCAACGTATTCTTCATCTCTGTCAGATTCATCCTTTCAACCATGTCATATGGAAACCCATGGTTGATCAGGGTCATGAACATTGAGGATCCAGGCCATTCTTCCGGTATATCTTTGGTTGTCAATAGGTCTTCATCCTTTACTTCTTTGTCTGTTTTCGGGGAATCATCTTTTGTCAGCTCATCCCATTCAGCATCACTTTCAGCTTCATCATGAGTGATTGACTTTAAGTGTTCTCAAGAGATGTAAGCTTTGCCTTTTTAGTTTCACCTTCAACCTTAATCAACTTTTGCTTTGTGGAACCCAAATACTTCCTCTTCCTTAAGTATAGAATCAGTTGCTTGGAAGATTTAGTAGGTTCCTTTTGTTGGTTTGATTCAAGAGCACATATTTTTCATTTTCAGCTACTCAATCTCTTCTTCTTTTCTTTTCACCAGAGTTGATTGAGGAGAAAGAGACTTATTTGCTTGATCAATCTTCAGCATCATTTCTCATTTTCATCCTTCTCAGCCTCTACTGATTCTTTGAGCTCAGAATCTTGTTGAAGTAAGGCATCAATCACTTCATTATTGCACTGAGCATCTTCTCTTAGTCTTTTGATTCTTGATTCTTGCTTTGTTAGCAGCTCATCCTTTTTCTTTGATTAACCCTTTCAGTTCTTGAATTCTTTCCTTTCTCTTGTTGGACTTTACAACTAGCTTGTTGTATTCAGCTACTAGATAGCTTTTGCTTAATGGAATGTCCTTATCACTGATGTCATCTTCATCATAGGCAATTTCCTTATATATTTCTTATTCTCCCCTTTCTTCTTATTGGTCAACAATCTCATCTTTATGTTCTTTAGTATGAACCACACTTGCTGACTAGAGCATTCCTCTTTTGCTTGAACAGGCTTATCATGATGAGGTTGTGATTCAAGATTCATGCTGAGCACTAAAGGTTTTTGTTTGATTGGAGGCAGCTGTTTTTCAGAGTTGGAGAGTGATAAAGGGATGGTGCTTGCTTGAGAGATCAACTCAGTCTCACCAGTGTGAACTAAGTTTAGAGACTGAGTGACAGAGTTGGGTTTAGTATGCACACTCTCAGATGATTGATGAAGTGGAGAGATTGGCTGGGTGTCTTGACTTGTGATGGAGACTATTGATACTAAACAGAGTGAATGGGTGAAATGGGTAGAGTGTTTTGGCTTGATGGTGAGGGATGTTGTGAAGACTGATGTTGTTGGTGAATGGGTGATTGATGGGGTGAGTGGACGCTTGTACAGAGTTGGTTGGAGAACCCTCCTGTTGATCTTCCCACACAAGCTCTTGGGGAATGTTTGCATTAGGATCTGACACGTGTGCAACATAGTCATGTCTCCTCCTTCATACCTTCCACTGATCTTGTTCAAGACTGATCTTCCTAGATGAGCTTGCACAAACACACCTCCATCCCCTTCTATTCCTGGCAAATCTCCATTGATGATAAGTTGCAGAAACCTTGGAAACATGTACATCTTATCAGCTTTTTGTACTAGGATGTGGTCACATAGACAGTTGAAGATGTACTTAGAGTAATTGTAGGTTCTTCCTTCAAATATACCAATGATGCCAGATGAAATATGCCTAGAGAATCTATCAAGTCAACTTTTTGTTGGACATACACTTCAGATAAGTGTGACATAGAAGTCTGTATGCCTTGCATAGTCTCCCTTTCTTTATTTTGCCCTTGTCAAAGTCACCATCATACCCTATTAGGTAGAACACTTTCTTTATGTATTCATTGTCGAATACATCATGGTGCCCAACTTCTTGCTCTCCCAGCTCTAATACCCTTCTGATGGTCTCCTAATCTATCCTCAGTCTTCATTCTTTACATCGGCCACAATCACTTCCGATTCTCCATATTCCTCGTTCGAGCTGAGTTCCAAAAATCAACTATGTGATCTTGATGAATCACAGGCTCTGTCGTTAAGGCATAGAAGATCCTGGATCGTCGTAGATATTGGATAATGTCTTTGCATTCTTCCAACACAGGTTGTCTGGATTTAGAACGCACACACATTGTACTCTCTCGCAAATCGATTAGCCATCTGCTCATAAAATAAAGAAGATCATGTTAGACTCACCAATATTGACATAAGAATGCAATAGTTGTGAGAATAACCAAGAATTAACTATTCATTATTGGTCATTATGATATTTTTTACCTTGAATATAGTGATCTGAGAACAAGATTATGTGTTTGCTTGATGTTTTGATTTAGAAATTTGAATGTTAGAGAAATGGGGAAAAGTTTGTTGAGTGTGACTTTTTAAGTCTGAAAAAGTGTTAAGAAAGTGAATAATGAATATTGAAGTCAAAAGACATTATTTATACTCTCTCAGACACATTAATTTTATTTATTTAATGATGTGGGACTCTCAACAATTTAACTTATCCACAGTTCTTGGTTTTTCCGCACATTATCTATGGATTCAGTATATCATCTGCGGATGACTTAAGAACTTCTGCTGATTAAGTATAACTTAAATTTTCATAAGTTACCAAACTACGAAATTAGATTATACATGTACTTGCTCATCTGTAGTTACCAATCTACGAATAGACAAATTTAATAAAGTTTCCACATTGTAGCTTCTGTTGATGCTTAAAAAGGCACTGTAACTTCTGCTGATGCTTACTATGAGAAGCTTATTTGATTGTATGGTCCAAGTCCACTGCTTAGAACCATTTATTGCATTTGAACCTTGTTGACTTTGTATTAATGACAATTGTGCACAAGAATTTAAAAAAAAACTTCATGCATCCAAGAACCAAGATGGTGCTCAGGTTCCAATTCCTTTATAATGATAATGAAATAGACAAATTTGTTGATAGATTAACTTATCTTCATGAATTCTATTCCCCCTAAATTGTGACATCCGTCACCTTAAGGTCCGTCAATTAACATAATTAACTATCAAATTATTCTTAATTAATGTTTCTCTTCTTCATGAACTCCTGTTATAGAAATCATATTTGCTTTATTACCCTTGTGCTTGTACTCCCATCATGAACGTGTGCCCAGGGCATCTAGCAAGAGACTGCAGAATAGCACCGAATATGGTTGCACCAGTCAACGCGGTTAACCCCGCTGGGAATGCCAGGGGCTGTTATGAGTGTGGAAGCCCTGATCACTATTGAAACATGTGCTCTAAACTGAATCGGGCATCGGGTCAACAAGGGAACAACCAGCAACAGGTGATGGCTATAGCTGGAAATCAAGGCCTGACAAATCAAGGGAATAAGGCTCGGGGATGCGCTTTTGTCATTGGAGCCAACGATGCTCGTCAGGACCCGAATGTTGTCACGGGTATGCACTTACTCAATAATCACTTTGCATTTGTATTATTTGACACTGGAGCCGATAATAGCTTTATATCTACTGAGTTTGTGCAATTGCTTGATTTGAGTCCTAGTAGGCTAGAAACTAGCTACTCTGTAGAAATGGCCAATGCTAGGGTCGTTCAGGCCAATGAGATTATTAGAAAGTGCTCGATAATATTGGAGAACCACGCCTTCGATAGAGACTTGATAACCTTTGAGTTAGGAAGTTTCAACGTGATTGTGGGAATGGATTGGTTGTCGAAACACGGAGCTGAGATTGTCTGTTGGGACAAGGTAGTACGATCCCTATGTCAAATGGAGAAGTACTCAGAATTCAGGAGAACGACTGGGAAGAAACTTAATTTTATTTCCTGCATGTAAGCACACCGGAGCTTACGAAAACAGTGCTATGCTTTTCTGGCTCATGTGGTGGAAAAGAAAGAAGAGGAGCAGAATTGGTAGATATCCTGTAGTGCGGGATTACCCAAATGTATTTCCTGATGACTTGTCTGGTTTGCCTCCTCTAGGCAGGTGGAATTTCGTATTGAGTTGGTTCCTGGAGCTACACCGGTAGCAAAGACACCATATCGGTTAGCACCATCTGAAATGCAAGAGTTCGGTTAGCACCATCTAGCCAGTTACAGGAACTATTGGAGAAGGGTTTTATTCGGCCGAGTCACTCGCCTTGGGGAGCACCGGTGTTATTTTTCAAAAAGAAGATGGGTCGTTCCGTATGTGCATCGACTACCGTGAGTTGAACAAGTTAACTGTGAAGAATCGGTATCCTCTCCCCAGGATTGACGACCTGTTTGATCAGTTACAAGGAGCTTCGTATTTCTTGAAGATCGACCTTCGTTCCGGATATCATCAACTAAGGGTTTTCGAGGAGGACATACCGAATATAGCATTTAGAACTCGTTATGGGCACTATGAGTTCTTGGTCATGCCATATGGATTGACGAACGCACTAGCTATGTTTATGGACCTAATGAATCGGGTATGTAAACCTTACTTGGATAAGTTTGTGATCGTATTCATAGACGATATATTTATCTACTCCCGATCGAAGAGGATCATGAAGAACACCTTCAGGCAATACTGGAACTATTAAGGGAAGAGAAACTTTTTGCCAAGTTCTCGAAGTGTGAATTCTGGTTGCGAGAAGTGAAGTCTTTGGGTCATGTAGTTAACAAGGACGGGATTCATGTAGATCCTGGCAAGATTGAAGCGGTGAAGAAATGGGATGCGCCCCAGACACCTTCGGAGATACGAGAATTCTTAGGATTGGCTGGATACTATCGTCGTTTCATCGCGAACTTTTCCAAGATCGCTCAACACGTTAACATTGTTGACTCAGAAAGACAAGAAGTTTGATTGGAGACATGCACAAGAACAAGCGTTCCAAACGCTGAAAGATAAGTTGTGTAATGCACCGATATTGTCCCTCCCAGACGGAGCTGATGATTTTGTGGTATACTGCGATGCTTCACATCAAGGATTGGGATGTGTACTAATGCAGAAGGATAAGGTGATTGCCTACGCTTCACGACAACTTAAGGTGCACAAAAAACTACACAACTCATGATCTTGAGTTGGGTGTTGTAGTATTTGCACTCAAGATATGGAGGCATTACCTGTATGGAACCAAATGCATCATCTACACATATCATAAAAGCCTTCAACATATCCTGGATCAGAAGGAACTAAATATGCGATAGCGATGCTGGGTAGAGCTTCTTAGTGACTACGATTGTGAAATCCGGTATCATCCGGGGAAAGCTAACGTGGGGTTGATGCTTTAAGCCGCAAAGAACGCGTGAAACCACTACGTGCTCAAGCTTTGGGATTGACCATTCAAACGAATTTGAAAGCTCAGATCCAAATTGCACAAAGTGAGGCATTGAACGAAGAAAACCTTGCAGGAGAAGAATTCTGAGGGTTGGATAAACAACTGATGTGCAAGGACGATGGTGTACAGTACTTCGTGGACCGTATGGGTACCCAGATGGGGAGGTGTACGTACCTTAGTCATGGATGAAGCACACAAGATGCGATATTCTATTCATCCTGGTGCAGACAAGATGTACCACGATCTGAAAGATCTGTACTGGTGGCCAGGCATGAAGAAAGATATTGTCGTGTATGTCAACAGATGCTTGACATGCTCGAAGTTAAAGCTGAACATTAGAAACCATCGGGACTGTTACAGCAACCTGAGATTCCCGAGTGGAAATAGGAAAACATAGCCATGGATTTCATTACTAAACTCCCTCGAGCGAGCAACGGGCATGACTCGATATGGGTCGTAGTGGATCGAATGACGAAAGCAACACATTTCTTGCCAATCCGAGAGACTACAAAATGGAAAAGTTGGCAAGATTGTACATAAAAGAGGTCGTGACAAACACGGAGTGCCGGTGTCAATCATATCTGGCCGTGACGGCCGATTTACTTCACGATTTTGGCAGACACTACAGAAAGCGATAGGCACTCGATTAGACATGAGTACTGCCTATCACCCTCAGACAGATGGCCAAAGTGAACGAACTATACAAATGCTAGAAGACATGTTGAGAGCGTGTGTAATCGACTTTGGTGGTAGTTGGGACACTCATTTGCCGTTGATTGAGTTCTCTTACAATAACAGCTACCATACCAGCATTGGGTATGCTCCGTTCGAAGCGTTGTACGGAAGGAAATGTAGATCACCCGTTTGTTGGGCCGAGATTGGTGAAAGTCAGTTGACAGACCTAGAGATCATTCAGGAAACAACTGACAAGATCTTCCAAATCAAAGATAGACTAAAAGCCGCTAGAGATCGACAAAAGAGCTATGCCGACAACCGTCGGAAGCCTCTAGAATTCAACGTTAGGGATCAAGTGTTACTTAAAGTCTCTCCTTGGAAAGGAATTGTTCAGTTTGGAAAGAAAGGGAAGTTAGCCCCAAGATACGTTGGACCATTCGAGATTACAGAACGAATTGGTCCAGTGGCTTACCGATTAAGGTTACCACAAGAACTCAGCGGTGTGCATGATACTTTCCATGTGTCGAACCTCAAAAATGTTTGGCTGACGAATCACTTCATGTATCGATTGGGATATCAAAATTAATGAAAAGCTTCATTTTGTTGAGGAACCCATTGATCATGGATCGTAAGGTCAAACAGTTGAAGCGCAGTAGAATACCAATTGTTCGCGTGAGGTGGAATTCAAAACGAGGGCCAGAGTTTACGTGGGAATGGGAAGATCAAATGAAACTTAAATATCCACACCTATTCGTGGATGACACTCTTGGACCTAACTCCAGCTGAATTTCAGGACGAAATTCTCTTAACTGGGGGTTACTGTGACATCCGTCACCTTAAGGTCCGTCAATTAACATAATTAACCATCAAATTATTCCTAATTATTCTTCCTCTTTTTCATGAACTCCTGTTATAGAATCATATTTGCTTTATTACCCTTGTGCTTGTACTCCATCATGAACGTGTGCTAAGCCTAACCTTTTATAAATTTCATCACCATTATCACCAATATATCATTTTTATTTATAACCGTTGATATTAATAAAACCATTTTAAGTTATCAATTACCATTAACACACTTTTAACATTAATATAACAAACACGCTTAAAATCGTTTTCACCAAAACAAATTTTGGAAACTCGGGGCTAAGTGCAGGGACTAAAATTGACATTTGGCAAACTTGGGATGGGTATAAAAACCCCCTTTCCAGCCATCTTCTTCATCTTCTTCACTTCTCCTTCATTTTCTTCTTCACCACCTATCTTCTTCACTTTTGCACCAAAACGCTCCATTTGGTCTCATTTTCATCGTCTAGACTTCATCTACAACCTAGTCTACTTCATCCTTGCATGTATATGACCTTGGTTTTCCATTTCTTGCTCGTTTTACTGCTGTCCATTTCTAGGGTTCGGGTGTTCGGGTCAACCCGAACATGAAAGGTCGTGTGGGTGTGTGTGATGACTTTCTGCATGTGCTTCTTGTTCGTGTGTGTTTGTTGTGTGATTCTGGAAGTCCTTGTTGTGTAGAACCCGTGCTCGGGCAGTCGAAGGCTGCTCTGCACTTCCGCAGTCGCGAACCTGCAGTTCAGGCGGCTGGTTCTGTCATGCGACTGAGTCGTGCGACTGGGTGAATCGTGCGACTGAGTCATGCGAATGTGTCATTCAGGCGACTGAGTCGTGCGACTAGGGATGTCATGCAACTGAGTTGTGCGATCGAATGAATGCATGCGATTAAGTCAATGCGGATGAATGTTGTGTGCGATTGAGTCAATGCGGATGAATGTGGTGTGCAATTGAGTCCTGCGACCGAATGAATGTGTGCGACTGTGCGTGTATCGCACGACTGAAGTCCAATCGTACGAATGAAGGTTCAGACATACGAATGAAGCTGATTCGTACGAATGAAGGTTGATTCGTGCGAATGGAGATTAAGTTGTGCGATTGGGTGTTGTGTGGTACGACTGGATGCCAGTCGTGCGAATGAAGATTCAACCGTGCGAATGAAGCTGATTCATACGATTGAAGGTTGATTCGTATAAATGGAGTGTTGAGTCGAGTGTCTGGTCCTATTGTGTGACTGATGGTGTTGTGTGTGTGAATTCCCTTCTTGAATGTCTTGTGATGATAAGGTAACATCAGTAAAAGTGTCATTGCTTGACCACAAAGATTAAAGTCAACGCTATCAACACGCACATACTATTTCAATCTAAATCAACCTAACATTTTACAAATTTTCAACAACCTTTTTAGGACTACAAATATTCAACAAGTACTTTCTTTTATAACAATAGGATTTTTATGCAAGTATCATTGGCAATGACGACTACTCCTAGTACTTGGATCTACATAAGATCTAATACGTGTGTCTGATTGTGTGTGTTACCCGTGACCGACCCAATACAACCCGAACCGACCAAACATTACTATTTGCTTTATACACGCCATTAATGCTAAACAATAATTGTCAATAGGTGCTTGACTGTTCATTGCATACAACTATTGGGAACTTTGATCATTCATACTCACCACTTAACAAGTGAGTTTCGTGGCCCCTTTTTATGCTTATACTACTTTACAAACATTTACAAACATGGGGGAAAAGTATGCTCACCACCGTTTTCATGTTGTACAACATACATATAATTTACATACTTAGAATCAACGTGCTACTGTTTTGTGAGTACGTATCTTATACATGCTTGAGTCTGCTTTGTGGTTCTTTCTTACAACCATTCAATTCCAGTGTGGGAACCGACAGATAGGTATTGGTAGTACTACTTGGGTTGACACCCCCACCCTCGTGTTGGTATACTAGTTAGTACCAACAGTCGCCAGGAACGGGCCTTGGGTGAATATATTCCGACAAGATTCTTTGTGTACGTCGTTAGGTTTGGTTGTAAAGCTCATTTCATGTGATTTTGCTTACTTATAACTGTATGCATGGTATTTTGCAACAACATTATACAGCATCAATTACTTATTTATTTTTAAACCTGCGAGCTCACCAACAATTTTGTTGACCATTTTGAGCATATCTTTTCTGGTGATCATGCTAACCGAAGATCTAGGTGTGCTGCCTTAGTGGAGACCCTAGGATGCATTTCGGGACTAAACATATATTTGGAAAACATTTGTTGTAGTCTGTTTTAAACAACAATACTCTTTTGATACTTGTTCCCGGGATGTAGGAATTGCATACAATGTTATCATCTTTGTTTACGTGAATCATGTTTCATGTTTATGCTTATGGCTATGTTGTCGTGAATATTGACTAAACACGACACAAGTCCCCTTGTTGCCGGGTGTCATCATGACATGCTTGTTATCATTTATTATATTGCATCTCTATCGCTTACCATGTGTTATGACGATTCCCATCTCGTTACATCCCTGTGTTTCCGCTTTCAGTGGGGGTGTGACATAATTTGTGATTGATGACAAAATGCATTTATCATAAATTTCTAAGAATGTTATCATGAAGAACATTTGGCAGTGTGATAATGCACAAGCATATATATACACATATAATGGGATCATGTTATAATATTAAGCCTCTTCCTCATGAGTTATTTTGTTGAATTGATACCTGAACTTAGTTCTGATCGTAAGTATATTATCCACTTAATCCATACAAGAGTTATTGTATCAACTATGCATGTTGTTTATCATGTTTTCATGTTGGTTAGGAAAACTGTTGTGGGCTTCACATTCAATTCATGAAGATTTTATCCTCCCTTTGTGAGTCAAATCATCACTTTTCACACTTAGTAACTATGTACTTTAAGTTATAAGTTCTATCTTGAGATGCATTGGACATCTCATTAATGCATTGATATAAAAGCTCTAGATTAATATACAGTTGATCACATAGGATTCTTTTGAGAGCTTAGATATGATCATCATCAGGTCACCAGGTCTTTACTCACGTAAACAAAGGTGCCTTTAACCCAGGTTTTTGTTTACACAAAACAGAGGGATGATGAGGATCATGATCTTTTCACCATTTGGTTACTGATATAGAGCATGGTGATCTTACACCCAGGTCTTTGTTTACACAAAACAGAGGAAGTATGATTTGCAAATATATATATTATAAAGTGTTGATACATAGTGTGCTTAGATGAGTGATTTGACCACATTAGAATGAGACTCACTTTTTGTATCCTCAAAATGAAGTTTCCTAAAAACAATCACTTTGAATTATGTTTGGCATGTAATAAGTGTAGTTTCCACTCAAGATGAACCTACTCACATATCAAGAAACTAGCTCAGATTTTAATGATATTAAGAATTCAGAAATAAGCAAAGATATAGTGTATTATCATTTCCCATGCATATGTCATGCTGAAGCACCATTACATGCTTCGAAAGATACTTCAGAAGTTTCTTCCGAAGGTAAATTGCTTTTGGAATAAAATTTGTACTGTGACAAGCATTTCTTCCGAAGGTAATCTATTTATTACAGTTACAGACAGACATGCTTTTCTTTGTTTGTTCATAATCATTAATCTAAGTTAATCATGCCCAGACACTCAATTAGAAAATTAAATCTAACTGAATCAATGGCTTTAGTGAATAAATCAGCAAGCTGATTTGTTGTATCCACTTTGACTAACTTGATCAAACCCTTTTCTGAGCAATCTCTCAGAAAGTGATATTTTATTTCAATATGTTTTGTTTTACTATGTTGCACAGGATTAGCAGTTAAACATAGCAATAGAATTGTCTATGTAAATTGAAGTTTGAAGGAAATTGTAACCATAGTCAAGCAATTGGTTTTGAAACCAAAGGACTTGAGAGCAAACACTGAAGCAGCTATATACTTAGCCTCAGCTGTGGATACAGATACATTGGTTTGGTTCTTGCACTGCCATGATACTAGTCGTGGTCCGATGAATTGACATCCACCAGTAGTGGATTTTATGTTGTTGTTGCATCCACCATAGTCATTGTTTGAATATAAGTAAAGTGTGAAGTCACCATCTTTTGGATATCAAAGACCAAGTCCTGATTTTCCTTTGAGATATCTGAAGATCCTTTTCACAGCATTCAGATGAGATTCTTTTGGATCATGGTACCTAGCATAAATACACACAACAAACATAATGTTAGTTTTACTACAGTTAAATATATAAGGGATCCTATCATTGATCTATATCATCTTTGATCAATAGATTTTCCTGAAGGATCAGGTACAATCTTTTCAATTGTTGAGGCTGGTGTTTTGCATGAAGATGCATCAGCAAGATTGTACTTCTTCAATATTTGATGTATGTATTTTTCTTGATTGATGAATATTCCATCTGTCTTTTGATGAACTTGAAGACCAAGAAAGAAAGTTAATTCTCCTATTGAGCTCATCTGAAATTTTGATTTCATCAATTCTTCGAAACTTACACACAATCTCTTATTAGTTTACCCAAATATAATGTCATCAACATTATTTGAACAACCAAGAGATCTTGATGTTCTTGTTTGAGGAAGAGAGTCTGATCAATGGTTCCCCTTTTGTATCCATGCTTGAGCAGGAAAGATGATAGCGTTCATACCTTGGTGTTAGTGAAGACCATACAAGGCTTTATCAAGCTTGTATACCGTGTGTGGGTAATGACGATCTTCAAAACCAGTGGGTTGTGACACATAAAATTCCTCATTAATTTTCCCATATAGGAATGCACACTTGACATCCATTTGATACATAATGAACTTCTTATATGATGCATAAGCTAGGAACACTCTTATGGCTTCAGTTCTTGCAACTGGTGCAAAAACTTCATCATAGTCTCTTCCCTCTTCTTGTGTGTATCCTTGAGCAATCACCTTGCTTTTTTCTTATAATAATGCCTTTATCATCCAGTTTATTTTGTAGAGCCATCTAGTTCCAATAGGATGTTGGCCTTCAGGTAAATCAACTAGAGACCACACTTTTTGCTTTCTAAATTGTTAAAGCTCTTCTTGCATAGCTTTAATCCAGGTATAATCCTTTAAAGCAGCAGTGATGTTTGGAGGAACCACTTGTGAAAGAAAACAAGTGAAAAGACAAATGTTGGTAGTACCATTTTGGCTCTTGTAGTTCTCTTTGTAGCATCTCCAATGTGTTGTTGACTGGATGAGTCTTATGGATTCTTGTTGATGAAGTTGATTCAACTGGAATAGATGATTCCAAGTTAGTCATATTTATTGTTGCAGACTAATCCAAACCAGATTGAGAGTTTAGGAAGTACTCAAAATGTTCAACATGTGGTGTTGAATGATCTTCCGTAGCTTGAATATTAGTAACATCATGAGTGTCTTCCATAGGAGCTGTAGGGGCTTCTCCGGAATCATTTTGCTCTTCTGTAGGAGTTACAGGAACTTCTCCGAATGATAAGTGAGGACTTGAAACATTTTCAATGTTTGTTGTATTCACTTGAGAGCATGGACCAGTTGCATGGACAACATTCACATCTCCGGATGCAAAGTGTACATCTACAGATACAATGTCAGCAGCTGCTACTGAAGTGTTTCTATCTGAGGATGTGGTATCCTTGGAGGATCAGCCGATAATGTTACTTCATTCATATTAGGTGGAAAAAATGGATAACATATGTCATCAGATCCTACTTCATTCATAATACCTTTGGTCCTGCAAAAGGAATCCAATTCAAAATTGACAAATTCAGTACCATGTCACTCTTAAAAATTTTAACTTTTGCATCAAGTTAATCTCAATCTTGATCACAAAGTCCATTAATGTTCTGATGTTTCACTCTATTGTTTTAATAAAAAGACCCATGTAAATCTTGTGAAATCATCAACTGTTACCAAACAATATTGTCTTTTTCCAATACTCATCACATTGATAGGACCAAACAGATCCATATGAAGCAATTTGAGTTGTGTAGTATTAGTATTGATAGTTTTGGATTTATGAGACACTCTATGTTGTTTTCCTTTGTTACAAGAAGAACAATGAGTTGAGCAATAAAACTCTTTCTTTGGCAGTCCAATGACTAAGTCATTTTTCACCAATTTGTTCATGTTCTTCATGTTAGAATGGACAAGCCTTCTATGCCAAAATTGGGATTCATCTTCTGATAACTTAGATAGGAGTCATGTTTCATGTCTTCTGAGTGAGGTGTTGTTCATGTCCAAAACATAAGTGTTTCCTTTTCTTGATGCTTTAAGAAGCACCCAATCTTCTGGAACAGAAAAACCTGGCTTAAGAATGTAGCAGTTATGGTTATCAAACATTGTGGTATAATTTTGATCACAAATTTGAGACACACTCAGTAAATTATACTATAAATTTTTACAATAGTTTACTTTCTCAAACTTGAGCACACCATTTGTTACCATTCTTCACCAACAATTTTACCTCCCTCTTATCCCCATCAAATGCCACATAAGAAGCATTTTTATGTTTGAAGTCATGGAGAAGTGAATAGTTTCCCGTCATATGCCTGGAACAACCACTGTCAACATACCACTTGTTGTCAGCTCTCCAATATTGTTCCTACATTCAGAAATAAATCAGTTAGAATTGACCACCCAAGCCTTAATGATCTTGGGTTTGCCAGTAGTGTCTAAAATAGTTACTACTTCATGAATAAGTCTTGAAGTTTCAGTTTTAGTTTTGCTTGATTCATTCTGAGTTGTTTCAGATAAGGATGATTTTGTTAAAGGAGATGTTGATGAAGTAGGTTCTTGTTTCCTAATTTCTTCTTTATTCAACTTATGTTTGTTCATATGAGGCTTTGGCTTTGATAATGAATCTTGATTATTAAATGTTTCACTATCTTTTGTTTTTGAATGAGGTATATGAATTCCCTTTTCAAAATTATCAAAGAATGCATCATCAGCCTTTGTTTCCTTTTCAGTAAAATCCACCTTTTATGAGGTGTTTTTTATTGCTGGAAAGTTATTCTTTTCTTTGAAGGATGAACATCAGTAGATGTCTTTTCCTTTGACTTTTGCTTTTGTTTTTGTTCTGACTTCTTTAGTTTTGAATTTTTTCACAATTAGTAGATTGAGTGTCTAATTCAGATTTATTTGTGTTGGATCAAGAAGAAGGCTAATGCAACCAAAACTAAGTCACTTAGATAATTTTGGTGCTGCATGCAAAGGCTTCTGAAGCTTAGCATGGAACTTCCGAAGGTTGTAGAATTCTTCCGAAGACAAAGTGAAAGATCAACTTCCGAAGACAGAACTCTACTTCCAAAGTCAGGTGTATACTTCCAAAGTTCAAGTCTTAGAAGAATAAGCTGAAGACCACTTCCGAAGTATGATGAAGAAGTCTCCAAGCCTTGGAAGAAGCAGCCTCTTTCGAAGTATAAGTGGCTTCGGAAGTACTTACTCTTCCGAAGCCATTTAACCTTTGAAGACACTGCTATGAACCATGTGACACAAGTATGGTCTCTGACACTCCGCTGCAGACCTCTGATACTGTATGGCGTTTTCTCAAAGAGCCATGCAGTTGACCATACTTTATTCCATTGTTTACCTTTTTGTGATGGTACATGTTACCAACTTTAGTTGGTGACAAAAGGTAAGTCAGGGACATGTCCTGACTAGCAAATCTCAGATAAGGCTTTATCCCAAATACCTTAAACTATAGTCTTGTAGTATAGACTTTAGTTATAGGATCCCAGCTGGTATCAAAGTATATCCGGTTGTAGGTAGTATTATATATAGGTTCTCTTTGTAACTCATTCCACACTGCTTGTAAGAGTCTTGTATTATTGAGTTGAGAAGCAATATATAAAAGTACCTTGAAAATTACTTCCTGTGTTCTTTTACTACTTTCTATATGGTGATCAACTCTTACTAATTCTATCTATATCTGAGTGTTGTACTAGGTGATTTTGGGAGAAAACAAAGTGTTAAGTGACTAACATCAATCCTGCAATTGGTATCAGAGCTTCTCAGGCTCTTGATTGCATGATCTAACCATCCAAATCAACCTGTTTTTCACTCCTCCCTACAACCAACTCACTCAAATGGCCCTTAACAAGTCCGAGGTAGAGATGGGAACCATGACAAAGGCTCCCATAATTACTCCTGAAAATTTCAGGTCTTGGAGTAGGAGAATAGAAGGCTTCATCAGATACCAAGACAACAAGATGTGAAACTCCATTGTCAATGGTCCGTATAAGCCAAAGGTGGCATCACCTGGTGGAAACGGTGCCATGATAGAAAAGGCTATAGAGGATTACTCTGTTGACGACAGAAAGAAGATGGACATCAACAACAATGCCATGACCATTCTCATGACTGCAATACCGAACTCCATCATGGTGGGATTCGAGCATTGCACGACTGCCAAAGAATTGTTTGATGCACTTGCTCAGATGTACTCAAGCTCCAATGACTCGAAGAAGGACTCGCTGAAGCAGCATTTTGAGAACTTCACTCATATTGCTGGAGAGACTCTCAGCCAGCAGTACTTAAGGTACATGGATCTTATCTCTTCTCTTCAATCTGTGAAGATCACTCCCGAACTTAGAGATCTTACTAGAAAGTTCATGAGTGCTCTTCCAAACGAGTGGACATTCTACTGTGTCTCTATCAAGAGGACAGAGAACTTGAACACTCTCACCATGACTGAACTCTATAGCATCCTTGATGGATATCGCCTAGAGATGGAGAGTAAGAAGGGTGACCAAACAAGCAGACCCATGAGTCTTTCTGCTAGCAAAGCTTTAATGGTTGCTGAAGGCTCATTACCCCCACAACCTCAGCATTACCTAACTTACCAGCAGCCATCCTGCTCTCCTGGACCATACATCACTTTCCTTGAGACTCCAAGGTCTCAACAGGCTCAACACAACTCCTTTCAGGAAAGTTGTGCCTTTGTCTTAGGAAGTGGACACTCTGGTGATTTTCAATACTGCTTTGATGATCTTGAGTGTTTCAATCCAGATGATGTAGAGTACGTGGACATTGTCCAACAGATGGCTCTTTTAACTTATAGAGCAAAGAAGTTCTTTAAGAGAACTGGAAGGCATTCCCCTCAAAACCCAACTGCCAGCAAGTTCGGGTTTGACAAGACCAAGGCAAAGTGTTACAACTGTAACCAACTGGGTCACTTTGCAAGGGAATGCAAGGCTCCCAAGACTAATCCGGGAACCCCACAGGCCTCCACACATCCCTCAACCTTAAAGCCCGCTGAGAAGTCAACTGAAACAACTACAATGGCTCAAGAAGTTGACTAGAGCTTCATGGTACAGGATGTGACTCCTGCTCAAGCTCTCATGGCCAAAACAGATGATGCACAGGTATATGAACATCTCTATACTCCAGCCTGTATAGCTAAAGTTAAACTCTATCAGGATTATAATATGGAAATTAGATCTGATATTGAGTCTTTAAACATCTTAAAATATGATTTTAAAAGAGCTGAATCTAACTATCAAAAGAAAATTGAGGAGTTAGAGAAAACTGTGTCTCTTTTAAAACATGAACACACCAACTACAAGACTAAAATCAAAGATCTGATATCCAAATTGTCTGAGGCTCAAGCTAGCTTGTCACTGCTGAGGCTCAGGCTAGGAAGCATGCTATTTCTGAGCAAAACTTCCAAGCTATTCTTGCATCATCCTTCCATTCCAAACTCTGTTATCGGAACAAAGGAGGGTTGGAACCAATGAAATTGCTCCACCACACTTCTATGAGTCTATTAGACAGCCTAGATATGGTACTGAGGAGTAAGAGATTCCAACTGCTCACCCTTCCTCACCAGAGTTGAAGGATGAAACAACAATAGTGGCCACCACAGGGAAGGAACAGGTAGATGTACCCATCTCCTCCTATGAAGAACAAATCCTAACCACTAAGGCGAGAAGAAGCAGAGCTAAAGCTGCTAGAAGAACTGCCAAGAAAGTGGCTGAGTCCAAGTTGAAGATTGACCCAAAGCAGAAGGGTGTCTTTATCTCAGCTGGATTCCAAGTGTTAGGTACTTCTGATTCAGGAAAGGAGTGTAATACCATCACTCTAGTCCTGCCAAAGGATCAGAAGTTGAAGGGAAAAGTTGCTGATGAAGAAAAGTGTTAGGATCAGTGATTTAAGTTTGATTAATTAGAGTAGATTGCAGCAGAATTCGAACAATGAATTAGACAATCTAGCAAGAACTCAATTGATATTCAATGGAATAGTACACGGTTATAGAGAGAGAGAGAGAGAATTATGCAAAAGGAATATTTCATTCAAATGCTTTCGTGGTGGCTGAAAGTCACACGTTACAATTAGGTCAACATTCCTTATATAAGGAATGTGATGTCTGCTGATGTCACTTGATAGTTACATCTAACAGAATTATACAAAAAACTGAAACTATGCAAACTACTGAGAATGTTCTCAACAACTGATCACATCTCAGAGAATGCTAAGTACAAGAACATAGAACTATTGAACTAAAACTACTGAAACTATAAACTACTAAAAGGTAAATTACAAGTACTTAAAGGAAAACCATCACAACTACTGAAGTTAATAACTTCAGCTGTTGTGACAACTACTGAAGTTAATAACTTCAGCTGTTGTGACACTACTGATCACTCTGGTCTTCAGTCTTTGTTCTTCAGACTTTTATTTCAGACGTTGTCTTCAGCTGATAGCTTCAGACTTTGTCTTCAGTACTTCACTTTCAGACTTTGCCTTCAGTACTTTACTTTCAGACTTTGTCTTCAGTACTTTACTTTCAGACTTTGTCTTCAGTAGAAATCTTCAGATCTTGTCTTCAGACTTTGCTTCAGACCTTGTAATCAGCTGATGTCTTTAGCTGTTGTGATCTTCTTCAACAGTTGTAATGTCTGTGGGACTTGGAGTTTTTTCTGATCAGGCTCATTGGTTCTTTTGGTCCAAAACTCCCCCTGAACCAATACAGCCAAAACCTCTAAGTTTATTGATGATCCCACTTATTCTTTGGCAGAAACACCCTCTTGATCAGCTTCAAAGGTAATCATGTAAGCACAGGCCAGGAAAAGGTTTCTGATTTTTTGATTGGCTAAGTGTGGAAGGGAACTCTGTCTTGGGGAAACTGGACACAGAGTCTTGTCCCAACCATGAAACCTAATTCCCATTGATGAGTCTGTAAGACTCTCTTGCATAGGCCTCAAGGAGAACAACTTGTTCCTCCTTGGTGAGTTCTTCTGCTTCTCCCTCAAAGAAGAACTCAGGTCCATAATATTCAGATAGATATCTTACTGTCTTCCCATTCTTCAACTCAACAGTTGTGATCTCTCTGTATGTGAATTCATCTGGATGAGAGCCTTCTAGCAACAACTGGAGTTCACTCTTTTAAAGATCTTCAAGTCTCTTATATAACAGCCCCTTCTTGATCATTTTGTTCTCAAGTAGAGATTAAGGGGCTGTCTTTGAGTTGTGTGCTCTCTTGAATTCTTCTATAATCTCCCAGGGTGAGACTACCATGGCCAACTTAATTGCAGCATTCAAAGTCTTTTTCACTTGGCCATGATATCTACTTGGTATGTTCTTCTTGTGTATTCTGGAATAATCTCCCGAGGTCTGGCCAAATCCTCACTCTTTCTCTTTGATGTTGGAATGTATGCCTAAGAGTGTACAGCCTCAGAGCTTGTTTCTTCATTGCTTGAATGGATGAGGACTAAGGGAAGTCCTTGTCAACCATTTTGAGAAATTGCTCATCATGCTGCTTCTGCTGTTCTACTTCTTCAATCTTCACTTTCACCATTTTCATTTCCAAGTCAGGTGTGATCATCTGTTGACTTCTGGGCTCAGGTGTTTTAAGTTTGAGAACAGCAGATATTGGTAGACTATCTTCATTCTCATCCTCTTTTTCTTCTTCTTCTTCTACCCTCAACACCCTTCTCCTCCTTCTGGGTGTATCACTGGGTGTGGTTTGAGATGGTTTTTGGGGTAATGGAATTGGTTTTGTGGGTTGAGTTGTGGGTGGTTTTGGTTTAGGGATAGAATTTGCAGATTTTAGAGATGATTGCTTTGAGGGTTGTTTTTGAGTGGGAGTATGAGAAGGCTGATCTAGCAATTTAGTGGTGAGTTTGGCTTTTGAGAGCTTTGCCATCTCAGTTCTCTTCCCAGCACCTGCTTCATCCAGTGCTTCGATGATCAACCCTTTGTTGTAGCTTCCAGCAGAACAGATTTTCTTGGTTATTTCCAAGATACTGTCTCTGGACCAAGACTTCATCTCTCATGATCTTCCTAGATATTTGGCAATAAACCTGATCATAATCTCTAATCTTTCCCTATCCATCACACTGTAACTAGCCCATCTTGCTTGAATTTCATTCATCTCCAGCCTTCTGATCTCAACATCTAAGGTGGCTGTGTCATGACCCTGTCTGAAGATGATCTATTATTTTGTCCATAGATCTGTTGTGAGCTTCATTAGCTTCTTTGACTAGATCTTCTAAGGACTTTTCTCCATCAAACTTTGACTCAGCACTTCTCTTCCTTTTGTAAGTGATCAGCTGATCTTTCTGCTCTTTGTCTGTGCTCAGCTCTTGCACTATGATCAGTGTTTCTCTGAGATCAGTTCTTGTTCTTTCCAACTCTTTTCTTTTTCTGGTTCTTTCTCATCTTCTACTCTCTTCCTTTCCTTTCTTTCACTGCCTTAGACTTAGTAGTCTCCCCCTTTTGGGTGCATTGGGATCAAGGGCTTGAAAGGCAGAAAGTGACTTGTGAACAGCATCATCAAGGAGTGTTTGGAGATTTGAGGAGATCCTTTCATCAATGGCTTTATATACTATCTCAGTGATGATGGGAGTGATGAGAGGTAAGGAGCTTTGAAAGGTTGCAACCATCTGCTCAGAGGGGTTCTGACCCTGAGAGGTGGTGCCAAAAGCAGTGGTTGGTAGCTTAGTTAAGTGTATTGGCTGTGTGTTTGGTGAACCTTCAAATGAAGGTGCCATCTGTGGGTTTATTGGGGCAGATGGACTTTTATCCTGTGACATTTTGGCTAGCAGTTCTTTGAGTCTGCTCACCTTAGTCTCTAGGATTGTGTTATGGGCTAAGACATCAAAGAAAAAGCCCAGGTCATCATTAGGCTTTGCTGAATCATCTGACCTCCTCATTAAATCAGGATGTACATGCCCTGAGTGTAGATCAGTATATGCATGTGCCCCTTGTTCTTGGTTTTGAGGACTTCCTGCCTCTGGACTTTGTCCATCATTGGCAGTTGCCTCTGGTGAGGTCTTATATATGTTACCAACTTCATCCTGTTCATTTGCTGAATCCGTAGAAGTGGCAGCCTGACCAGATGTTCTAACCTCCTCTTCTACACTTGGAGATTGAACATTATAACCCCTGTGCTGCGGGTTATCAGCAGCATTTTGGTCCTCCCCCTCAATCGTTGAGGTATTCCCAGTGTTAATTGGTTTCTGGGGAGGGGGTGAGGAATGCAGCTGACTCATCACTTTAGCAACTATAAGGGTTGGGCTTTGAGGGGCGGTTGCATTTGGAGATTGGTCAGAAGCAGATTGCACCCGGGGTAAGAGATGCTCTTCAATGGTAACCTTCTCAACTGAGATAGGTTCCAGTAATGTGGCATCCCCAAATTTGGTTGCAACAGGATCCTGTGGAGAGGATACCTGTGCGGTTTCAGTTGGTTGAGTCTCTGACATGACTGGGGGGTTAGAACCAGTATGTGTTTCCTGTATTGGTGGTACTGGGGCATCCTCAGGGGACTCATCTCCCTGAGTAGCCTTTTGGGTTTTGGGCTTTTGGGGTTTGGGTTTGGGGACTTTGGATCTGGAGGTGGAGGCTGTGGGTTCCCTCTGCTTGGGTTTGAGCAGCCGGGCAGCCCCTTTGAGAGTAGGGTCAGAGTTATGCCTGGAGTATACCTCAGCTAAGACAGCTGGAGCAGGGACTCCAAGACCAACAAGGCCTTCAGATTTTAATTGATTAAAATTATGGCCATCATAAACCTGGGATATAGTAGCCATCTGTTTGTCACAGGTTTCTGAGCCAGATCCTTAAGTTCCAGAAACACTATCTCAGAAAAGTTTAGAGTTTGTCGTTCAAAGATAGAGTATAATACCTGTTGCCATCTTGAGGACATCTGATCCCATGAAGATGTCTTTGAAGCAAGGCAGACATTCACCATGTGGAAGATAAGTCTTTCAGCATCATGGAAGTGCTTTTTGAGAATGGTTGTAGCACTTAAGTCTCCTTCATACCCATTGTTGATGAAAGACATATCGATGGTGCCTTTCGGGTATTCTATAATACAGGTGGCATCATGCAAATTTAGGGTTTTGTGAATGATGTCAGGGGTGACTACCACCTGTTTCTGGTTGACCAACGACCGGAGAGTGATTTGGCTATCATTTTCACCAGTTGTTACAGAGACGTTGGTCCGAATTGTTTTAAGGAATCGGGGTATATGGTAGGATTCAAAAGAAAGGCAGTTCTGTATTGGGAATCCACCATAAGATCGATGGCATTATCAAATTTGTTCCAAAAGGCCGATTTCGAGAGGTAGGCAACACAGTTGTGTCTGGGTTTGAGTTTCATGGGCGCCATTGTTGAGAGAGAAAAGGATAGAAAACGCTAATGAAACGTTCGGCTATAAGTGCAGGTATTTATAGGTTAAGAAAAGGCTGAAAAGAAAACGACTGATAGTGTTGGTGTTGTAATCAGTTGTATGAAAACAACTGAAGACTTGGTTTTAACTGTCAAACATTTGAAACGACTGAAGACTTGGTTTTGGTCATCAGTAGTTATGAAACTACTGAAAATCTTGGTTTTGTCTTCAGGTGTAGGAAACAATTGAGGACTTGGGTGTTAGTCATCAGTAGTTGTGAAACTACTGAAGACATGGTTTTGTCATCAGTTGTTTAAGGTGAAACAGCAGTTTGTGGAAACGATTGAAGAAAAAATTCTCATCAATAGTTTTCATCAATTCTTAGCTTTTCAGCTGTTTCATACTGTCCTCAACACTTACTCATCAGACTTTTTAGCTGTTTTTAGTTGTTTCATAGGACATCAGTACTTATCTGTTTTTACTGACATCAGTAGTTATAACTACATCAGCAGTTGTAACTGCATTAGTTTCTTTTAACAGAAAGTACAGTACTTTTTAAGTAATTTAGTCTTCAGTAGTTATGAAACCAACTGAGAATAAAACTTATCAGTACTTATTTGTGACATGTTTACTAATGGTCATCAGTACTTGTTTACTGAGATCATCAGTAGTTGTCACTTATTCTAGCTGCAGCATACGAAGCCTTAACACAAGGTTTTGGAAAGTTGAACTGTCCAAAGGCTTAGTAAATATATCTGCAAGCTCATCAGCACTTGGCACAAACTTGGATCAAACAGACCTTTTTCAAAACAATCCCTAATAAAATGGTGTCTGATCTCTATATGTTTGGTCCTAGAATGCTGGACTTATTTCTTGACAATACACAGAGCTGAAGCACTATCCATTAACAATGGAGTCTTAGTCTCTGTAATGCCATAATCCAATAATTGGTTCTGAAGCCAGAGTACCTGAGATGTACAACTTGCAGCAGCAATGTACTTTGCTTCAGTAGTGGATGTAGCAACAGATGTTTGTTTCTTACTCTGCCAAGAAATCAAACAGTTGCCTAGGAATTGTCATCCACCAGAAGTTGACTTTCTGGTTAACTTACACCCTGCATAGTCACTATCAGAAAAAGTAACTAATTTGCAAGTGTCCAGTGGAATACCAAAGACCTAGAGATTGTGTACCTTGCAGATATAAAGATCCTCTTGACTGCAATCAAATGAGACTCTTTAGGAGCAGCCTGAAATCTAGCACAAACACAAGTTGCAAACATAATATCTGGTCTAGAAGCTGTTAAGTACATCAAGGACCCAATCATACATCTGTAAAGTGTTTCATCAACAGCTTTACCTTTCTGATCTACATCCAGTTGTGTGGTGTTGCACATGGAGTAGAACAGGGCTTACAGTTTTGTAAATTCACTTATTCAAAAGATTTTTAGTATATTTTGACTGATGAATGAAGGTTCCATCAGCCTTTTGTTTGATTTGCAAGCCTAGAAAGAACTGTAATTCTCCCATTGCACTCATTTCAAACTTTTGTCTCATTAAGCTTATAAAATCATCACACATAGGGATCAGAGGATGCAAAATTATATCATCACATAAATTTGAACAAGTAGCTTATGTTGATCCACTTTCTTAATAAACAAAGTTTTATCTATGGAGCCTCTAGTGAAATTATTTTGAAGAAGAAAATTTGAAAGTGTTTCATACCACGCTCTAGGAGCTTGCTTCAACCCATAAAGAGCCTTATCAAGTTTATACACCCAATCAGGATGTTTATTATCCTCAAAAGCTGGTGGTTGACACACATAAACCTCTTCTTTTATTTTTCCATATAAAAAATCACTTTTGACATCCATTTGAAAAACTTTAAGATTGTGGAATGCAGCATAGGCTAAGAACAATCTAAGTGCCTCCAGTCTGGCTACAGGGGAAAAGGTTTCATCATAATCTATACCTTCTTCTTGTGAAAACCCCTGTACAACCAGTCTAGCATTGTTCTTGACAATAAGCCCATTTACATCAGTTTTATTCCTAAACACCCACTTAGTGCCTATTGCACACTTACCTGGGTTAGAGGAACCAGTTCCCACACTTGCTGCTTTTTGAACTGAAGTAGCTCAAGCTGCATGGCTTTAACCCATCCATTGTCTCTTAAAGCAACATGATAGTTCTTTGGCTCTAGCTGACTGATGAAGAGAGCATAGAAGCAGAAGTTGGACAATTGACTTCTGGTTGAGACACCAGCATTGATATCACCATGATTTGAGACATGGGGAGATTCTTCAGCTCTTGGTACACTATAAGATCAGTGCAAGTGCTTGTAGCAGGTTCGCAGCAACAGATTTTGATCCAGACTCTTGAAACCAAGTATGAGATGGCAATTCAAATGATGTAGAGGAGTCAGAAATCTCATCAGCATTTGTTGTGGATGGAACTGCTGAAGCTACAGGAACATCAAGTTTAGTGGACTCAAGCAGTTGATCATAAACTTGAAAAGGTGAGTACTGATATCATCATCATCTTCAGTACCACCAGGTGGAAGACTTGCTGCAGAAGATGATTTATTCAATGATCTGCAACAGCTGGAGGTTGATAAGGACATATTGCAGTATATCCAGATCAAACAACACTCCACAGGGTTTTGTGGAATTTTCCTAAGGAGATCCAACAACTATCTTTGTTCTGCAGTTGAAGACTCTGTAAGCCTTGCATGTTGATAATATCCTACAAAATACCCTGCATCCACCTTAGGATCAAATTTGTGGAGTTGATCCTTTGTGTTGAGAATGAACAAGGACACCAAAGGCTTTGAAGAATGAAATTAGAGGAGCCAAATGATGTAGAACTTCATATGGAGTCTTCATCAACCTCTGATTTACTAAAACTCTATTCTGCACATAGCAAGCTGTGTTGACAGCCTCAGCCCAAAAGGTCAATGGCAAATCAGAGTCAGCCAACATGGACCTTGCAGCTTCAATTAGGGTCTGTTCTTTCTCTCCACTACTCCATTTTGTTCTGGAGTCCTTGGGATGCTAAATTGCCTCTTGATTCCCTTTGAGAGATAAAAATCATCAAGTGTATGGTTTCTGAATTCTGTTCCATTATCACTCCTTATACACTTGACTGATAGGGAATACTGCTCTTCTCAACATACAACACAAAGTTTATAATCGTCTGAGCAACCTCATCCTTGAATGCAAGAAGAAAGTCCATACAAATCTGGAGTAATCATCCATAATTACCAGACAGTATTTCTTCTTTGCCATGCTCATCACTCTCACAGGACCAAATAGATCCATGTGCAGTAACTGCAAGCAGGCAGTGGACTTAGGTTCTTCAATAGGAGGGAATGAGACTTTGTGCTGTTTTCCTTTCAAACAAGAAGTGCAGGTTTCATCACAAGGAACTCCTTTATTGGTAGACCTCTCACTAAACTATTGTGGATCAGTTGATTCATGTTTTTGACCCAGCCTTCTGTGCCACAGTTTAGATCCTGAGGAGAGGCTTTGGAGAACAGGCAAGGATGACCCTTCAAATCAATCTTCTTTGACAAATCCAGGGCATATACTCTTCCAATCCTATTGGCCTTCAGGAGAGTATGTTCATCCAATACCTTGTCAATCAGCCTCAGAACTATGGAAGACAGAATCCTGCAGTTCTGGCTTGTGAAAAGTGCAACATGCCCTTTATCACACATCTGACTGACACTCAGTAGATTATACTTGAGATTCTCCACATGGTTAACATCATCAAATCTGATTTCTCCATTAGACACATATCCTTTCCCGATGATGTAACCCTTAGCATCATTTCCAAATGAAACAAATCCCTTCTTTTCTTGGAGTAGTCATTAAGAAGAGAACTGCTCCCTGTCATATGCATAGATCCTCCACTGTCTACATACCATATGCTTCTTTGGCATGCTGAAGAACCCTGCATTATCACAAGGAACTAGTTAGGTTTTGAGACCAAACCTTTTTGGTTTTGGGTCTGTTTTCATCAACAGATTTAACCATAACTTGTTTCTCATGATTACCAGGCTGATGAAGGCGGAGATGGTGTTGAAATGGATTCCTTGGATTTGGGCTTGGAATACCTTTTCAGTGGTTTGATCACAGGTGCATCTAGTTGGTTAACTCTCCAACAAATGCTGAACCATCATAACAAGTTGTGTCGATTTGTAGCTAAAGCTTTCACTCTTGTGACACATCAGTACTTGTTTTTGATGAGTTCTTGTGGCCCCCCATTTCCTCCTTGAAATTCACAGACTTTCTGATTTTTATCATGAGGACACTATCATTTGTTTTATGATAAACCCTATCCTTCTTTTTGGATTTGGTGAAGCCTTGGGTTTATCACTTTGGGATGATTGTGGTAGAAACTTGGTCTCAAACTCATTTTTCATTGATCCATCTGCATTTTAATAACTTATCTCTGTTGATTTGGAACCCTTTTTGTACCAACATCATCAGAAAGATGATTGATTACCACATATTTCACATGGCTTATTCTTCATCTTGGATTGATCACGCTAAGTGGAAACTACTGAAGGTGTGATCTTCAGTACTTTCCTCCTTTCAGTATTGTGTTAAGTACAGAAGATCTGTAACAACTGAAGACTGTTCTTCAGCTGTTCTCTATCCGTCTGAAAGACCGTATGATAGATTCCTCACAGTTGTTAAATCCTTTTATTCAGTTGATTTGAATGCTTTTCAGATGTTGTGACTTGCCCCTTCCGTACTTAGGTACTTAAGATAAACATTTGAAGTACTCAGCTTCATGTGCTTTCAGTTAACCCATCAGGCAATTGCTTTGCTGAGGTAATAACACTAATTTCATCTTCTGATTTGGGTGATCTCTGCTGATGATACACATGATGAGTGTTTGGAACTTACACGGTTAGGATCTCAGCCTCTTGGTTTAATCGATTGAACAGATATAGCAGCGGAATAGCTCAGAATTAGACAAATTCAAGCAAGAACATTCGATATAAAACGATAAAAGAATTTTGTTATAGAGAGAGAAATATCCGACAAAAGGAATATTGCATTAAGATTGTCGGCCTCAAAGGCACGATTACAGGTGAGTCATCCTTCCTTATAAAGGAAAGTGACGTAGGCTGATGTCACTTGAAAGTGACATGTAACCGTTTTATAACTACTGATGTTTAACAACTACTGAAGATGTCAACAACTGACATCTTCTTACAAATGTTCCTAAGTGTTAAACATCTTATTTACAACTACTGAAAAACATAAAACTACTGATACTACAACAACTGAAGAACAACCTCTTCAGTTGTTTACAAGTACTGAAAAGAAAAGTAAACAAACTACTGAAAGGAAAAGAAACTACTGATGAAGAAAAACATCACAACAACTGAAGAAGCCCTCTTCAGCTGTTGTCATCAGCTGTTAACATCAGCTGATGTCTTCAGTACTTGAACATCAGACTTTGTCTTTCAGCTGTTGATCTTCAGTCTTTGTCTTCAGTACTTGTTGAAGTCTTCAGACTTTAGATCTTCAGCTGTTGTCTCAGTCTTTGTCTTCAGTACTTCAGACGTACTTCAGCAGTTGTATTCTTCAGACTTTGTAGAACAGCTGATCAGGTCTTCTTCAGCTGTTGTGATGTCCTGTGGGACTTAGAGGTTTCTCTGATCAGGCTCATTGGTTCTTTTGGTCCAACAAACTCCCCCTGAACCAATGCAGCCAAAACCTCTAAGTTATTGACGAGTCCCACTTATTTTGGCAGATAGATTGGTCTTTTTATCCTCTTGATCAGATGAGAAGTGACCCTTTTTCAGCACCGGCCTGGGAAGAAGTCTCTGATGATCTGTTTGGCATGATATGGTTGGGAGCTCTGTATTGGGGACTTGGACACCGAGCTGTTACCCCAACCATGAGATCTACTTCCCGTGTATCAGCCTATATGATTCCCTGGTGTAAGCCCTTAGAAACATGATCTGCTCATCCATTGTCAGCACCTCGGGCACACCATCAAATAATCCTTCTCGGCCATACACTTCAGATATGTACTTGGCCTGTTTTCCATTCTTGAGCTCAACCGTGGTTATTTGTCTATAAGCAAACTCATCTGGATGAGTCCCTTCTAAGAGCAGTTGAGCTCATCTTGTTTGAAGTTTTCAAGTCTTTTGTAAACCAATCCCTTCTTTATGATTTTGTTCTCCAACATCTTTTGGGTGGTTGTTTGGCTTCATAGGCTTTCTTGAACTCTTCTACAATTTCCCAAGGGGACACTACAAGAACCACAGTGATGTCTTCGTCGACAACCCTCTTCACTTGGCCCTTGTATTTTGAAGGAATTTCTTTCTTGACAATCCGGTGTGCCACCCTAGGATCAGGCCATATCCTTACTTTTTCCCTTTGGTATTGAAAGGTATTAGCAAGGGTGTACAATCTTAATACTTCTTTCTTCATGCTAATCATTGAAGAGGATGTGGCATATGCTTTGTCAATGCTTTTCAGCATTTCCTCATCATGTCTTTGCATCTGTTCCTCTTCAATCTTTATCATCACATCATGCATTTGAGAAGCAGGAGTGATGGACATTGGTTTAGCCTTAGGCAAAGTGATAACTGCAGAGAGTGGCAGTCTGTCTTCATCCTCCTCTTCATCTTCATCAGCCTCAGTACCTTTCTTTTCTTTTGGCTAGGTACATCACTGGCAGTGGGTTTTGGGGTAAAGGATTTGGTTTTTGTGTTGGATGGTTGGTTTAGAGGGTAAAGGGGTTGTTTTAGTGGGTTGTGGAGGTAGTGATTTTGAGGATAGAGGCTTTTCAGACTGTTTTAGCATTTTGGCTGTAAGGGAGGCTTTGGTAAATTTTGTCAGTTCTTTTCGGTTCCCAACCCCAGCTTCATTCAATGCCTCAATCACTAAACCTTGGAGTATGCTTCAGACGAACAAATCTTGGTGGTTATTGCCAAGATGTTGTCCCTGGTCCAGGCCCTTATTTCAATCAGAGATCTTCCCAGTATTTGGCTATAAATCTATCATTATCTATCTCCAGCCTTCTCTTTCTAAGGCATCATAGCTAGCCCATCTTGAGTTGATCTCCTCTGTCTCCAACCTTCTGATCTCGGAGTCTAGTTGTTGGATGTCAAAACCCTGCCTATATAACTGCTCAATGATTTTATCCATTGAACGGTTATGGTTGGCATCAGCTTCTTTCACCATATCATTCAGCTCCTTCTCCTTCTCAGACTCTCCTTTCCTCTTTTGATATGTGACATGAAAGTCTTTTTGACTTTCATTCACTTCAGCTCTCTTCTCACTCTCCTTCTCCTTCTCATTTACCTCTGATTCTTTCTCCTTCTCCCCATCTGTCCCTCTTCCTTTTTCCTTAACTGACTGACTCTCCCCCCTTTTTGGTTGCATTGGGTGCAAGGGTTTGAGCAGTAGAAAGGGATTTAGTCACCAACTCCTCCACCAGGGTTGTATTATTGTAGGAAGCCTCTCATCAATGGCTTTGATCACTATATCTGTGATCATGGGAGTGATGAGAGGTAGGGATTTTGAAGGTTAGCAACTGATTGATCAGGATGGTTCTGTTCCTGAGAATCAGTGCCGAAAGCAGAGGCTGGTGGCTTGGAAGTATGTATTGGCTCAGTGTGTAGGGACCTTCAGAAGAAGGTGCCATCTGTGGGTGTATTGTGGTGGCAGATGGACTTGCATCCTGAGACATCTTGGCCAGCAGCTCTTTGAGTCTGCTAACCTCATCCTCTAGGATGGTGTTTTGAGCAACTACATCATAGAAGAAGCTCAGGTCATCATCAGTTGATACTGAATCACCTGACCTCCTGACAGAGTCAGGATTAACATGCCTTGAGTGTAGATCAATTATATGTGCCCCTTGTTCTTGGTTCTGGGGACTTCCAGCCTCAGGACTATGTCCTTCATCAGCTGTTGCACTGGTGAGGTCTTAGAGATGTTACCAACTGCACCCTGGTCATTTGCTGAGTCAGAGACAGTGGCAGCCTCACCAGAAGTTCGCACCTCCTTATCTACACTAGAAGATGGAACATGATAACCCCTGTGCTGTGGGTTGACAGAAGCATTGTGATCCTCCCCCTCAGGTGTTGAGGTTATCCCAGTAGTAATTGGTGTCTGGGTGGGGGTGAGGAATGCAACTGCGTCAGCACTTTTGCAACATTATTGTAGGGCTTTGAGGGGCGGTTGCATCAGGAGAGGGTGTGGAAGCAGTGTGCACCCGGGACAAGTGGTGCTCTTCAATGGTAATCCCCTCAAGTGAGGAGGATCCCAGCAGTGTGGCTTCCCTTTGAGTGGTTGCATCAGTTTCCTTTTGAGAGGAAACCTGAGCGGCGTTGGTTGGTGGAGTCATAGTCTCTACTGGGGGTTATTTCCAGCGAGATAACCTGCTTTGGTGCAGCAGGAGCATCCACAGGGGACTCAACTCCCTGAGTAGCTTTCTTAGGCTTCTTCTTTGTGGGTTTGGAGGGGACTTTGGATGTGGAAGTGGAGGCTGTGGGTTCCAGCTGCGTGGGTTTGCGCAGCTTGGCAGCCTGTTTGAGAGTTTGGTCAGTGTTGTGTCGGGAGTATACCTCCGGCAATACAGCCAAAGCAGGGACTCCCAGACCAACTAGTCCCTCAGCATGAAGCTGATTCTCTATTATGGCCATTATAAACCGAGGATATAGTATCCAACGGTTAGAAAGTGGTTTTGTGGCCATATCCTTGATTTCAAGAAAATTATTTCAGAAAAGTTTAGTGGTTCTTGTTCAAGGATAGAGAACAGTACCTGTTGCCATCTGGAAGACAGTTGATCCCAAGAAGAAGTCTTCGGGGCCAGGCAAACATTTACCATATGAAATATCAAGCGTTCAGCATCTGGAAAATGTTTCTTCAGGATTGTCGAAGCACTAAGATCGCCTTGATATCCATGTTGTCCAAATGAAAGATCAAGTTGGCGCTTAGGATATCCAACAGGGTAGGCAGCATCATCTAACAGTAATATCTGGCGGATGGTAGCAGTAGAGATGACCACCGTATGAGAGTTGATGGACGAATGGATAGATTCTCCATTAACAGTCGCATTCGTCCAAAACTGATGTAGCGAATCGGCATAAATGATTGGATTTAAGAGGAAAGCCGTTTTCAGTGGTGATTGGACCATAATCTATAGCATTATCGAATTTGGTCCAGAAGGGCGATTTAGTGAGGTACGCGACACAGTTGTGTCGAGGCTTGAGTTGCATGGTCGCCATTAATGAAGGTGAAAGGTTTTCAGAGCTTTTGAAATTTTAGGTCGTGAAAGAATGAAAACTCTGAAAGAGGGATCAGTATATATAGGGTACGGGTTATGAAACGACTGAAGGTTTTGGTGTTAGTCATCAGTATTTGAAACAACTGATGACGTGGTATTAACTTTCAGAGGTTTGAAACGACTGATGGTATTGGTGTGGTCAGCAGTTATAAAACACTGAAGACATGGTGTTTACAATCAGACGTTGAAACAACTGAAGTCTCTGATTTAGGCATCAGTAGTTTTAAAACTACTGAAGACAAGTTGGACTTCAGATGTTGAAACAACTGAGGACTTGGTATTAGTCATCAGTAGTTGTGAAACTACTGAAGACCGTGGTTTTGCCATCAGTTGTTGTAAACAACTGAAGACTTGGTGTTAGTCATCAGTAGTTGTGAAACTACTGAAGACATGGTATTGCTTCAGTTGTTATGAAAACAGCAGTTTGTGAACTACTGAAGAGAGAGTACTCATCAGTAGTTGTCGTCAATTCATAGCCTTTCAGCTGTTTCATACTGTCCTCAACACTTACTCATCAGCCTTTTTGCTGTTTTCAGTTGTTTCATAGGACATCAGTACTTATCTGTTTCTACTGATTTCAGTAGTTGTAACTACATCAGTAGTTTAGAACAGATAAAGTACAGTACTTAAAGCATTTAGCCTTCAGTAGTTATAAAAACTACTGAGGGTAAAATAACTCATCAGTACTTATATGTGACATGGTTACCAATGATCATCAGTAATTACTGAGATCATCAGTAGTTGTCACTTATTCTAGCTGCAGCATACCAAGCCTTAACACCAGTTGTGGAAAGTTGAACTATCCAAAGGCTTAGTAAAAATGTCTGCAAGCTCATCAGCACTAGGCACAAACATAGGATTAATTAGACCCCTTTTCAAAACAATCTCTTATAAAATGATGTCTAATTTCTATATGTTTGGTCCTAGAGTGCTGGACTGGATTTTTGACAATGCAAAGAGCTGAAGCACTATCCATTAATAATGGAGTCTTAGTCTCTGTAATGCCATAATCCAAAAGTTGATTCTGAAGCCAGAGTACTTGGGATGTACAACTTGCAGCAGCAATGTACTCGGCTTCAGCAGTGGATGTAGCAACAGATGTTTGTTTCTTACTCTGCCAAGAAATCAAACAGTTGCCTAGGAATTGACATCCACCAGAAGTTGATTTCCTGGTCAACTTACACCCTGCATAGTCACTATCAGAGAAAGCAACTAATTTGCAAGAATGTCCAGTGGAATACCATAAGCCTAGAGATTGTGTACCTTGCAGATATCTAAAGATCCTCTTGACTGCAATCAGATGAGACTCCTTAGGTGCAGCCTGAAATCTAGCACAAACACATGTAGCAAACATAATATCTGGTCTAGAAGCTGTTAAATACATCAAGGAACCAATCATACATCTGTAAAGGGTTTCATCAACACCTTTACCTTTCTGATCAACATCCAATTGTGTGGTGTTGCACATGGGAGTAGAACAGGGTTTACAGTTTTGTAAATCAAACTTATTCAAAAGATCTTTTGTGTATTTAGACTGATGAATGAAAATTCCATCAGCTTTTTGTTTGATTTGCAAACCTAGAAAGAACTGTAATTCTCCCATTGCACTCATTTCAAACTTCTGTTGCATTAAGGTTTGGAAATCCTCACACAATTGGGGATCAGAGGATGCAAATATAATATCATCAACATAAATTTGAACAAGTAGCTTATGCTGATCCACCTTCTTAATAAATAAGTTTTATCTATGGAGCCTCTAGTGAAATTATTCTGTAGAAGAAAGTTTGATAAGGTCTCATACCAGGCTCTAGGTGCTTGTTTCAACCCATAAAGAGCTTTATCAAGCTTATATACCCATTCTGGGTGCTTATTATCCTCAAAGCCTGGTGGTTGACACACATAAACTTCTTCTTTTATTGTACCATATAGAAAAGCACTTTTGACATCCATTTGAAAAACTTTAAGATTGTGGAGTGCAGCATAGGCTAAAAACAATCTAATTGCCTCCAGTCTGGCTACAGGGGCAAAGGTTTCATCATAATCAATACCTTCTTCTTGTGCAAACCCCTGCACAACCAGTCTGGCCTTGTTCTTAACAATTAGCCCATTTTCATCAGTTTTATTCCTAACACCCCTTTAGTGCCTATTGCACACTTACCTGGGGGTAGAGGAACAAGCTCCCACACTTGCTGTTTCTTGAACTGAAGAAGCTCAAGCTGCATGGCTTCAACCCATCCATTGTCTCTCAAAGCTACATGATAGTTCTTTGGCTCTAGCTGACTGATGAAGAGAGCATAGAAGCAGAAATTGGACAACTGGCTTCTGGTTGAAACACCAGCATTGATATCACCAAGGATTTGAGACATTGGGTGATTTTTCAGCTCTTGGTAAACAATCAAATCTGTGCAAGTGTTTGTAGGACCTTCAGCAGCAGCAGATGTTGATGCAGATTCTTGAAACCATGAAGATGGTGGCAACTCAAATGAAGTTGAGGATGCAGAAATCTCATCAGCATTTGTTGTGGATGGTGCTGCTGGAGCTACAGGAGCATCAGGTTTAGAGGACTCAGGCAGTTGGTCACTAAACCTGAAGAGGTGATTACTACTATCATCATCATCTTCAGCAGTAACACCAGGTGGTGAACTGTTGACAGGAGCAACAGCAGGAGATTGATAAGGAACATATTGCAGTATGTCCAAATCAAAGAGCTCCACAGGGCTTTGTGGAATCTTGTCCTTTGGAGATTCATTGAACTTGACATGTAGAGTCTCTTCAACCATCTTTGTTCTGCAGTTGAAGACTCTGTATGCCTTGCAAGTTGATGAATACCAACAAAGTACCCTGCATCCACCTTAGGATCAAATTTCTGGAGCTGATCCTTTGTGTTGAGAATGAAACAGGGACACCCAAATGCTCTAAAGAATGAAATGAGAGGGGCCAAATGATGTAGAACTTCATATGGAGTCTTCATCAACCTCTGATTTATTAGCACTCTATTCTGCACATAGCATGCTGTGTTGACAGCTTCAGCCCAAAAGGTCAATGGCAGTCCAGAATCAGCCAACATAGACCTTGCAGCTTCAATGAGGGTCCTGTTCTTTCTCTCCACAACTCCATTCTGTTCAGGAGTTCTTGGAATACTAAACTGTCTCTTTATTCCCTTGGAAAGGTAGAACTCATCAAGTGTATTGTTCCTGAATTCTGTTCCATTGTCACTTCTAATACACTTGACTGAGAGGGAACTGCTTCTCAGCATACAACACAAAGTTTATGATCTTCTGTGCAGCTTCATCCTTTGAATGTAGAAAGAAAGTCCATACAAATCTGGAGTAATCATCCACAATTACCAGACAGTATTTCTTCTGTGCCATGCTCATCACTCTCACAGGACCAAAGAGATCCATGTGAAGAAGTGTAAGCAGGCAGTGGACTTTGGTTCTTCAATAGGTGGAATGAAACCTTGTGCTGTTTTCCTTTCAAACAAGCAGTGCAGTTGTTTTCACACTTGAACTCCTTCATAGGCATCCCCTTACTAACTATGGTGTATCAGCTGATTCATGTTCTTGAAGTTAACATGTCCCAGCCTTCTATGCCATAGATTAGATTCTTGAGGAGAGGCCTTGGAAATAGGCAAGGATGGCCTTTGAGATCTATTTTCTTGGAAAGATCTAAGGCATACACTCTTCCTGTCCTGTTGGCCTTCAGGAGAGTGTGAGCATCCAATACCTTGTCAATCAAACTCAGAACTTTGGATGACAGAATCCTGCAGTTCTGGCTTGTGAAAAGGCAACATGGCCTTTGTCACACAATTGACTGACACTCAAGAGGTTATACTTGAGATTTTCCACATGGTTGACATCATCAAACCTTATTTCCCCATTGGAAACAAAGCCCTTCCCGATGATGTAACCTCTTGCATCATTGCCAAAGAAACAAACCCTTCCTTCCTGGAGAGTAGTCATTAAGAAGTGAGTTGTTCCCAGTCATATGCATAGATCCCCCACTGTCTACATACCAGATGCTACTTTGGCATGTTGAAGAACCTGCATAAATAAACATCAGTTAGTTTTGGAGACCCAAACCTTTTTGGTTTTGGGCCTGGTCTCATCAATAGATGGTAAACTAACAGGTTTATTGGGCACAATAGCTTGAGGTGAAGGAGATGGTGTAGAAGAGGAATCCTTTGGCTTGGATCTCCTTTTCTGGGTTTTCAACACAGGGCCATCAAGTTGGTTAACTCTTCCCAACAGATGTTGAACCATCATTACCAGCTGTGTCTGATTCTGGGAAAGAGCTTTCAGCTCTTCAGACACATTGGTATTGGTGTTTGATGATGAGTTCTTGTGTGTGCACCATCTTCTTTTGAGCAACCTCAGCTATTGCCTGTTGCACTCCTTCCTTTTAGATTTCTTTTTGGACATAGGAGTAACAGGATTTGATGCTGCTGGTACAAACTTGGACTCAAACTCAGTTTTCATTTTAGCCAAGTTTTCTTTAATTTTCTCCTTGTTTGAGTTTGGATCCCTTTTTGTACCAACAATCATCTGTGAGATGATTGAATAGACCACATATTTCACATGGTTTCTTCTCTTCATCTTCTGTTGATCATCAACTGAAGAAGATGAAACTACTGAAGACTTGCTCTTCAGCAGTTTAGAAGCACTTTTTGCCTTCTTGTCAACTTCCTTAGTAGGCTTCAAATCCTTCCTACTGACAGTTTTCTTCTCTTCAGTGCTGTCAGTCATTGGGATTTGAACTCCAGATGTTATCCCCTGCTCTCCAGTACTTCAGTACTTCTAGGGATAACACTTGGGTTGATCAACTCATTGATCATGTGAGTGTCAGCAGTTGAACCATCAATATCAGCTGATAGGTTCACAGAGGGATTACTACTGACTTCAACTACTGATGGTGCTTTATCAAGTAGTGAATCACATGATGAGGTGGATTGGTCATTACTTTCTCCATCAGATTCTACTCCTGCTCTTGAAGCAAAATCTGTAGGAGGAGCAGTGTGATTATAACCAATTCCAAACTTCATTGGAAGCTGTTTGCTTACTAAGAAGCATTTCAAAGCCCTTGCAAGATTGTACCCATCGATCACACTCTACCTGGGTGACAGCAAGAGTATCTTTGAGGTCTTTGTACTTCTCTATACATCCTCCCTAGCCTTATCATCAGAAATTTGGCATTTTAATTTATAAATCTCATCAGTTTTCTCTTTCAGCACAGACTCAAACTCAGCTTTATTTTGGAAATTATTTGTTCTAGCTCTACATTTTTATTGATTAAAGCCACATTTGCTTCTCTAATAGAGGCAAATGCTGCTATGCAAGTTTCAGAACATAATTTGGCCTTAGCCTCAGAGATACCTGTGATACCTTTTGTTGAGGTACTTGAAGATGATCCATCAGAGGATTCCAAAGCCATGAGAGCTAGATTTCCAAAAGGATGCTCACCACCATGTTGACCAGCACCTGAGAACAGTTGTTCATTACCAGACACATCATCTGGTAAACTGCTCCAGTCAACAACTCCTGGTGTGAAGAAGCTGTGTTGTTGAGATTGATTAGGTTGATGAGATTGGGATGGTTGAGCTCAGGGAGTGCATGTGGTTGCTGAGCAGTGGGTGCTTGAACCTGGCCTGGTTGTGGCATGTAATAGCAGGGGTATGGATATGGCATTGGCCCCTGTGGAACAAATATGCAGAGATTGTGGTTGATGATGATAACCAGAATTGACAGGTTGTTGCCCTCTGTTTTGTTGACTATTGCCAGGGAAAGTCACAAAGGTGCAGGAGAGTTAGATCCAGATGATCTACATTCTCTTGCAAAGTGTCCAAGCCTGTGGCATTTATGGCACTTCAACTTACTCTTGTCAAAACCAACTTTGGTTTTGCCAGAGAGTCCTGGGAATTTCCTTCCAGTTCTTTTGTAGAACTTCTGAGATCTGATATTTATCAAGGCCATTTGGCTCAAAATATCCATCTCTTCTAAGTCATCATCAGCAATCCCCTTGAGATCATCCATGATGAAACATAGATTTCACTATTACTACCACAGAATAACTATCAACACTCACAAAGGCAGGCTCAGAAGTGTTTGTAGAGAAATCAATATGCTCATCATACTGGCTTTCAGATGACGCATATTCTGACTCTTGATGTCCAATCAGGGCAGTGTTCCCTTGGACAAAATCCTCAGTAAGCTTGCCAGATGAAACCAATTTCCTTTTCTGCTCTATCTCTCTCTCGAATGTAAGCAGTTTCCCCATGAAGTTGGGTGAGAGATAGGCGATCAACATCAGCATTTGAGCGTAGAACAATGGTATATGTGTTCCATCTCTCAGGCAGTGATCTTAGAATCTATGGTTCATCTGACTCCTGGTATATTCATGTTTAACCATTTTCAATTCAGAGATTAAACATGAAACCGCTCAAATTGTTGAGTCAGAGTCTCACCCTTTCTATGAGAGAAAGTCTCATATTGTTGGGCGAGGATTTCCCTGTTGTTTGCTAAAACCTCATCAGTACCACCAAATTGTTCTTTGATGGCATTCCAGAGGTCATGAGCAGACTCACAATGCAGAAGCCCAGAGTAAATCTCATTAGGAATAGCCATAGCCAAAATTCCATGGGCTTTTGCATCGATTTCAAACAACTTCTTGTCCTCACATCGGAGTATTGCTCCTTCTTCTTTGGAACCAACTGGTTTGTTTCCGGATCATTCACCATTGGCTTATGTGGTCCATGTACCACAGATGTCCAACAACCTGAGCTATTGACAGACAGGTGATGGAGCAATCTTCTCTGCCAAATGTTATACTCATTCCTCACCAAGATCGGAGGCTTGGTAGAGGATCCAGTATTGAAAGGATCATTCGAAGAAGTAGTCATTGTGAAATTCAGACAGATTCAAGTAAAATCACAATAAATTTAGCTCAGAACCACACAGAAACCTCAAATAAAAGGCCAGAAGCGATACACTCTCAATCTCTACAGATCCTTGCGAATTTGCTAATTCGATTAAACTTAGAGCGATTGAACAGTTTCAATGATCATTGTTAGATCGATCAATGATTAACCTGCTCTGATACCATTTGTTAGGATCTCAGCCTCTTGGTTTAATCGATTGAACAGATATAGCAGCGGAATAGCTCAGAATTAGACAAATTCAAACAAGAACATTCGATATAAAACGATAAAAATTTTGTTATAGAGAGAGAAATATCCGACAAAAGGAATATTGCATTAAGATTGTCGGCCTCAAAGGCACGATTACAGGTGAGTCATCCTTCCTTATAAAGGAAAGAGTGACGTAGGCTGATGTCACTTGAAAGTGACATGTAACCGTTTGATAACTACTGATGTTTAACAACTACTGAAGATGTCAACAACTGACATCTTCTTACAAATGTTCCTAAGTGTTAAACATCTTATTTACAACTACTGAAAAACATAAAACTACTGATACTACAACAACTGAAGAACAACCTCTTCAGTTGTTTACAAGTACTGAAAGAAAGAAACAAACTACTGAAAGGAAAGAAAACTACTGATGAAGAAAAACCATCACAACAACTGAAGAAGCCCTCTTCAGCTGTTGTCATCAGCTGTTAACATCAGCTGATGTCTTCAGTACTTAACATCAGACTTTGTCTTTCAGCTGTTGATCTTCAGTCTTTGTCTTCAGTACTTGTTGAAGTCTTCAGACTTTAGATCTTCAGCTGTTGTCTCAGTCTTTGTCTTCAGTACTTCAGACGTACTTCAGCAGTTGTATTCTTCAGACTTTGTAGAACAGCTGATCAGGTCTTCTTCAGCTGTTGTGATGTCCTGTGGGACTTAGAGGTTTCTCTGATCAGGCTCATTGGTTCTTTTGGTCCAACATTACTTTCACCTTCAGGTTTTTCATGATTTTTGGAGTAAAATCTATAGGTGTGCATGTGATTGTAACCTATTTCCAAACTCCATTCGAAGCTGTTTCTTGCTGAGAACTTTCAAACCTTGCAGGATATACCACGCGTCACACTCACTTGGTTAGTTTGCAAGTTTTTCTTTGAAGCTCTCTATGGTTCTCAAGAGGACCTCAACCTTACCTTTTCAAATCATTAATTTGGCATTTAAGCTTCTAAATCTCATCAGCGGAAAAAAAAATTTCTCTTTAAGGACAACTCATACTCAGCTTTCCTTTGGGAAAGGTTTGCTCAACTCGACTTTGAGTTTCAAGCTACATTTTGCCTCTCTATAGAGATATGCAGCTATGCAAGATTCAGAACATAATTGCCTTAGCCCAAAGGATACCTGGGTTACCTGTGATGAAGATGCATTGGAGCATGAACCTCGTAGACTCCAGGGCCATGCGGCAGATTCCCAAAAGGTATGTTCACCACCATGTTGACCATCACTAGAAAATATTTGCTCCATTACTCAGAAAGTCTCTATGGGTTTGGATCTGGTAAACTCCCATTAACCACCAGGGTTGAAGAGCTGTGATGAGGTTTGATTGAAGATTGAGATGGTTGGCTCAGGTAAGGCTTGAGGTTGTTTTGGCATATTAACTTGAACTTGATTGGTTGTGGCATGTCTAGCAGGAATATGATATATCGCATTGACCCGAGGACAAATATGCAGGCTATAGAGGTTATGAGTGATACCTAACTATCGGGATGTTGCCTTCTTTTTTTTGTGAACTATTGCTTGAACCAGTCACAAAGGTGCAGAGAGTTAGATCCAGTTGATCTACACTCTCTTGCAAGTGCCCAAGCCCGTGGCATTGTGACACCTCCACTTACTCTTGTCAAAACCACTTGTGGTGTTTGCCAAGAGTCCTGGAAATGTTCCTACCATTCTTTTGTAAGAACTTTTGAGATCTATATTAATCAAGGCCTTTGGCTCAAGATCCATCTCTTCTAAGTCATCATCAGCAATACCTTTCAAATCATCCATAATAAGCACAAATTGTCACTATTACAGCTGACTTACTATCAACACTAACAAATGCATGATCAGAACTGTTTGAAGAGAAATATATGCTCATCATAATGGCTTTCTGATGCAGCATATTCTGACTCATGACCAACCAAGGCAGTTCCCTGGTACAAAGTCATCAGTGAGCTTTCCTGATGATGCCAGTTTCCTTTCTGCCTATCTCTCTTCAAATGTAAGCGTTTCCCATGGATTTGGGTGAGAGATAGGCTATCCAGATTGCACTGGAGCGTAGGACAATGGTATATGTGTCCCATCTCTCGGCAGTGACTGAGGAATCCGTTGTTCATCTGGCTATTACTGTATTCATGTTTGACCATTTTCAGCTCAGATATCAACAGGAAAAACCTCAAACTGTTGAGTCAGTGTCTCACCCTTCCTATGAAGAGGTCTCATATTGTAGCAAGGATTTCTCTGTGTTTTCTAAGACCCTCATCTGTTCCACCAACAAATTGTTATTTAATGCATTCCAAAGGTCATGAGCATTTCATGATGCATAAGCCAGAATAGATTTCATTCGGCAGTGCCATGGCCAGAATTCCATGGGCTTTAGCATCAATCTCAAACAGTTTTCGATCCTCATATGAGTATTGTTCCTTCTCTTCGGAACCATTCGGTTGGTTTTCTGGATGTTCACCATAGGCTTGTGTGGACCATGTACCACAGATGTCCAACAACCTGAACTGTTAACAGAAGGTGATGGAGCATTCTTTTGCCATATGTTATACTCAGTCCTACCAGCATGAAGGCTTGGTTGGTATCCATTTGTGTGGGTCATTAGAAGGAGTAGTCATTCTTTAGATCACAAATTCAATTAAGTTTTAACCGATTTAGCGCAAAACACAACAAACTCATACGAACCAAGAGAAATCTCAAAGCAAATAACCGAAGCAGCAGAAATTCATCTCTATAACTTCTTTCAATATGCAATTCGATCAAACTTAGATATCAAATAGCATTTCAATGATCATTGTTAGATCAATCAATGATTAACCTGCTCTGATACCATTTGTTAGGATCAGTGATTTAAGTTTGATTATTAGAGTATTGCAGCGGAATTCGAACAATGAATTAAGACATTTAGTAAGACTCAATTGTATCAATAGAATAGTACACAATTATAGAGAGAGAGAATTCTGCAAAAGGAATATTTCATTCAAAGCTTCGTGGTGGCTGAAAGTCACACGTTACAATTAGGTCAACTTCCTTATTAAGGAATGTGACGTCTGCTGATGTCAATTGATAGTGACATCTAACAGAATTATACAACAAACTGAAACTATGCAAACTACTGAAATGAATGTTCTCACAACTAATCACATCTCAGAGAATGCTAAGTACAAGAACATAAAACTACTGAACTAAACCTACTGAACTATAAACTACTAAAAGGTAAATTACAAGTACTAAAAGAAACCATCATAACTACTGAAGTTAATAACTTCAGCTGTTGTGACAACTACTGATCACTCTGGTCTTCAGTCTTTGTCTTCAGTCTTGTTCTTTAGACTTTTATTTCAGACGTTGTCTTCAGCTGATAGCTTCAGACTTGTCTTCAGTACTTCACTTTCAGACTTTGTCTTCAGTACTTTACTTTCAGACTTTGTCTTCAGTACTTTACTTTCAGACTTGTCTTCAGTAGAAATCTTCAGATCTGTCTTCAGACTTTATCTTCAGACCTTGTAATCAGCTGATGTCTTCAGCTGTTGTGATCTTCTTCAGCAGTTGTAATGTTTGTGGGACTTGGAGGTTTTTCTGATCAGGCTCATTGGTTCTTTTGGTCCAACAAAAAGAAGCCCAAGAAACAGCAACCCTCACATTCCCAAAGAACTACCATTGCATGCATAATGTGTGGTCTGCAAAACCACATGGCAAAAGATTGTTACTACAATCCTGCAAGCACACATTATGCAAATAATGTTAGAAAAGAAGGAGTCAAGGAAGGTTTCACATTTGGGCCTTTTCAAACGGTTAAAGTGATAAAAAGGGAAAGCTAGTTTCGGAAACCAGGTTGCTTTCGGAAGAAATTTTTCTTCCGAAAGGAAAATGGCTTCGGAAGCAAAAGCTACTAAGGTTCGGAGAACAAGAAAGCTCCCTTAAAACCTCCCAGAAGAAGACTTCTTCGGAAGAAAGGTGGTGAATGCTTCTTCCAAAAAGAAAGAAGCTTCAGAAGATGGCCATGCTGCAAGCTTCAACAAGCTCATCCTCCAAGATCAACCAAAGGATGGACTGGAAGATCAAGGAAGATGCTACAGCCCAAACCTCTTCTTCAAAGACCTCTATTGAACCCCCATGCATAACATTTGGTTCAGTTATGTCATTATCTTGGAAGAACCCAAGACTAGCAAGGCTTGGGCTTCCAAACAAAACTAACAAACTCATCTTATGTGCAGGGACATCCATATGACAAGAACAACAATGTCTGGATTGTAGACAGTGGATGCTCCAGGCACATGATAGGGAACAGATCTCTCCGTCAACAGTTTCAGAACTATGATGGAGGTCTTGTCCAATTTGGAGGTGAGGCCGGAGGATATATTTCTGGCAGAGGGAGTATATCCAACGGTAAATTAAAGGTTGACAAAGTTCACTTTGTCAAACAGCTTGAACACAATCTGTTAAGTGTTTCTCAATTCTGTGATCAAAATCATCAAATGCTTTTCACAAAACATGAGTGCATTATCCTCAAACCAGGGATGACAATTCCTCCGGAATTGGTGCTTCTTAGATCTCCCAGGAAAGGGGATATGTACAAACTGGATATGAACAATGCTTCCCCAATGGGTGAAGTATCATGCTTTCTTTCCAAAGCTGATAGTGATGAGTCAACACTATGGCATAAACGTGTGTGTCATGTAAATTTTAAGATAATGAATAAATTGGCTAAAAATAACTTGGTACATGGTTTGCCTAAAAAGGAGTTTTTCTGAAAGATAACTGTGTTGCATGCCTGAAAGGGAAACAACATAGGACATCTCAAAAATCAAAATGTGTTAGCTTTATCACTACTCCATTACACTTATTGCACATGGATCTTTTTGGTCCCACAAGTATAATGAGCATTGGAAAGAAATCATATTTCCTTGTGATAGTTGATGATTTTACAAGATTTACATGGGTATTCTTTTTAAGAACTAAAGATGAAACTGCTGAACACTAAAATCTTTTATTCTTAAAATAGAAAATCAAATTGATCACAAGGTTAAAATCATTAGAAGTGATCAAGGGACTGAGTTTAAGAACTTTGTTCTTGACTCATTCTATAACTCAAAAGGGATTGCCAGACAGTATAGTGCTCCTAGAACTCCTCAACAAAACGGTGTTGCTGAGAGGAGGAACTAACACTTATTGAGGCTGCTCGAACTATGTTAGCTGATTCAAAACTACCTCTAACATTCTGGGCAGAGGCAGTCAGCACTGCATGCTATGTGCAGAACAAAGTTCTTGTAGTTAAGCCCCATGGAAAAACCCCTTATGAGCTATGGAACAAGATGCCACCGTTCATTGGCTTTCTAAGGTCCTTTGGCAGCAGGTGTACCATACTTAACATAAAAGAAAATTTAGCAAAGTTTGCTGAAAAGTCGGATGATGCTATCTTTGTTGGGTACTCTTCTAGCTCAAAGCTTATAGAGTATACAACATTAAGAATCAACAATTTGAGGAGTCATCCAACATATTTGTTAATGAGCACACTCCTTGTATTAGGGGGAATGGCCCTGATCATATCTTTGATATATAATTGTTTCCAAACTATTCTAAACCTTCTTGTGAGAATGTTTAGTTGGAACAGGAGCTCAAAATGATGTTGTTGCTGCTGCTAATAATCAACTGTTTGAGCTACCCAGACCTAGTCCAAATTCTCCAAGAGCTACAATAAATGAAGTTTCCACCATTCATAGATCTGATAGCTTGACCATATCAAGGATTAGTGAAGCTTCTACAAGTGAATCACTTACTGAGCCTCAAAACTCATCAGGTGATCCACCATAACACCAGGCAGAAAGAAGTAGTGTTTTGAAGGAACAGGAAACTGTTAACACTACTTCACAGCCAACCATTGATGATGTTTCTCACTCATTCAATCAGTCCTCATTGAATGATTTTAAAATAGCAGCTGGACAGAGTGTTCAGTTCCTGAGCAGAATATGTCCAACCTGGATCTATCTATGCAACTAGAAGTGATTCCTCGCCTTAGGATTCATAACACTCATCCAGCTGAGAACATCATAGGGGATGTCACTAAGGGTGTGAGAATAAGAGGATAGACTCATCATGGGAATGTCTGCTTGTACTCATGCTTTTTATCCCAGATTGAACCCAAGAAGGTAGAAGATGCCTTAAAAGATAGTAGCTGGCTTAAATCGATGCAAGAGGAGCTGCTTCAATTCAAGAGACAAAAGGTATGGAACCTATGTCTGTTACCATCTGGTCAAGTACCAATAGGCACTAAATGGGTTTTCAGAAACAAGAAGATGATAGAGGCTTGATCATCAAGAACAAAGCAAGACTTGTAGTTCAAGGATACAGACAAGAGGAGGAATAGATTATACTGATGTCTTTGCACCAGTTGCAAGACTTGAGGCAGTTAGGATCTTCCTTGCTTATGTTGCATCCAAGGACTTCACTGTCTATCAACTTGATGTCAAGTGTGCCTTTCTATATGGGGATATAGATAGGGAAGTCTATGTATGGCAACCTCCAGGATTTGAAGACCCACAGCATCCCAACTATGTGTGCAAATTGGATAAAGCTCTATATGGGCTGCACCTAGCACCTAGGCTGTGGTATGAGACTTTGTCTCAGTTTCTTCTGAAGAATGGCTACACTAGAGGTACCATTGACAAGACTCTCTTCATCAGAAATTCTAGAAAGGACATCTTGCTTGTTCAAGTCTATGTTGATGACATCATATTTGGTTCTTCAAATGACCAAATGTGTAAGGACTTTGAGAGTATTATGAAGAAAAAGTTTGAGATGAGTTTCATGGGAAAATGGATTTTTTCCTTGGAATTCAGGTGAAGCAAATGAAGGAAGGGTTCTTATTAATCAATCTAAGTATGTCTCTAACATCTTAGAAAGATTTAAAATGAAGGATTGCAAGCCTGCCAAGACACCCATACCCAGAACCATAATCTCTGTCCCGACCTTGAGGGGGAGGACACTGATCAACATCAGTATAGGGCAATTATTGGTTCTCTGATGTATCTTACTACCAATAGACCTGATATCATGTTTGCTACTTGCATTTGTGCAAGACATCAGGCTGCTCCAAAGGTGTCTCACCTAGCTGCTGTTAAGAGAATCCTCAAATACCTCAAAGGAGCACCTAAACTAGGTCTCTGGTATCCCAGAAACAAGGATTTTAATCTCTATGGATACTCTGATGTGACTATGGTGGCTGCAATATTGACAAGAAATCAACATCAGGAGGATGTCAATTTCTTGGTGGAAGGATCATCTCATGGCAATGCAAGAAACAATCCTGTGTCTCTACATCAATGCTGAAGCTGAATACATTGCTGCTGCTAGCTGCTGTGCTTAACTACTATGGATTCAGAATAAGATGTTAGACTATGGATTCAACTTTATGAGTACTCCTATCCATATTGACAACAACAGTGCTATCTCCATTACTGAAAATCTGGTGAAGCACTCCAAGACAAAGCATATTGACATCAGGTACCATTTCATTAGAGATATTCATGAGAAAAATCTGATTAAACTAATCAAAGTTGACTCAAATGAACAATATGTTGATTTGTTCACCAAAGCTTTTGATGAGCAAAGATTTAAGTATCTTATAACAGCTATTGGGATGATAAACATTGATTAGATCACCTCTTTTGAAAACCTTTTAATATGTAATGTATTCTATCAGAACAATTTAAGCCCTGTTACAAAAGATCTTTCTGAAATTTTCTAAGTGTAAATTTCTTCCGAAGAGAAATTATTCCTCGGAAGTTATTTTTATATCTTCCGAAGAATAATTTCTCAAAGGATAATTTTTCTTCTGGAAGAGCTTTTGGTCTCGGAAGAAGCGATTGATTACATATCAGATCTACTTCCGAGGTTTATAAACTCTCCATTCGGAAAGAAACTCTAACCTTCGGAAGCAAAGTTTTTCTTCGAAGAGAGAATTGCCTTCGGAAGACAATTACCTTCGGAAATGTTTTACATTCGGAAGAAAGATTCTACTAAAAAGCAAAGATTTTGTTAATGATGTCGGATTATTTAGCTGATTTTAACCTTACCGCCACTGTCAATTCATCCACTAAACCATCACATCACCTTATCCTAACCTCCATTACCGCCTTCCCACCCTCTTTTAAATAATCTTGACTATTCAATTTCATCTTCTTACTTGCAATTCTTACTGCCCTACAAAATTTTCTCCTCTCCAACTTTACCCAAGCTCAAAATCATCCACATTCACCTTTCTCAAATGGCACTTAACCCTCAGCACAACCAAATCGCACTTCTTGATTCTTCAAGAGATGCTGACTTCTCTGAAATCATCTCCTTTCTCACCTAATCACCTTACTACACTGCTCTTACCATTAACCCCACTGTTTACTCCAACCACATGGCCGAATTTTGGGAAATGGTCAAGCCGAAACCCAAAATAGGATTCGTGTACTAAGGTCCAGCATTTGTGGACAGGATTTGATCATTACTGAACAACTCATCAGGGAGCACCTCGAGCTTCAGGATGAAGGAGCTCCTACTGAATTCCCTAAGGCAGATTTGGATAGCACTTACATCCTAATGGGATACGGTGGAGACATAAGCAGTCGACAGTCTACAATTCAATTCTCCTACAACTGGAAGTTCCTCCTGCATGTTATCCTTCACTGCTTGTCCAACAAGTCCGGGGGATGGGATCAAATCCCATATGAAGTAGGATGCTTAGTTCATGGACTGGTGAGAGGCATGCGCTTTAATTACTCACGATTTGTGTTCACCAATCTGATTGGAATCTACAAAGGGAGACATTTTTATGTATCCTAGATTCATTCAACACATCATCAACTGTGAGTTGGACCAGAGCATGCTTGTCTGTGCAGCTGCTCTGACTGTCCCCCACATGCGCCTACCATCTTTAAGACCTTGAAGAAGATGTCCACCAACTTCACTGGAAGGTACACTGCTCTACTTCCAGGTATGATTGAGCGCATAGCTCCTGGTGACATCCCTGTTCACCCCACAGGTGATGAACCCACACCAGCAACCACCACCAAAATGCCAACATTGCCTTCTCCACCCATCACCATCACATATCAAAGACGCCCCAAACAAACCCTTGTTCAATCTACTCTGATTGAACAAGCCCCTCCTATTCAATCCAAAAAGACTAGAGTGGAAACTTGGGCTCCCACTCAGTCTGAGGTCACTCCATCCTTCTCTTTTGACCTTAATATGGGTTTTGAGTCTCCTCAGTCTCAACCCAGGAGCCTGACACCCAAACCAGCAGCCTCTAGATGAGTATCTACACTCTTTTGAGTAGCCAACTAGGGACAGCCCCACCAAAGGCTCAATGTTTGTAGACATTGACCAAGGTCTCGAGTCAGTAGGATTAACCTCCCTATCTTTTACTGACCTTCTCTTCAAAACTGATGAAGAGATAACATCTCTCCATGGCAATGAAGTTGATCTACAACACTCTCTTCAAGATCAACAGAGCCCGAAGAAATCCCTTATCTCTAGCCCCCATCAGCAACCCATAACTGAGGTGAGTCCCACTAATGTGGAGGGGACTCGTGCAGATTCAGCTGCCACTACAGAAGGTACCTCAATGGACCTTGTGGATAGTGGTAACATATCTCAGACTTAATCTGCGGCAACTGAGCCCTTTGATGATTCTAAAAGAGACATCATTGAGCACGGGAAACCAGGGTGCCAAGAAACCACATCTGGTGGTGAGGCTGAACATACCAGGTATGTTACCTCATCTCCCCGTGATTCTTCAAAAAATATGAGGGGAGCATGCAACTCCTCATTCAAGACCTTCTATCTAAAGTCTCAAACCTTGAATATTTGGTTAGGACTTTAGAAGCAAGGTCCGCCACTTAGTAACTTGAGATTGACAATCTCAAGGCCAAACTAGCTGAGAAACAAATAGAGAGGTCTGTTAGGCATGTACCTATTCAGGTCTCATTGAATTCTTTCCTCTAGCTCATCTAGCTCTCAAGATGATGCTACCAAAAAGGGAGAGAATGTTCAGAGACAAACACTTGAGGACCCACAAAGAGCCACACTTCAACTTCAACTTCCTCTACCCCTATCATTACTGTGTCTGAGCCATCTCAAGTTATTCTTCATATTGACTCAAAGATGCCAGCGATCTCTATAGACTCTTCACCAAGTTTCTGTTGAGATCCCCCACTGATCAGCCAAGCCCAGATGTTGCAATGCTCTACTTCGGAGCGGAAGAGCTTCAGAGGCTGACTGCACCTTCTACCACTGTGGAAGAAGTTGGTCAACCTAAGGTCCACATGGAACCTAAGATTCATTTCGAAGGGGAAATAAGGACTGATGGCCCAGCAACTGAAACAATCGGGACAGAATCTGCATCTCCTCCAACTTCCGAAGCTGAAGTTAAAGCCTCAAAAGAACAAAATCTTCCAAAGCTAAAATGGAAGCTGCGAAAGGACTATTTAAAATGTCCGAGGAACTGATCATCACAGATGCAGTCCTTGAAATGGCATCTGAGGTGAACAACAAGGACTTTCTGACTCTACCTCCATCCCAGACACCATATCTACCTCTCTCACAATCAGAATCCACTCTCCAAGAACCACCACAGTCAGGCTCTTCAAAGGTTAAAGGAAAATAAAGATGACTACGGAAGAGCTTTAGGAAGTGGAAAAGATTGAGAAACTTAAGAAGAAAGGAAGACTTCCAACTGAGAAGTTGCTAGCTGCCAGCACAAAAGCAGCTGCAGCCAATCAGGAGGCTGTCAACAATAAGAGAAGGGAGAGATCATTGACCAGCTTATCCAAATGGGAGTTGCCAATGAAGAGACACTCCTGCTACCACTAGAGGAGTTGGTGAATCTGGAGAAGGCAACCCCGCTGAAACTTGAAGAAGAAGCCAGGTTGGCCTTGGAAAAAGAAGAAGAAAAACAGAAGGAAGCTGAACTGCAGCTAAGGAGAGACAGGATAAATTTCCTACTCTACAGAGGTTTTAATCTTCAAGAACTTTGTCCACACAATGATGAGACGATCATCTGGCTCTACAACAAAAAACAGGATCAAATGGAGAAAGAAAGAAAGAAGGCTGCAAGAGAAAAGACAAAGGAGAAGAAGAAGGAGGAAAAAGCTAGGGACACTGCAACCAGGAAGTTCAGTGAAAAGGCCTGGATGAAAGACTATCTTCGGGCCCATGGCTTCTCCGGAAGGCAGGTGGGTCCCATGTCTGAGAAGACACTCCAACGGATTGTCAGTGAAATCAAGGCTGACATCCGGCTGGGAAAGAAGAAAAAGATGTACAGAAAGGTAAAGGGGATGACCTTCACTACAACCACTCAACCACAACCTAAACCCTCACCCCTACCCTTCTCCAGTAAAACCAAACCCTTCACCCCTAAACCACATCCTTGCCCACATCTACTTCATCACCCCAAACCACCTAAAATTCCCATCCTCCAACCTAAAACACTTCCCAGAACCTCTGAACCTCAACCTACCCAACAACCATCCAAACCATCCCCTCAGCCTTCTCAACATCTCTCTCTTAAGGAGTTCAAGGTAATCAAGACCAAGCTCATCAACTGCATAACTCTGAGCAAAGTCTCATGTGATGAAGATTCTATCAACATTACCTATGTTGATGGATCCTCTCGTTCCCTCACAAGAGATCAATTTCTTGATTTACCTAGAGGAACACTAGACCAGGCAGCTAGACTTCTAGGCCTCAACTCAGATTCATAAATGATGAAGAGAAGAAACTTAGAAGGAAACTGGTGACTCTGCTGGACACCAAGAAAGAGGACAAGATTCCCAGTCAGTCTCTTGTGCCTAGAAAGAAAATAGTCCAATGGAGGTTCAATGAAACTTCTCACAACTTTGTTGTTGAAAGGGAGAATGGCGAAGTCAATAGACTTACTGCAACCTCTCTGCTACACTCCAGCAGGTTTGATATTGCTGAGTTAGCAGCGAAGCCATTCTCCAACCCCTCCAACTTTGAAGCTGCTGCATTAACCAGAAATCATCTCAGCAGCCTTCACCTAGCTGAGCTAACTACAAAGGCCAAGATTGAAGAAGAGTTGAGATTGAGAAGACAGGAAGACAAGGAAAGACCTCCTACCAAAGGCACTGCCTTTCTATAGATGGTGGAGGGTCCAGAATTGGAACCTATAGTTAGATGGGAATATGATTATAGTTCCCATCAACTAACTCTTTTCAGAGGGCAACAACAGAGGGTACATGTTATCCAAGGTGACAGACTGGATTTCCTGTCTACCAAAGATCTGTACAAACTTCTCAGCACAACATCAGGGAAGAACAAGGAGACAGACAAATATCTACTCTCCTTGGTGCTGAAAGTTTTGAGAAGCAGAAACAAGTGAAGTTTTGGTAGCATCATCCTAGGGGGAGTTTGTTGGATCAAGAAGAAGGCTAATGCAACCAAAAATAAGTCACTTAGATAATTTTGGTGCTGCATGCAAAGGCTTCCGAATCTTAGCATGGAACTTCCGAAGGTTGTAGAGTTCTTCCGAAGACAAAGTGAAAGATCAACTTCCGAAGACAGAACTCTACTTCTGAAGTCAAGTTTATACTTTTGAAGTTCAAGTCTTAGAAGAATAAGCCGAAGACCACTTCCAAAGTATGATGAAAAGAAGAAGTCTCCAAGCCTTGGAAGAAGCAGTCTCTTCCAAAGTATAAATGGCTTCGGAAGTACTTACTCTTCCGAAGCCATTTAACCTTCGGAAGACACTGCTATGAACCAATGGACACAAGTATGGTCTCTGACACTCCGCTGCAGACCTCTAATACTGTATGGCGTTTTCTCAAAGAGCCATGCAGTTGACCATACTTTATTCCATTGTTTACCTTTTTATGATAGTACATGTTACCAACTTTAGTTGGTGACAAAAGGTAAGTCAAGGACATGTCTTGACTACAAAATCTTAGATAAGGCTTTATCCTAGACATCTTAAACTATAGTCTTGTAGTATAGGCTTTAGTTATAGGATCCTAGCTGGTATCAAAATATATCCGGTTGTAGGTAGTATTATATATAGGTTCTCTTTGTAACTCATTCCACACTGCTTGTAAGAGTCTTGTATTATTGAGTTGAGAAGCAATATAAAAGTACCTTGAAAATTACTTCCTGTGTTCTTTTACTACTTTCTATATTGTGATCAACCTTACTGATTCTATCTTAATCCGAGTGTTGTACTAGGTGAGTTTGAGAGAAAACAAAGTGTTAAGTGACTAACATCGATCCTGCAATTTGATTGTTTCTTCTTTGTGTTTTTTGTCTTGTTTTTTTGTTGAAATAACATTCCTGAGTTGAATGGTTATTTTTGTTGCAGATAGCACAGTGCTTGTTGAAGTAGCAGTCAGATGTCATGTGATTGTTCATATTGCAAATAGAACAATAACTACTAAAGTAACAATCTTCAGTCTTATGGTTTTTTATGTCACACCATTTGCAATACATCTCATCTGATTCTTTATCAGAATCATTTAATTTCTTATGATTTGCCAACTTCTGAGGCTTTGCATCCTTTTTCAGCTTTGAAGTTGATTTTCTTTTCCATTTTGTGGGGCTTTGGTTTGTTTGTTGCTAATTCCTCTTCAGTAGATCATCTACTGAATCAGCATTAGCTTCTACTAAGAGATTTTCTTCTTTCGTAGATCTGGTACTGAAGAAAGGTTCTTCTCCTGGTGATGATCAGCTGAAAGCCTTTTCTTTTCCATTTCCACGGATGATTTGTGTCTTTTCTCAGTAGAGGCACACTTCTCATTCACTTTATTGGAAGTTTTTTGTTGCTGATTTAGTTCTTGAAGACCTTCATTTAATTGAGCTATTCTCTTGCAGATGGTCTTTAGCATATTAATTTGTTTAGGAGGGTATGGTAGCTTTGTTTCTTTAAGCACTTTTGGAATATTTGTTTCAAAAACAATATTCTTACCCTCACTTGCCATGGGTGGAACTTTGTTTTCCATGTGAGCCATTAGAGCTTGATTTTCTTCCAAGACTTCCTTCTCATACATACTCCGGTCACAGGCTCCATCTTGAAAAATGATCAGCCCAGATTCTTTTGAGTTGTTTGTTCCTACTGGTGTATTAGTGGCTAGTGGGGATGAGTTGGCAAGTTGTGGTTGCCTGAGTGATCTTTGAGATGATGAAGGTTGTTTAGACTGATGTTGCTGATGTTGTGTTGAGTCAGGATTTTGTTGATTGCATTCTATAGAAAAGTGTCCATAGAGATTGCACTTGAAGCATCTTACCTTGGACTTATCAACACCAATTCGTAATGATTTACTTGCAGCAGCCAAATTCTTGTTTCTTCTTAGATATTGTTTGGCTCTATAGGCAATCATTCTCATTTGTCATTGTAGATCCATCTCTTCCACTACATCAGGAAGTAGTTCTTCCAAGTCTTGTTGGCACATGTTGGCAGATGGTAATGAGCTTCCTAGGTAAGCTTGAAAGCTTGAACTGAAAGCTGCAAAAGCTGCTTTTTGTTCTTCAGAGTCCAGAATGACAGTGATGGACTCTGATTGATTGTTGATTGATGGCTTTTCTGATGATGTATCTCTTTGATCATCAGTTCTTTCTTTCTCTTTTCTTGACTTACTTTGAGAAGATTTCTTAGGAGGTTTTGAAGCATAGAAACTTACTTCCTTTTCATCTTCACTCAAAGTACAAGATTTATCACCATCATTGTTGGACATAAGGCACTTCCAGCACTTCTTGTTTCTTTAAAATGATATGGTGATACATGAGTTCTCACACTCTTGTTTCTTGATTTCTCATCCATTTCAAGAGCCTCAACTTTAGCCACTAAAGTGTCTAAACCAACTACTTTGAGGTCTATGGTGTTTTTGAACATGGATACAGTTTGCTTCCAACTTTCTGGTAAAGTATGGAGCATTTTCTTGTTCACTTCCTCGTTTGTGTACTTCAACTCCAAAATATTCATTTCTGTAACAAGTTGCATAAATCTATGGAGTTGTTGAGGAATTGATTCACCCTTAATATGATGAAATGTTTCATATTGTGAATGAAGGGTGTCCTTCCTAATGCTTCGGATTTCATCACTCCCTTCACAGAGTGTATGAAGAATCTTCCACAAGGAATTTGTTGTTTTGTAATTTTCACACTTGATTAATATTTCCTCTGGTAAAGCCATACTAAGAAATACAAAAAAGATGATCATTAGGGACTAAATTTTAAGGATTTATATATTAGTCTCAGATACATTGTATTGGAGACTGTTATATCAGTTACTAATGATATTAGGGTTTGATATTTTTGTACTCGTGATAGTGACTGATAATGAGTCCCTAATACTTTAACATATTATTTAAGACTAGCGTTCAGTCACAAATACGTTTGCACGATATTAAGTCTTAGAGGGTAGCTTTTTGGTAACTGAATTTTAGTCTCAAATACATGCCCTCAATAATGAAAAATGGCATTATTGTATGAGTAACTAACATTTTGTCTCTAATGACGAGAAACGTATCAGAGACTACGAATCAGTTCTAAATATTCCTAAAGCATATCGAATTAGGGATTGATATTCACTGTTAAATGTGTTTTGTGTAGAAAAAAATTAATAGATTATTTATAGTCTTTAATTAATTAACACGAATTATACCATTTTAAGAAAGGTATTGAAGACAAAAAACCAGTCTTAAAAATGTTTTAAGTGACTTTATTCAGGACTGTTATCGAGTCTCTATAGTGTTTTCTAGATGAAATAAGTAGTTTCATAAAATTCATTCATTGAACGTAGTAGTTATTATGTTGAAGAAACATATTAGATACTAAAAATCAGTTCTTAATATTCTCTAATAAGATCAAATTTAGAAAGGAAGTATCAATGACTTTTGCATAAGAAAAATATTAATAACTGAATTCTAGTTTCTTATAATGAACATAAAATATACTAATTTAGAGGATATTTAAAAGACAAAACATCATTTATTAATATTCTGATCTCGAACTGAATTAGATACTAATATATAGTCTAAAATAGCTTTTAAGTATATAAAGATAAACAATTGAGTTTTTCTTTAATTATTCAGCACAAATTATACAAATATAAGAAAAGATATCAAACATAGAAACTCGGTCGTAAATATTTTGTATATGAATTCAACTTGCTTAAATATATCCATAAAATGTTTTGCTTATTTTCAATCAAATAATAAAAAAAATTATTTTTTAAAACATACCATATATGTAAATCTTGAATGGAATTTACCACCGAAAATTTTTGGCAATTTTTTAAAATTTCCCTTTTTCCCTCCTACAAACTCATTAATAAACAATTCCTCCCTTCCCAAAAGTTTCTTCCCTCCAACACCAAATCATCATATCATCAACCACAACATAAGTAAATCACCTTTTGTTCTTTCTCATCAAACTATGGAATCCACCTTAGATCTTTGCACGTACATCTCAAATTGCCTATCATCGGTTTATAATCCCAAATCAGAGGAGGGGTTTCTTAATCCAGAAGTTGACGGGCAGGATAGGGGTAAATCCATTCGGGCGATCAAAAATTGAAGAAAGCAGGTAAATTAAAGCTTTATAATAATATAGAGATCTAGTAATTCATCTTCATATTGACTGATTATGAAATTTAGAGATTAGGGTTCTATTGGGATTGTAAATGCTTAATAACTATTAGCATTTCACAAAAGATTACGTTTTGAATTACGACACACCACTGTAGCACCATGAATCTAATTGCGTGTCATAGTTTGCTACTAAATTCTATAAATTATAGATTTGGATAGAGAACATGTATAAATGATGTTGGATTTGAGTAAATTGCATCATTATAGCTAATTATAATATTGTGAATATGGGTCAGCGTGATTTTGTTAAAAGTCAAGATATGGTAATGATTGGAGCTATAATTGAATTACTAAGGGTTAGACTTGGGTTTCATGAATTGAGATTTAAAAACCACTAACATTACAATATAAAAGATGTTAGTAAAGAAATTAGGTGACTAATTGAACTTTTGATTTAACTTATTAACATCTTACTTTGGGAAGTCAATCAAGTGGATAAATCGAGACACTAAGGCATCCTCAAACCAAGGTGAGTGTTCCATCAAAGAATTATGTTACTCATGTATTAGTCATGTAACCATAGAAAAGAAATAATTAGTGAATTTCATATGAGTATCTATTTGTTTCATTGATTCAAATGATAATATGCACTAAGGAATGGTGTTGGGGTTGCAAGGATGATATGCAGTCAAAATAAGGAGGTCATGAATAATATTTCAGGGCTTAATATTGTAAGTAACCATATGTCAAATCTTTACTCAAAGGTGTATACTAATTATTATTTTGGTTTTTTTTACATACTACAAGTTGAATACTATATACCTATTGTTAAAATTGGTGTAATTGTAATATATGAAGTTCAGAAAGATATTAAACTGGTTAATTAAAAAGATAATTTGAACAATGTTATTACTAATGAAGCAGTCAACTTGGTTGTCTGGTACCACATATATACACTTATAAATGAAGTACACATATGTTAGTGAATAATAAATTGCCTACAGGGAATATGATATAAATAGTTGAATTATTGTATTAGTCCCACTATAGATGTTCTTTTGTTTAATGGGTTATTACTACTAATTTTTTTATGTAAGTTTACTATCAAGTATAGATGTTCAGGATTTACGATTATGTTTTTTGACATTGTCAATTCATGGAAAGATGACTTAGTGTATGAGATTAAAATAAATTTCTCATTTTTGAATGTTATTACTGCATCATTAGTTATGATATGTATTCTTGATTGATTAGCTATGTATTTTATAGATTTTTTACTTTTAATTTTTAGGTTCTAACATGTTTGTTGGTTTTTATAGAAATATAGTATTCAAATAGAAGTTAATCATCAAAAATAAAGAATTACAAGTAGAGGAGGCTCACGATCAATTGTGAATCATGTATTTTACATTAGACTTTCTTTATTTATATAGTATTTGTGTATAACTTAATACGTCATTTGACAAATAAATGTAAACACACATATGTGGTATGACTAGTTTTGTCTAGGCAACTTAATTGTATACTTCTATATTGTTCTAATTGAGCTTCAATATCAAATAACCAGTGAGCTTAATTGTGTACTTGTTCTTTTTCTAATTGAGCATAAAGATCGAATAACTAGTGACCTTTATTGTTCTCTTGGTTGTAATTTTGTCTATGCAACTTAACCCCTAGTTTTATATTTTTTAAGTATACTTATCTATCTTTATTTAATGTTCTTAAATTTTGTTATCATAGACAAATTGTGAGACTCAATATGTATGTTATAACTCTTTAGAATCATGTCAACTTGATTATACTTTTAAAATTTTACTTGTTTTTATATACCTTTAATTTTGTTAGAAGAATATTATTCGTCATAAACAGGAGGCGGTGGTGAAGTTAACTTTAGAAGGTATAACTATAACGCCTACTTAAAAGTTAACCTAGAAAAAGAGGCTATTCAAAGTGTGTGTGTCAAGGAGAAAACAAAAAAAAATTTCATGGATGGTAGGCGTTGGACCGGTGCTTAGAAAAAAAGATTTTTGGATGACATCAAAACCTCAATCTTCTCAACAACCTTCAAGCGAGGTCGAAACTTTTCAAAATCAAGTAGCTTCACTCCAAGAAAAATTGAAACAAATCAATAAACAATATGAAAAATTGTTGATATTCATGAGCTTGAAGTTTCTAGATTTTGAGGGTGTAGCATCTGTAGCTTCAAGTAGTGGAGCAATTTGTTCGGAGGAGCAACTCATTGACGATGTTTGTGGCAACGATGGTTTGATTTAATATGTTAGCCATGATATATTTTTATGGTGTTTGGTTGTTTGATATTTTAATTTTTACAATTGAGTCGGTAGCATTATATCTTTATGTTATAGTTTGATTTAGTATGTTAGCTAAGACATATATTGGGTTGATTTTAAAGACTAATCTTCCGACTCTTGATGTATATATTAAAGACAAAGTTAATTATAAGCTACTCGTTATTAGTTTGTAAGAAAAAACATTTTCGGAACTAAAAAAGTTATTAAAACATATAGATTTTTAGTCTTCGATACATACATTTGACATGAAATAAAATATTGAAACGTTATATTATCAAATACTAATTATTAGTCTCTAGAAAATACATTAGTGAATAATTGTTTTGTTATTAGAGAGTAAATCTTGGTCTTTATAACGTCTTATTAAGGATTGAATTACCATGAAACTCAGATCTAATTAAACATATCTAGGACAAATTTGACAATCATTACGAACTAATTTTCAATCTCCAAAAAACTATCGCCAAATATTGATTTTTAGTCGTGAATGAAAGGTATTCGAGACTGAAATGATTTGAAACAAGGGGATAAATGAAGAACTAAATTTATGCATCTTAAAGACTAAATGGTAGTCCTCATTGATGGCACACAATTGATACTGAAATTTAGTAACTAATGCGAGTATCTAGGACTAGGTATTAAGAACTAACTGGGGACTAGTAAAAGCAGTCCCTGATTTCCATTAGAGACTGATTAGAGAGGACCAGAGACTAATATTTCAGTCTCAAATAACCCTCTTTTGTAGTGAAGCTGTATGTTTCAATATCAACTTTAACCTTCTTAATATCATCGGCTGACAGATCTTTCGTACTTAGGGGTTGATTATTATCATTATAATCCGGCCCAAGGGTGGGTGGAATATAAGGACGTTCTGTTATTGAAACCCATAAGTCAGAATCTGTAAAATTTACATGATTCTTGAACTTGATTTTCCAGGATTTAAAATCTGCTTTTGTTTCCAACTTTGGAGGTTGGTAAGATGATCCACCAAAGTTGCTCATGATTAGTTAAGATCTAAGACTTTAACTAATGAATTTATTTAAAGGATATGAACAAGTTATTGATGTTGATCAATAACTAAGAGTTGTTATTCAATTGATTTGAATATAGATCCAAGTTAATCGAACTATGTCCTGCTGAACGACAAATCAAATATCACACAAACTCTTTGCTCAAAAACAATAGATCTAATCAGTAAAAACTGACAAATCTAAAGAATTCTGAAAACAATTAAACACAACAAACATGGATAGATCAATCGATTTAAATCAATGAGCACTTGGCTCTGATACCACCTGTGAATCCACGGATCACAATCAGGAATTATCAGTGTTGATTGAAGTCAAGTCAACGTTTGCGGAATCAACATTAACTTGGTTTAATTGTTTGTACTAATTTCAATATCAATAATGATTAAAGAATAAGATAAACACAATGAATGAAACACAATTAATGATCGGACAAATATTCAACTCAAATGTATTTCATTAAAAACATGTTAAGGATTACAGTTGAATAAACAATTAATGAATGAATGATATTTATTTTAATGTTTGATAATGTGACGGCTGCTAGGGTTTTGATTTGTGTGATTGGATGTGATGTTTGGTTGTAATGTTATTGCTTGGATGTTTGTCGTCGAAGTCGTCTTCGCTGTCACCGTCGTAATAATGAATTACAAGCATTCATTACATATATTAATTCAAGTTCTATGCTTATACAAAATGAATCTACATCTATTGATCCTAGACCTAACAGATAATATGTTTTACGATATCAAACATCTAAGAAATTCATTGGACTAGAACGGGATAGGTGCATCTCCACTTAGACATTGGATGACAGTGTCACCTGTAACGATCTTAGTTGCTAACAGGTTTCGTGTGGTTGTAATATTAATTACAATCGATAACAATGCAACTTATCTTCCATTCTAGTCGTCTCCTTACGATATCGTTATCCACCAAATGATTGTAATTGTCTTTGTAAATGAGAATCATTTTATTAGGCTACGATTAGCAGGTAACTACCCAATGCTTTTACCAAGTGGATACTAGAAAAATTTTAAAAAACTAAATGCTAATGATTGGGAGCTTATATACAATGCACAAATTCAAAAATATGATGAGTCGAGAAAGGACGAGGAGCCTGAATATATTAATTTGTTATAATAATATTATTGTAATGATTTTTGTATTATTGTTGTAATAATCAGATTTTAAATAATATGCAATTTGTAATTTTATTGTTGTAATAGTCGGATTTTAATATAATATGTAATTTGTAATTTTATAATTACTAACTATTTAACTATGTAACTATAAAATGCAATTTGTAATCATCAAACGAAAAACATTAATAATATATACTATTTTTACATAAAAAACTGAAATTTATCCTTATATATCGGTGAATATAGAATATTACATCAAATCAAATAATTGATACACATTTTACGAGATTTAAGACATCATGTCAAATAATTATAAAAACGAATAATCACGAAAACCGATAAATAATAAAAAAACAGAATAATACGTCGACAGCCTTCACAGCCCGTGAGAAAGTTAACAGGCTGTGAATAAATTTTTTTACAGGCAGTTTAATAAAAGTGAGAAAGTTATATAGATATTTAAATTACTGTAACATTATATTAAAAGGAAAATTAAAATGTAGAATTGTAGTAAAAGAAATTTTGTTTTATTATAGGTTTATTTAAAAGGAAAGGAATAGAAGAATTTTGACATTTTACATCGACGTGCCAGAAAAAAACTCACTCCAAATTGTCACAGCTTCTTGTTCGAAAAAACCCTTCAATGGCGATTTGAACACAAAAATCACAACACACATCATAAATCTCTACATCAAACAATGTCTGACAAGCTTCAAAACGTGCTGGAGGATGTTGGATCCAAGCTTCAGAACCCACCTGCCAATAAAGACGCTCTCATCAAACTCTTAAAGGTACCTGCTCCTCATTGCATTTCAAAATCTTCCTATCTTTCAAGATTTTGCTTTCTGGGTCTCCAGAACAATGGATTCTTCTAGGTTTTATAGTTCGTATACTCCATTGATGTGAATTTGGGTCGAAATTAATCATACCCTTCAATTCATCTGTTTGAAATTTTGTTGAAATTCAAGTTGGTGCTCTTCGCATATGGTTTGATTGTGTATGGGGTTGGTGGTTTTGAGCTTTTTAATTCGTTGGTTGAGGAAATATGTAATCTTTCGATGATATGTTATGTGTTCTGCTGGGATTTTTTTTGTTAATTCGTCTGAATTAGGGTTCAGTTTCAGAGAGTGGGGGATATATCCTACTTTATCATATGTTTGGGCCTATAGTTAGACAATTCCTCATTCGAATCTCTAGTTTTCATTTGATAAGAAAACTGATTTGTGGTGTCTGAAGGCAACGATTTCCAACTGTATCTCCTTTGGCTTGTTATTGTGATTTTGGTTGAGGAAAATTTTGTATGTTTTGGGGTAGAATTTATAAGCGTGTTGAAGTTTTTGTGATAATTTGGATGGAATTAGGGTTGGGTTTGAAGGGCTGAGGAAGATAAAACATGGGTGTGAAATGCTTGCAGCTTTTATAATTCTGATGTCAATTATGGCTAGTTCAATTATGCTTTTCGGTATGTGCTTTCGAGGGTCAATGTCCGATACTTGTATGCAGGACTTAGGCTTAATTAGCTTAAACCCCTCATTTAGAAATCTAACATCACTGTAAAACACAGTATATTGCCAATGATAGTATCATAACCGCCCAGGGAAACACTTGTCGAACATTTGGGCGGTGTACCAAGAGCATCTTTGAATCATGAATTTTCTAAAAATGGACAAGAATTGAATGATGTTTTGTTTGATGAATGTTATAGACATAATGCATGTGATTTGGTTTACTGCAGCAAGCTGCGGCATCTTTATCTGAGTTGGAGCAATCGCCAGCAAAGGAAGTATTAAAATCTATACAGCCTTTTATAAATGCAATTGTAAAGCCAGAATTGCTAAAACATACCGACAAAGAAGTTAAGCTTCTTGTTGCTGCCTGTACATGTGAAATAACCAGAGTGACTGCTCCTGAAGCACCATATGATGATGATGTATTAAAGGTATAATTTTCCTCTTGGAAATTACTTTTAGTTGCATATAGCCATAATTCATCATCTAATGGCTGTTACATGCTTCAGGACATCTTTCATTTGATTGTAAGCACATTCAGCGGGTTAAGAGATACCAAGGGCCCATCATATGGGAGAAGAGTTACCATCTTGGAAACTGTAGCTAAATATAGATCGTGCATTGTGATGTTGGATCTTGAGTGTGATGATTTAATCAATGAAATGTTCACAACATTTTTTGCTGTTGTCAGGTTCATTTTGTTACATGATGTTCAGTTTGATAATAAAATGGTAAATTCAAACAAGTAGCTCTAAATTGGTGTCCTGTTTTTGTTATAATTAAATATATGCAGTGATGGACATCCTGAAACTGTTATTACGTCAATGAAGACAATCATGGTGGTTCTTTTGGAAGAGAGTGAAGACATCAACCAAGACCTTTTGCTCATTATTCTGTCTGTTTTAGGCCGAGATAAGAAGGTAAGCTATTGTATTTCATGTGTTTACATGTATATCATTTCTGCTGATGATTAAATTTTAAATTTGATTATTATAGGAAATAACTATGGCTGCAAGGAAGCTTGCTATGAATGTTATAGGGCAATGTGCTGGAAAACTTGAACCTGGAATAAAACATTTCATTGTAAAATCAATGTCCGGAGAAGAGACTAGTTCTGCAATTTCTCAGATTAATTACCATGAAATCATCTATGATATCTACCGTTGTGCTCCTCAGACCTTAGCAGGAGTCATTCCCTATCTAAGCGGAGAGCTTTTGGTAATCACAGTTTTTTCCCCCTCTTGATTTACTCATATCTTTCAGAAGTAAGGGGATGGTGTTTGGTTTGATGTTATGGGTTTAGGAACGAGTTCTTATTCTTATACACTGTAGCTGTAGTGATTTCTGTGTCTTGACTACCAACTAAACACCACCTAAACATCTCCACATAATTAATATCGTTGTCATTTTATTTCATAACAATTGTTTATAAGTTTAGGTAGTAAACTGATGAGATTTACAGACAGATAAATTAGATGTTCGGTTAAAAGCAGTCAAACTAGTGGGAGACCTTTTCTCAGTCCCTGGATGTAGCATTCCCGAGACGTTTCATCCAATCTTTTCAGAATTTTTAAAGAGGTTGACAGACAAAGTTGTTGAGGTCCGAATGTCAGTTCTTGAACATGTCAAGCTTTGTATGTTAACCAATCCTTCCAGATCAAAATCTCCTCAAGTTATCGGTAAGTATTAAGTATTTTGTATTATTTCAGTTTTCATCGTCAGTTACAATGTTAAGTAACATAACTCTACCTTTTATTTCAAATTGGTAGATGCTCTCTGTGACCGCCTGTTGGATTATGATGAAAGCATCCGCCAAAAAGTGGTTGCAGTAGTTTCAGACATAGCATGCCATGATTTATCTTCTATATCACCCAACACCATAAAGCTTGTAGCTGATCGACTTCGTGACAAATCTGTAATTTTTATTAGTGTTTTCTTATAATGCATGTGTTTCTATCAAACATTATGTTGATATCAATTATCAAGTAATGCTTTTGATTTTGATTTTTATATATATATTTTTTAATATTATTATTACAGCTCCTTGTGAAGAAGTACACCATGGAGAGGCTATCTGATATATACCGCACTTGCTGCACCAAGAGCATGACTGATGATTATAATTGGATTCCGGGAAGAATTTTAAGATGCATTTATGATAAAGATTTTAGGTATGTTATGATGTTATAGACTTATAGTTGTTTTTTACCAGTTATGACACTGTATTTTGATCATTAAAACATTTTCTGAGCAGATCAGACACAGTGGAATACATCTTATGCATGTCTCTCTTCCCAACTGAATTTTCTGTTAGAGATAAGGTTAGAACGTGGGTCAGACTAGTTTCTAATTTGAAAAGGTTGAGATAAAAGCTTTAGAGAAAATACTGGAGCAGAAAAAAAGGTTTGTTATGATACAAAATATTCTTAGATATATGCACCATTGCACCCATATACAGTAATAGATTTCTTTAAATTGAATTTCAGGTTACAGTTAGAGTTACGAAAGTATCTTTCTATTAGGAAGGCATTTAAGGTTTGGCCTTTTATTAACTGACAACCACATGCAGGACAGAAGTACGTTCTATTTGTATCTGAAAATTTTTCATTTTCTTTTACAATCCAGGAACGTGATGCTTTGGAGGTCAAGAAGAAAGTCATCACTTGTTTTCGCTTCATGTCTCACTGTTTTGCGGACCCCGCAAAAGCTGAATCTGATTTCTTGCTTCTTCATCAACTAAAGGATGCTAATGTTTGGAAACTATTGACTACATTACTTGATCCCACCACTAGTTCTCTTCGAAGTTCTAATGTCGGGTAAGAAAGTAGCCAAAACTAAAGTTGTTATTCTTTATGCTCGTTATTTCCATGTCGACATGCAACTAATGTACTGATGTGAAAAACGCGTAACATAATTATAACCAAATCCATGAGAAAGTGAATCGTTGCTTAATGTTACATTTCCTGTGGGTCGGATACAAAAAGAAGCAACGTCCAAAACATATGCAATGTTAACTTGTGTGTTTGGTACATATAATATTTTTATTTTATTTCACAGGATGAATTACTAAAATAGTTGGTAAGAAGCATCCACTTTATGGAATGTTGAGCATCCTGTCTGTAAAGTGCTCATTTATACTTTTTAACAAGGATTATGTTAAAGATATTCTTCTAGAGGTGGACCTAGGGAAATCTTCCAGAAACAGACTGCTGTTACAATCTTGCATGAATTTACTTGTGGTAAAACTTCTTTACTTTTATGGAAAAATAATTCCTGGTTATTTTCTTAGCTCTAATAATATTATATAAATATGATATATCATTTTTCAGATCCTCGCATCCTTCAGTCCTGTATTACTTTATGGGACTGAAAAAGATTTGGTCCATCTTCTAGAAGATGGTAATGAAGTCATAAAGGAAGGTGTTTTGCACGTTCTAGCAAAATCTGGTGGAGTGATTAGGGAACAATTGGGAGAATCATCTAGGTATGGAAAACATGAACTTATTTGTAGAAGTTAATGTGTTCTTTATTTCTGTCTCTCTAAATGTTACTTTATACTTTTCAGTACATTAGATCATATTTTGGAGAGAATATGCTTAGAAGGTAGTAGGCGGCTGGCCAAGTATGCTGTGCTTGCATTAGCAGCTATAACAAAGGATGATCAGCACAAATCACTATCTATATTATACGAGGTTACGAGTCGAAATTTCTTGAGAAATTTGTTCTAAACATGCTTCTGTTATTTAGTTATTTATTAATTTGTTTGCTTGTTTGGAAACTTGTGCAGAAACTTGTGGATATGCTTGAGAAGAAGACACGTTTGCCTACTGTACTACAATCTCTGGGTTGCATTGCACAGACTGCCATGCCAGTTTTTGAAACTCAGGAGACCAAAATTCAAAACTTCATAAAGAAAGATATCTTAGGGTGCAGTGAGGTATTTCCACTTGCTATCTTATACTTGTTATTTTATTTGAGTAATGTAAAGTTTGCTTAACTATGTCTCAGAAAACAAGTGACAAAACAAAAGAATCTTGGGATGACAGAACCGAACTTTGTTCATTGAAGGTTGGTAACTTGGTATATATATCATAAATGGAAGTTATTTTGATTGATGTTTTAAGTTTCTCATTCTATTTTGGCTAAATTTTGCTGTTTAGATATATGGCATTAAAACTCTGGTAAAAAGCTATTTGCCTGTGAAAGATGCACATCTTCGTGTTGGGATTGGTAAACTAATAAAAGATCTCAGCGACATACTTTCATTTGGGGAAATCTCAAAAGATATTGGATCAAGGTACTTTTGGCCTTTGGAATATTTTATGTTCATTTGTTAGTTTATTATCTAAATGCTCTTTCACACCCTCCACAGTCGTGTTGATAAGGCCCATTTAAAGCTAGCTTCAGCCAAGGCTATTATTCGTCTATCAAGGCATTGGGATAAGAAGATCCCTGTTGATGTATTCTACCTCACCTTGAGAACTTCAGAGGTAACATAATTTTTTATGGAATTTTGTTAATAATTAATGTATTAAATATAACTAAAACACTATGTTATTGATGCAATTTTTGTCAAACAAATTGATTTAAGGGCGTTGTAAGCTTTAGAATACACTTTGGATGTTTACCATTTTAACTAGTTCAATCAAAATTTGCTTTTTAGCCATCATCTTATATATATGTATATATTCCTGAATTGACCTGTTAGCTAACAAAGATACCTGAATTTACTTGTTTTTATATATATTGGTAGAATTGCCACCTTGTGGAAAACTAATGTAGTTTGTTATCTAGCTGTTTGTGTGCTATACAATGGTCCAGGTCATTTGTATGCAGCTTTCATCACAGCTTGCTGTTTTTCTCTTTTGATGATGCTTGTAGTTTGGATTTCCCGAAGTTAGGAGATTATTTCTCAACAAAGTTCATCAATACATCAAGGACCGAAGTTTGGACCCTAAATATGCTTGTGCTTTCTTATTAGATTTAGACTCTCAGCAATCAGGTCAAGAAGAGAAATCTGAGGTTGCCCTTGCCGAATCTTTTACAAAATTAATTATGTTGGAAGTGTATAAAGTAGTGTTTTCTTAAAGTAAGAGTTGTATCTTACTATTTTGTTCTTTAAATTGAATTTGACAGGAATATCGTAATCTGAATGACATTATTCAGATGTGTCGGCAAGGAAAAGCAAGACTAGTTTCAGTGCAAAGTGATGGAAATTATTCTTTGGTTCATTCAAAATATATTCTTCCATATTTAATTCATGCGCTTGCCCATCATCCTTCATTTCCCAATATTGATGAATGCAAGGATCTCAAAGAATATGAACCAATATACAGGTATGTAAGATTATAAATATAAAGCTAGGCCCAATAACATAACAGGCTCGCAGAGTTAGCTTTGGTTCTGTATTCATGTTTGTATATATAGCATGTAATCTTTTTTTATTATTATTACGGTTCTACGCTCCTCTATTGCTTCTTATTACATTACCATATATTGTCAACCGCTTGCTTTGTTTGAATGATAATTGTATGTTTAAATTTCCAGGAGATTGTATGTATTTTTTTCCATGTTGACACATGGAGATGCAGATGGGAAGCCTGGTAATAGTCTAAAGAAGGAAGAGGTTGTCTTAGTACTTTCTGTTCTTGAAAGCATCAAGAGATCTACAGATGCTGCAGATACAAACATGTCAAAGGTACAGTCATGATAAACGGAATTAATAGCAATGTTTTAAATAAAATAGTTTCAAAAATATAAACATGTTAACATTTATACATGTTCAGAATTCGTATGCAATTTGCGACCTTAGCTTCTTAATCACCAAACGATTAGCCCAGAAGCAAGAAGATCTTCAGGAACCAGTGGTACACGTCCGTGTACCTCCGGAGCTATACGTATCACATGATAAGAAAGAAGAAAAGGAGACAGAAAAAGACAAAAAGGAGGAAAAGGAGACAGAAAAAGACAAAAAGGAGGAAAAGGAGACAGAAAGAGACAAAAAAGAAGAAACTGAGACAGAAAACGACAAAAAAGAAGAAACAGAGAAAGAAGACCAGAAGCATGTAACTGAAGGCCAGACATGGTTGAGTGAAGCTAGTGTTGTTGCCCACTTTGAGTCGCTTAACATGGAAGCTAGTGAAAGTGTATGTGTGTTACTATTCTTTCACATAATAATCATTTGCAAATTAACAAGTTGATGATAATTATGCATATATTCTTGTCAGGTTGCCTCAAAAATTATTGAGGATGATATGCTGAAGGACTGTGAAGAAACAGATGGTAATGAGGTCCCTTTAGGAAAAATACTGGAACGACTAAAAGCTAAAGGAGCAAAGGAAAGAAAGTTAGTTAAAAATAGATCTACACCACCTTCTGTACAAAATAATAGTAATAAAGATGATAATAATAACAATGTTGATATCTTGGGTATGACGAGAGAAATAGATTTGGATAATTTAGGTGTGCCAAATGGTCATGAAGTAACTACATCTGATGAAAAGCATAAAAGGAAAAGAATACCTAACCAAACAAGAAGCGCATCTGTAGCCAAACGTCAGAAGTCAAAGGTGTTGTCAGCTTTTGATAACATCAAAATGAGTGATTTAGAAGATAACCTCGATTTGGAAGGCCATATGAAAGAACAAGGGAATACTGATAGCAGTGACTTGGAGGTAAATGTCATTTGAAAATAAAATCATATTTATATATTTTAATTGCTAATGTGTCATTGTCTTATGCAGAAGCCTAAAAAGCATGTTAGTACCGATACTAATAACAAGTCAGAATCTATGAGGAAGCGGAAACGAGCAAGTGTGGCTGGATTAGCAAAGGTTTGTTGACTTTGACTTTGAAATGAATTCACTTTTTCATTTTTTATAAATTTCATGAATTGTTGGTTCTGACATGGTGTTTTCTTCTCTTCAGTGCACATCAAAGGAAGGTGAAAGTCAACACACCACAGACTTGATTGGCAGACGGATAAAAGTTTGGTGGCCTAAGGATAAAGAGTGAGTTTCAATACTGTATCTAGTAAGAAGGATAATTGTCAAGTATTCACTTTGTAAATATGAACGTTTAGGTTTTATGAAGGATTGGTGAAGTCTTATGATCATCAAAAGAAGAAACATGTGGTAAGCTTCCGAGTTATGTTTCTGCCATTTATTTAATTATATATATATATATTGAATATGTTTATTTCACTTTATCTTTTATAAACTTGTATTATGTTGAAGGTGCTATACAATGATGGTGATGTTGAAGTGCTACGTTTGGACAAGGAGCGGTGGGTGCTTGTTAAAAACAGCCCCAAGCCCACAAAGGTGAGTGTTATAAATTTTTTTTAAAATTTTTGTCAACATTATATGTTTGAAGCAGGGATAGTTTCGTATATCCCTTCAAAACTTGGTATGAGATGATATTTACCCAACAAAAAATCATAACACCAAAAATATATATTTCAATCTGTGACATTTATACCATTCTCTAAAATTCGCATTAGGATATGAAAATTTTGGAGTGTAAGGAGAAAAAGAAGGATTTGATGGTCATATAATACAATATAAATGGTAGGGTAAATATGAAGTTTTAGTAGTTTGTAGGGTATATTTGATTAGTATTTTGGTTGGGTAAATAACTAAACATGATATTATGTAAGTTTTCAGGGGTATATATGAAATTGATTCTTTAAAATGTATATGATTAGTTTCAAATGTGTTTTTTAATTCACCTTTACAGCGGAATAAATTGTCCAAGAGTCCACACCATAAAATAGGGTGAGTACGGTCACATTTTTTTCTTTTTATAATATGTAACTTACATACTTCTTAACAAGTGACTTGATTTTTGTCCACCTTGACTTTTTTGCATGCAGGTCCTCTAAGAAAAAAAGTAAAGTTGTGGATAATCCAAAGAAAAATAAGGAGTCAAATGACATGTGAGTACTTGTTTTCTATGTAATTGAGGATTTTTTAGAGGAAATATATGTTAAATGTAAGTGTTGAAGGGATGGCAATGACAGATATCCATCATCCATGGTAAGAGGCAAAAGAATCCCTAGAAAAAATATGAAGGAAAGACGAAAGAAACTTGAATATTTGGAAGTGGAAAGAAGAGAGGATCTTGATAGTCTGACAGACTCTGAACATGAGCATGAGTATTTGACTTTCTCCAAAGTTGATAATTTGGACTCAGGTTGATATCTGGACTTTCAATTTTACTTTTTTGGATTTTGATTTTCTTAATGTTTATCTATATTTATAGAAGAAGAAGATGCAAGTGATAGAGAGCGCGCTAAAGATGCGGAGAACAGGATCAGGGATCCTGATTCTGAGCAGAACAAATCTGAAAAAGATGCTGATGTGTCAGGATCCGTTCAAGAAGATGATCACGAGGGAGACTCGTCTGATGATATGCCTCTTGTACCAATCTTCATCTGAATTTCTGTTATAATATTACAATTTGCTTCATCCCATATTAAAATATGATCTTGTGGATGCAGGGTGTATGGAAGTCTCAAGTTAGGAAATCAGATGAAAGCAAATAGGTTCTGATGACTGAAGATGATGACATTTATCACAGCAATAAACAGAAAGGTTAAATTTAGTGTGTAAATCAACTTGCATGTGCAGTGATGTATGTTTCTTTTTAAGTTTTACAGCCTGTTGAATGTACAGATATAGTTCACATGTTTTGGGCTAATGACTTTACATTTGTTTGCATATGTAGATTTTAGCTTTTTCGTGTATACACTAATGACGGTATTATCATTAATGTAACATAGATAGCTTTTGCTTCTATCTTGATGTATGAGTTTGTGGGTTGTTTCGTACGGTAAACGGGTTTGGGTCTGTTTTGATCTGATCCATTTAACCTTATGTTTCAAAAACATGAGGCCAAGCTAAGGCTCAAGGCATGAGCTTCATGTACACGAGACCTTTGGTATTAAAAAATGATAGAGAATTATTATGTATAACATTTTTAGTTGTTGACTATAAAACACTGAAAAATAAGTAAATAAATAAAAACATCTAGGTGTAATCAAGAAAGCTATATGTACAATTAAGGAAGCTAAGCTTCAACTCGATACAAGTCATTTATGCATGAATTATATTTTAGGCGAGGAATTGTTAAATAACTCACTTAGCAGACTCATAAAACTCATTATAAAACTTGCGATACAATCTCAAAAAGCATCGTTATGAATAATGGTAGTATCTCTTGTATGTCGATTTGAGTGAACAATGGTTGATCTCCAACATTCTCAAGGTGTGGCAAATGCACACAATGGGCGAAATGGCAGCCTAAAACCCACCTGGTGGAAAAGCTGCGTTTTATAACCACAAGTTTGTCGGCACAAAAGACTGACCACTCAAAAGAAAAAACATACAGAAATGACAATTAGAGAAAGTTGATTAAGTTAACATGAAGTCATTAAGCTTCTATTTATGCCCATTACTAAACAATCTCTATTGAAATGCCTACTACCTAAATGGGTCATAGATGATACATGATGCATATAGATTTAATATAATACATCCACATAATGAGAGCTACTAATGACTAAACAACCCAACATAGTCATGCCCCACTAATCACTGATCTTCATAATATATGTTAACACCCTTCTCTAATCACTGATTTTGACTTTCTCTAAAGACCCAGAGAGACTCTTTCGGGTTCTGAGCTTCATCAGCTCTGATTCCAACGTTCTGTGTATCTCTTCACCTTCATGGTCTTCCAACGGCACATCCACATGGATCGATCCTTGCTTTGTGGGCTCTATTGGTTCATGAATCCTTGATTGCTGCTTCATGTAGCTGTAAAGTTCTTGATGAAATGGATGGTCCAATGAGTAGCAATCATCATTTATATAGCCTGCTCCTGACCCTGACCCAGACCCAGACCCGGACCATCTCTTCGGCAGAAATGAGGGAGTGAAGAATAGTCCATTATCTACATAACACAATATTGGTGATTCATCAAGTCATTTGTCTATGTTAGGGCAGTTAAATCGTGTCGGTTTGGCAGGATGACTTGTTCAACCCAAACACACCCTGACACCGATATATTTGTTCATCTCAAAATCAACCCTAACCTAGACAATTAAAATCATGTAAACACAAGACCGTCACGATAAACCCAATTATCTAAATGTGTGAAATGGATTCGCGGGTTGTAATAAATGGGTTAAACGCATCTGCCTGTTTACTTAAACAAGCCAACCCGAACACAACCTGTTTAGTCAACAGGTTAGACAAGACAACCCTTTTGTGTAGTGTCAGAAATCAGCTGCCACGTGTTAAAATCGCTGCATTTACCTTTAACAGCTCATCACGCCCCCCACCTTGCAACACACGTACTTTTAACTTTGTTCTCTCCTGCAACAGCGGTTTCACAACCTATGTGTACGAAAAGATTTCATTATTACCTTAAAGATTATATATTTTTATTTGAATGGAGCTAACCAAATCAAGCCAACCTTCCAACAAGCCGAGAATATGTATGGGACATTTACTATATAATATGTGATTGTTTTCTCTGGGTAGTTGAGATCATCAACGGTAGAGATTGTTGTCAGCAGCTGCGGTGCCAAAATATTAATTTTCCGTAACGAATAAATCTTTAACTTTAACATATGTACGCAGCACTCTCTAATAAATGTACCTTGATCTGGTTCAATGCAGAAAGCTTTAAGCCACTCATATCTAAAACTTTCACACACTTACCAATATATCTTCCATTCTTTTTAGTTGCAGCCGGCTATAAGAATTCAAAAGTAAAAGTTAGCATCTTACGAGTACGAGTAGGAGTGCTAAACAGCTTGTGTTTGAAGATCGAAACAGACGTGAATCAGAACAAAAAAATTGTGTCAGACATATGAAAATGATCTTAACACAAACACCGACTGTTTGGGAAAAAATTGTTTCTCATCTTTTTGGCACATTAATAGTCTAAATATTTACCACCAAAAATACTGTATAAAACAATTATGTTTAACTTAGAAAAATATGATGACAATTTCTCTTTTAATGTTTAAATTTGGCAATGAAATACCCAATCCATTTAATCTATTACATTAAAAAAATAATTTTTAAATCAACCCGTGAACTCAGGTCAATGAAAACATGACATGCTTGTTTATTCTGACCGGAACCCATTTAGACTAAACCAAAACCCATGAATTCATTATAGGTTCGTGTTGTGTCAAAAATTCGCACCCTTGCCTATGAGGTAAAATAAAACCTAATAAATTATTGGAAATTCTTCTCACCAGTATCACACAATCCCGATATTCGTTAATTGAATGTGTGATTGCACATAATAATGGATCTACAAATCATCAATTAGATAAATCATTAGATTTTGTAGTAAATACAATTAAGTAAATTCCCGAGTTGTTTAAACCAAGTCTTACAGATGCTTTGTCGAATGTGCTTAGGCCTGCACCGATAGCAAACACGGGAAGACCCTGTAATAAAGAAATGAGTGAGAACAATGAAAAAATAATAAAAAATTTAATGGAAAAATCTGAATGAATGTAACCTCTCTTGTGTAACCAGACAGTCCTATCAGTTGTGAATCACGAACTCCTCTATAGAAATTTGTAGGAACTATGGGTTTCTGCGTATGAAAACAAAAGAGGAGGTGTTTGGATGCATGTTTTAAAACTGGTAATGTGATATTGGATTATAAAAGAACTAAATATCGATTATAAAGAGTGTGCGGCACTTCGAGGCATATAGGTCCTAAATGCCGAGGTGTGAGGAGTCGCTCTATGTTTGTTGTTTGAATATTAAAATTAATTTAGGTGTCGGTGGTCAGGTAAAGGCACTCACAGTTAATATATCATCTATCCCGTTTTGCAGCCTCCAATGTAAGCTATCTACCAACTGTACTTTACACAAAAATCACTTATAGTCACACAAAAAATAAAGACAATTCAGTACTATGAAGTGTAAGGGAGCACAGATCAAACCATCTTGTGGGCTTTTGAAACATTTCCCTCTCTTGCTTTAAGAAATCTCTCCAAAGTTTCAACTATATATCCCTGATGGACATTCTGAACAAAATAATACTCAAATTAATTTAACAGAATACAGAATAAACATAAGAATCATCATTTATATAAAGATTCTTTTGAATCTGTGACAACTAATTCAAGCTTCCAATTGGGTCATCAAATCAAACTAAATTTAGAAATTACCAAGTGTAATTGAATGCCTAAAGATTCATCATTTATGTAAAGATTCCTCTGAATCTGTTCATTCATCTCTGAAAACTAATTCAAGCTTCCAAATGGGTCATCAAGTCAAACCCAACTCCGAAATAACCAAGAATGCCTAAAGGTACATCATTCATATAAAGATTCTTTAAATTTCTGTTCATCTGTGGCAGCTAAACGGGTCATCAAGTCAAACCCAACTCAGAAACTACAAGATTAAAGATCTTGACTTCACAACAGTTTCTCTAACAATCAGCATTTGCACATCAAACTGATATTCTTCTAAAAACAAGCTCAAGTACATGAATCTAGATGCATCTGAGAGCAGAATTCAAGAACAGATTCATAGATATAAAAGGGTTTTAAAGCAGAAAGCTTGTAGAACCTTGAATGTTCTTTGGAGAGGCTCCTCAACTGCAAAAAAATGTCCCAAAAGTCAAAATCAGTAAGTGTCTAAAGTGAAAGAAGAAGATGAGGGGAAATCTTGTGAACAAACCTTGGTCCATTAAGGCCTTGAACTGGTCGATTGCTTGTTGGGAAGCAAGACCCATCTGGATTAGGAGGGGTTTAGTGATAATAATCCAAAAACAAGAAAGAATCAGATGGTTTTGTGAAGAAAAGATTAAAAATTTACTTGAAAGATTGAGGTTTTGTGATCGTCAATGTGAAGCTCTGAAGTTTTCTCTCTCTTCTGCTAAACGTATGGCGACCTTTCTTTGATGTGAGCTCCTAGACACGTAACGTTTTAAAAAGATGCCCAAAAACTACAAATCAGAACATGTGGGACCCATCACATTTCATTTTCTATCTTCCAACAGTCTATTTATAAAAAGTATGTTTAAAAAGAAAAATATTTTAATCATTAGTTATAGTGTAAACAAGTATCAAAAGACACAAAATACTATGGTATTATTTTTTTAAACGGTTAATAAATAATTTTTAAACTCGGTCACACGGGTAAATTTATTGGTGAAATGCTATTCACGCTCACAAAAACAAACAACGCTTGTGATCCGATTCGCCCATCATTTCAAGGGAAACCAACCACCCAAAGATCCACTGTGGTAAAACCTTTGGCCCACTTGGAACATTTTGCATCTAGTGAGACTCCAACCGATGACTTCCACTTTGGAAAATCATGGGCTGCCTACTTTTAAACTATTTGATCTAGGACATATTGGCAATACATGGTATTATTTGCACTGGCGAAGCTTAATAGGGGCCCGGGGGGATCCTTATTTTTTCATCCGTAATGTTAAATTTTAGCCAGATAATGTAAATTTTTGGCCCAGTAGTGTAAATTTTTATATAAATATCGAGTTCACCCCCTTAAAAAAACATAATTTCGTCCCCGCCCTCTACAAAATTGGTTAAGCTCCACCACTGATTATTTGATCATTGGTTTTAATGTATTAGATTAATTAGTTGTTAATTTATTATTGTGTTTTACGTATGAGAGATAAAGAATATTATTATTCCATCATTGTATTTTTAAAAATTCATCATTTTATAAAAACATAATAACTAACAAAAAGACATAATAAATTACACTAAATACACAAATGATGCGATATAAACTTAATAACGTGAATTTTTTAATCTTTTTATATAACAATACTAAACTCATGTTAAATATAAAAAAAGCTTGTTTTTTGTGTAACTTTTATAAAAAATAATATCGTGCATAAAAGTTATAAACGTTTTAAAAAAATAAAATAACTTGCAAAAAATCAACAAAATGCTTGTTCCTAAAATTATCCAACTAACTTTTTCTATAATTTTAATCTCAACCATTGATTACTAAGATGTATAATTGAAATTACTTACACATTTTAATTTAAAAAAAAACTTTGTATTCAAACCACAACAACTACAACAAAAACAACAACGACAACAACAATAGCACCACCACTTCCACCAGCATGAACAACAACAATAAATGTTTACACACTATATATATATATATATATAATATATATATATATATATATATATATATATATATATATATTATATATATATATATATATATATATATATAATTGAATATTTATATGTTTTGAACATTTAGTAGTTTACTTTATTATATGTTATACGTAAACGATTTAATTTATGAGTTTTTTTCAAGTTTCTTTACAGACAAATCACCATTATAATTATTTCATTCTATACAATTTTAATATTGAAAATTAAATAATTTATTTTGATATGCGTGTTTTGTATAATATTTAATATTTTCTATGAAACATTTCCTAAATCTTTATATCAAATTAAAAAATAAAAGAAGGGCGTAGTTAAATAGACCTCTTAATATTTTAAATCAACACCCTAAATTTTCTATATGGGTCGTATAGTCCCATACGCATCGTATATGAGTGTTATATAGTCCTATATGGGGCGTATAATCTTTTTGACAGCCCCCTAAATTTTTCATTATATTCAGTGTCAAAATTTGTTATACGCGTCATATAGCCCTATATGCGTCATATAGGGGGTCGTCTAGGGCTATATGGGGCATATAGTTCCCTGACATCCCCCTGAATTTTTTTCGTTTTTAATGTATTCGACCTTATACGCGGCGTATAGGGGATGTCGATTTATACGAGTGTATATCTGTTTATTAGGACCCTAAAAGAGTGACAGACTAGGAGTCATGTCACTCTTTGATTCATCGAGATAATAATATTAGTAATAATATTATGGGATGTGTTATAGCAATAGCCTGCCCATTATTTGGACGCACTCCTTACGACCCGTAAGGGCTCTTACGAGCTGTAAAACCTACTAAACATCATATCAGTCATTCAATTATCTTACGGGCCGTAAAATCTCTTACGACCACATGTTTCACGGCCCGCAATATGCTTTACGGGCTGTGAAGATTCAAGTTAACGGCCCGTTAAATGTTTCATGAGCCGTAATGTTTGTCGATTTTTTTTGACGCGATGTAATATTTCTCGATTACAGTGTACTCTTTTATTTATTACATTATTTGACGCGATGTAATATTCCTCGATTACAGTGTAATTTTGTATTTATTACATTATTTGATACAATGTAATATTCCTCGATAATTATTTGAGTTGACATAATATTCTTCGTAAAATACTATATAAATCGTCAGATTTTAATTCATTTCATATCGATAAATTCAATATTTGTATACATTTTATTAACGATGTCAATATGGGATAGCAATTATTTATTTGGTTCCGATTCTAACTATAAAAATCTCTTCCCTATCTACTCATTATTCGGAGGTGAATCATAGAACACCAAAAGTTGTGCTATCTCTACGTATAAAGGACTGATTTTCCACGTGCATCAGATCAGATCTGGGCTGCTTTTAGGAGCGCTCTTTTCATCCAATTAATTTTATCGTAATAGAAGAAGAATCAGAACGCCCAAAAACTCCCTGGTTGGACTAACTGACGATTTACAACAAGCGTTTCTTCATCTTTTGCAAGAAGCGGAACTAGAACTACAATAAAACTTTCTTTATCTTTATGGCCGTCATAGCCCTTTGGTAGGTTGCTCCGACATTCTTTAGGCCGAGCCGAAATAAAAAGCAATTCTTCTCCTTTCAGTCGAGTTACTTCGTTCCTCGCCTCCTAGAACCAAGGGCGCTTAAGTAAGAAAGTTAGATAGGTATCTTGTATCGTATGAAGCACTAGACTCAGTCCACGGGAACTAGCTTTACAGGTTGCTTTCGATTTGGCATTCTCTTCCCCTTCCTGCTTTATTGGCACTATTCCGGCCTATCATAGGGATTTTACCGATGCTGAAGGTAGCTTGCTTACCAAGCCACCCACTTGAGAAGCTGGTCGCTAGAAAGAAGCGACGAGGAAGCGAAGCTGTCTACGAAGCTTTGCTTCTCCCCCAACTCTTCTTTCTAGCTTGATAATCCCTCCCTTATTTAATTTTTTGAATGCAGTTCGGGATCGAACGAGGTTCTTAAAAAGAAAGGCTATTCTTATACTCTTGCAAGCAAGTCGAGAAGCGATTCTCTTAGCCGGCATACCCGAGAGTTTCGAAAGGCTCTTAGCACCGGAAGGGGATTTTACTTCTTAGAAGGAGATAAACTACCTAGATCTTTGTATGTATGGGTCTCTTCCTGTTGAAGGTTATAGTTATTATGGTAACGAGGGTGGTAACTTTGCTGAACGGTACGGTGATAATATTGGAAGTTTCAACGGTAACTACGGAGTTGATGGCGGCGGCAACGACGGTGATGGCAGCGACAATGGAGGTGATAGTAGCGGAGATGAGTATGGTGATGGTTCTAAAAAAAGGTTATACAACACGAATCAGGTTATTACGTAATTATTATGTTTTTTAAGTTATTTGATATTAAATAATTTTAAGTTTTGTTATTTGACAATAACTAATTATATTATTTAAAATTATTAGGTTTTTTCATTTTGTGAAGAATTGATTGATTGGGTTAGTAATATAAGTCGTGAAAATAGATATGTTATTGTCACGAAAAGGTCAAAAAAACATAAGTGGATGTTAAAATATGGTTAAAATGTGATCGCGGTGAAGTATATACATGAGCACCGACTCTTAGAAATACTTGCACCAAAAAAACAAATTGTCAGTTTGAATTAGAGGGAAAAAATCAAATAAAAAAGATGAGTGGATGCTAGTTGTAGATGATTTTCATAATCATGAAGCCGATAAACACCTCGAGGGGCATGCATACGCAATGATGCTCACTGAAAAAGATATTTGTATGGTAAAGCAACTTACAGAGCAAAATATTGATCATCGAAACATTTTAGGCACCCTGAGGAACTAAAATCCTAAAAACGTGTCAGCCTTAATAACAATATATAATGCAGACATGAAAATAAAAAAATATAGCAGAATCGGCGAAACTCCAATGCAGGTGTTTTTTACTATAGTACAACAAAATAAATATATTTACACCCCTCACATACATGAAGCCACAAATATCATAGACGGGTTTTTTTATACATCCCACATCTCACACTTTATGGCGGGCCTACCCGCATGTGTTAATGATAGACACAACGTATAGAACGAACGTCTACAAAATACCATTTGTCCAAATGATTGGTGTGACATCAACACTGAAATCGTTTTCTGTTGCTCATGCATTCATCGATCTTGAACGTTAGATTAATTTCAGATGGATTTTAGAACAATTAAAAGAATCTTTAGAGCAAAAATGTATAGAACCCCGCGTTATACTTACCGACATAGACCTTGCTTTGATGAAAACGTGTGAATAAGTATTTCCAAATGCCATGAGACTACTTTGTAAATGACATATATCGGAAAATATTATTAAACATTACAAGGCTAGTTTTTCAAATGATGAATGGGGCGCTTTTGAGCATTTGTGGTCGGTATTAATTAACTCTACCACGCCTGACATATTCGAGTACAATTTTGACCACCATTAATCATGGAAAAGGCTCAAGAACAATACCTGCGAAAAATCGGAACATCTTTTAATTATGTTGCGGTTTGAAACTTTTATAAAAGTCAACAAGATTAAATATTGTATTTCGAGTTACTGTTATGTTATTTTATTAGATTGTCCGAATATTATTATTTATAAACAAATACAAATATTATTTATTAAATAATCACATTGTTTGTCTTGAATACAGTTCATCTGCCATAAATCGTCGAACTCTAAGGCAAACATCTTGTAAATTATTTTCATACCACTCTAAAGATCTATTTTGAACCAGTCTACGTAATAACATACAAATAACAACTCATGAATATCGACCAATATGACCTGCATTTAAAGGCAAAACAGTTTCACCGAACACTAACAATTCTTCAATTTCTTCTTGCCCAGACTGCTGCCAATAATGTATACGTCCAAGAAAATATAGAAAATATGATTCAAATTGTATAATAATTGCCCGAACATTATGATTAATCTATCACACACCCGCTAAGAGTGGAAACACGGGGATGTAACGAGACGGGATCGTCATAACACATGGTAAGCGATAGAGATGCAATATAATAATGATGACAAGCGTGTCATGACGACACCCGACAACAAGGGGACTTGTGTCGTGTTTAGTCAACATTCACAAAAACATAACCATAAGCATAAACATGATACATGAATCACATAAACAAAGATGATAACATTGTATGCAATTCCCACAACCTGGGAAAAAGTTACAAAAGTATAATGTTGTTTAAGACAAACTACAACAATGTTTTCCAAAAGACAAAGTTTAGCCTCAAAATGCATCCTAGGGTCTCCACTAAGGTGGCACCTAGATCTTCAATTAGCATGATCACCTGAAAAGATATGCTCAAAATGGTCAACAAAATTGTTGGTGAGCTCGCAGGTTTTAAAGTAAATAAGTAATTGATGTTGTATAATAATTGTGGCGGAATACCGTGAATACAGTTATAAGTAAGCAAAAGCAAATGACATGAGCTTTACAACCAAACCTAACGACGTACATAAAGAATCTTGTCGGAATATATTCACCCAAGGTGTAACACCCGGTTATTTATTATTTTAAAGCCGACGAAGGAAGAAAAAGAAATAAAGTCTAACGTCGAGGGACCAAACTCGCCAACAAAAGAAAGTCGGGTGAGTGGGAGTATATAAAGGAGAGGGCAGCCCTTACCCTCTTCCCACACACTCATAAATCATCCAAAGAAAAGAGGAGAAGGGAGATAGGAAGAAAAGAGAAAAGTGTTAGTTCGGGTTGGTTTGAGTAGCCAAAATCGTCGTGTAACAAGCCAAATCGAAGCCCTTGTCGTTGTGCTAGTTTGTGTGAGTTCTAGGACCCCTCATTTATTTATTTTCAAATGATTTTGGGGCTGGAAAACATCTGAAATCGGGTTTTTTTATGTGGGTGGGTGTTGACCGGTTATGTATATGTATGTGTGTGTATGATGTGTTTGAGTCTTGATTGTGAGCTTGCGTGTGCTTGAATGGTGTTGTGGTATGCATCCCTAGGGTTTAGGATGGTCGATTTGGGGTTAGAATGGGTTTAGAAGAGTTTGGAGGCCGAAAACCCTCGGTTGCAGTCGGGATGAACTGCATTCTGCATCAGCTAGGGCTAGGCGACCGACTGGAGGCCGAATGGAGGCCATACGGCCGAATAGGGTGCGATTGGGGTCCATTCGCACGATTGGGGACCATTCGCACAATTGAAGCTCCATTCGCACGATTGAAAGGTCAGTCACATGGAGGACATGCGACTGAAGGACAAGTCGCATAAGTGCTCATCCGTATTAATCCCATTCGCATGAGATTCATCCACATTGTCCATTCGCACGACTGGGCGTTCATTCGCATGAGTGTCCATCCATATTGATTCATTCGCATGATGTTCAGTCGCATGGAGGTCATGCGACTGAAGGGTGTCCATACGCCCGAATAGGGCTGTTGCACCCGTGGAAAGCGTACATTGACTTCTGAATTTTGGGAGAAAGGGCAGACGTAGGTTTTGACGTAAAGGTTCCTGTAAGAGCATGTAAAACGACTGTTGAGACCTTAGAGAGCATGTTGGGCATGATGATGATGATGTTGCATGTTTATGCTTGTTATGTATGTATGATGTGCCCCGTATGATGATGATGAATGTGTATGATATGTTCCTTATGATGATGTATGTTTATCTTTCTTATGGCTTTACGTGTCATGTTAACGAATGAATGAAGTATCATGTAACGTAAAGTGAAAGATAATGACAGAGGAACACGAAGTAAGAACGCATGCATTATTGAATGATGAACGAACGAAGGAAAGGCTTGCAAGCACATATATGAGGTGAGCAACCCTGTTGTTGCAACAGACTCGGATAGTGTGCAATCATTGAGATTGCTACGAGGTGAGCAACCCTGTTGTTGCAACAGACTTGGATATTGTGTAGTCGTTGGGATTGCCATGAGGTGAGCAACTCGATGGTTGCAAAAGACTCGGATGGCGTGCCATCAATGAGAATGGCAATGAGGTGAGCAACTCGATGGTTGCAAGAGACTCGGATGGCATGCCATCAATGAGAATGGCAATGAGGTGAGCAACTTGATGGTTGCAACAGACTCGTATAACGTGCAATCATTAGGATTGCAAATGAGGTGAGCGACCCTGTTGACGCAACAGACTCGGGAGGACGACATATAGAATGAATGAAAGTTAACTAATGTAATAGAAGATAATAATTATATTATCAACATGTATGTATATTGCATGGTCACGAACGAATGTAAAGTATAGTATGATTTTGAAGGAAAGAAAAGAATGGTTTCACGGAAGTAAAGTATGTTTATTTATAAAACTAGAACTCACTCAGCAACGCTGATTTTTTATATGTTTTCCAGTTGGCAGGTAGTAATTGCTAAGGATGGCATTGCGAGGCTACTCAGCTCTTTTGGGATGGCATGCAATTATAATGCTTTTGTGATGTAATGCAAACATGTATTTTGTAACCAGATAATGATGTATTATTTGGCAAAATTGTTTATAATGACATGTGATGTCTTTTTGAATGTTTCCGTTGCAATATTTTCTTAAGACAAATGTATTTATATGTTTTATGCGCGATGAATGACCAACTGCAAGCGTCCCGAAGACGGGGACTTACAAGTTGGTATCAGAGCCAAAGTTTAAGTGAAATGGGTAAAATTTCAAAATAAACCTTTACTTAAACTGAGAATGGGACGGAAAGGGAATGGGATGCCAATTTGAGTAGCTGCGTGTCATCAGGTATTTTCGTAAAGTTAACCGGCTTTATGTGCGCATGGTTTGTGTTATGTGTTGTTTGCGGATTTAAATACTGATGTAGTCAGGATAGGTAATGCTTGGGGTGTGAAGAGTAAAGTAAGTGGCTAATCACAACTGGCCACTGTAATTAGGAACTTACTATACTTGCCATAAACTGAGCTGTTCCCTTGAATGACCATGTTGGTATCTGAATCTTTCAGTGTGCGTGTAATGGCAGGTGGTAGATCTTCGAAAGCTTCAACTGGTGGAGGTCACGGTGCTGAACCGCGACCCAAGAGAGGGAGACCCAGAGTTGAGAAGGTGGTTCATGAAGAACCAGAGACCCCTCATCCGGAGGGTGGCGACGAGAGCGCCAACCTGAGAGCCTCAGTAAAGGAGGCTTGTAGGGTTTGTTAGAAGATGTAATCTAAGTTTAACCTATTAAACTTTCTAAAAAACGCAGCGGAAGTGGAACATAATAACATTGTTTATAAGCTGAAAATCCAGATTATCTTTGATGTTATAAGTTTTAAACAAACCCAAGAACAAGAGGATCTTTTATATGTGAATGATGCTTACTATGATAAAGCAACCAACAAATTATGGACATCTATGAAGAAGCTACCATAAACTACTTTCAGCAGCAAGATTTTCGAGTATGGAACACGATGTTGTCCAAGAATTTGACCAAGGCACCAAAGGAGGTCCTCTCAAGCTTGTATACCCCAATCTTGATTGCAAAACACCTTCTTGTTAGGAAGAAACACCACCCAAAACAACTCAAATCCTCCAAAACCTTCTGCTAGTGCCGAGAGTTCTTTGAGAGAGAGAGGAGAGTTTTGTTTTTTTAATTTTGCATGTCTTGAGAGTTGAACATTGAGTTTTGGACCTCACTTATTGTGTGTGTTTTTCAAGCAAGAAAAGGGGCCAATACCCTTCAAAGGGGCGGCCGAAAAATGTGTTCAAAATGGGGTTTTCCCTCTTAAACAAAACACACATAAAATAAACTAGTCACTTAATAAGTTATACAATTAACCATTTAATTGTATAAGTTATACACCCTTTATTATTTGATGTTAACTAACTTACTTAAATAACATTACAAATAATATTCATGAACAAAATATCCTAATAAGTTGTATCATCTCATATGCAACTTATTTAGAAAACCTATTTTCTAAATTTGGTGTGGTTATTTAATTGCATGATCATATCATCAATTAAATAATTGTTTGTGTTTGCAAAGCTTGTTATTGGGTATAACCCGACTTGGATCATAACGTACTAACCACATCAATATTCTACGTGTCTTGGGCATATAGAATCCTACAATCTCCCACTTGCACAAGATTCATAGAAGATTGATGCAAGCAGTTAATACCGCTTAACAACGGTTTACTACCCTTAATACGCATGACTTATAGCCATTCAATAACATCATCCCATTCAAGTATCCTACTTGAAATGATTTAGGTGAATTAATCATTTATCCTTTTGTTACAGATGTCATGTTAAATCCAAGGACACAGAATGATCATTCCTTGTTGATTTAACTTAATCATGCCTTAGACATCTTGCTCTCAATGAATAAGAGGAACAAATCCCATCTTGACTACATATGTTTCTTACAAACCCTCGTGTCACTTCTGAACATAGTCTCATGTACTGTCCATTATTTCAGAACAGTGGATAACTAGATCAAGGTATGATACTTGGTGAATATTAAAACCCAATATGTATCTCAGGTCTGAGGATACCAAATGATATTCGCCTATACTCAAATTTACTTATGATCAATCAATAAGATTCCATGTAGTAAAATTTGAGATGCGGGTTAGTCTAATATTTGTATCCCACAAATATCTATGAACCTTGGCAGCAACCCATTGCTCTATATTCATCTTTATGAATATCAACCAATCCAAGTTCATAATAATCTTACCCTCACACTTGTTCCCACAAGTCTGAACGACTACGGACGTTTAGAGTAAACAATTTACTCATGGATTAAACATGCTAAATTGGAACATTAATTGAAATATTATAACCAAATAATTTTATTCAAATAATAAGAGTTCCACATATTCAAATACAAAATTTACAGATCAAATCCAATCACTAGAATATCGAAGTCCCATGGCACAAGTATGACCTTCATGCTTTGCCTTTTCAAGGAGCTTCGTGAGAGGATCCGCAATGTTCTGATCCGTGTGAACTTTGCGAATACATATCTTTCCCTTTTCAACTTCATCTCATATGTAGTTGAATCTCCGCTCAATGTGCCTAGTCTTTTGATGAGCACGAGGTTCCTTGATTTGAGCAATTGCACCCTCGTTATCACAAAAGATCTCTAGGGGGTCCCGAATGGAAGGGACAACCCCTAGATCGGCAATGAATTTCTTCAACCATGCAGCTTCTTGAGCTGCCAATGAGGCGGCGACGTATTCTGATTCTGTAGTTGATAGAGCCACCACATCCTGTTTGGAGCTCTTCCAAGAGACTGCTCCTCCATTCAGAATGAAAATATATCCCGACTGTGACCGTGAATCATCACGATCTGTTTGGAAACTTGCATCCGTGTAAACCTTTACAACGAGTTCCTCATCACCAGATCCATAGATTAGGAACATATCTTTTGTCCTCCTTAGGTACTTAAGTATGTTCTTAATAGCCATCCAATGACTGTTTCCAGGATTTTGCTGGTATCGGCTTGTCATGCTTAAGGCGCATGACACGTCCGGCCGAGTGCATGTCATTGCATACATGATGGATCCAATAGCAGATGCGTATAGGATTGCCTTCATTTTATCTTGCTCATCCTTTGAGCTAGGACACTGAGTCGTACTCAATATCGTTCCTCTTTGAATAGGTACCGTACCTTTCTTAGAGTTCTCCATCTTGAACCTTTTCAAGATTTTATCAATGTATGCACTTTGATTTAAACCAATCAATCGCCTTGATCTATCCCTATAGATCTTTATTCCTAGAATATAGGTGGCTTCACCAAGATCCTTGATGGAAAACAACTTCCAAGCAGGTTTTTACACCTTCCAAGGTTGGAATGTCATTTCCAAATAGTAGTATGTCATCAACATACAATACTAGGAAAGTGATGATGCTCCCACTAGCTTTCTTATATACACAATCTCATTAGCGTTCTTGATGAATTCGAATTAATTATTTCTTCATCAAAATGGTGATTCCAACTTCTCGATGCTTGTTTCAATCCATAGATTGATTTCTTTAACTTGCATACTTTATCAGGATGTTTTGGATCGACAAAACCTTCAGGCTGAACCATATAGACATCTTCCTCAAGATATCCATTTAGGAAAGCAGTTTTGACATCCATTTGCCAAATCTCATAGTCATAATGAGCAGCTATGGCAAACAATATCCTTATAGACTTTAGCATCGCAACAGGTGAGAAAGTTTCATCATAATCAACCCATTGAGTTTGAGTGAAACCCTTTGCTACAAGTTTAGCCTTATAAGTATCCAAGTTTCCATGCATATCGGTTTTCTTCTTGAAAAGCCACTTGCTTCCAACTACTTTGGAGTTAAGGGGTGGTACAACCAAGTCCCACACTTGATTGTCATGCATGGATTGCATCTCAATGCTCATGGCCTCGAGCCATTTGTCACAATCCGAATTGGACACTGCATCATGGTATGTGGTTGGTTCATCTGAATCTACCACATAGCATCCATCCATGAAAAATCCGTATCTTTCAGGTGGATAACTAGTTCTACCACTTCTACGAACGTTTTGTGTGTATTGATCAATCACTTGATCATCTTCAACATCTTCATGTTGAGTGCTAGTTTCAATCAAACGTGCATTGGGTTGTGGTTCTTGATCCTCCTCAAGATCCACTGTTCTACTGCTAGTTCCTTCCATAAGGAGCTTTTCTTCTAAGAACTCACCCTTTCTGGCAACAAACACCTTTTGTTCCAGTGGATCATAGAAATAATCCCATAGAATCTCTAGGATATCCAACAAAGATGCATTGGTGGATCGGACTTCCAATTTGTTTGGGGTGGGAGTCTTAACATAAGCCTCACAACCCCAGACCCTTAAGTATGATAGGGATGGAACTCTTCCATGCCACTTCTCAAAGGGTGTCCTTTCCACCTTTTTGGTTGGGGCCATATTAGAATACGGGCCGCGGAGAGCAAAGCGAAACCTAAATGATAGAGGTAATGTGCTTCTAGCCATCATAGATCGGACCATATCCAATAAGGTTCGATTCCTCCTCTCAGACACACCATTATATTGTGGTGTTCCAGGTGGAGTGAGTTGTGAGACAATCCCACAACTCCTAAGATGATCTTGAAAAGCATCACTTAGGTATTCACCTCCTCTATCGGTGCGGAGAACTTAATTGACTTGTTGAGTTGATTTTCTACTTCATTCTTGAAGATTTTGAACATTCAAAAGCTTCATCTTTGTGCCTTAATAGGTACACATACCCATAGCGACTATAATCGTCGGTAAAGGTAATGAAGTATCTTTCACCATTCCTAGTCATTGGCTTAGAAGGACCACATACATCCGAATGTATGATTCCTAGAAAATCTTTTGCTCTTTCGTTAGATCCACTAAAGGGTGCCTTAGTCATTTTCCTTGTAGACAAGATTCACATACATCAAATGAATCACATTCATTTGTTTTTAAAAGACCATTCTTTTGTAGTGTTTAATTCTTTTCTTGTTATATGACCAAGACGACAATGCCAAAGATAGGTATCACTCAAATCCAACTTGAGTTTCTTGGTGCTAGTTTGGTACAATGAACTATTTAAGTATTTCATGAACCATTTCATAAATACCATTAATGGGAATAGCTTTAAAGTAGAACATATCATTTAAAGAAACATAAATATCCTTTTCAACAAATGATAATACATATCCAAATTGTTTTAATAGGGCTACAGAAATAATATTCCTAGTCAAACTAGGAGCATACAAAACATTGTTCAAATTACTTCCAACCATTTGGAAGTTTTAAGATGTAGTCACCACGAGCTTCAACTTGAACTTTAGCCCCATTGCCCATGTAGAGGCTAACATCCCCTTTCTTGAAGTCACTACTTCTTTTGAACCCCTGTAACAAATTGCAAATGTGAGTTCCACATCCGGTATCTAATACCCATGTGTTAGAGGATATCATGTTTAAATCAATATGGATCATGTATATTGTACCTGAGGTTTGCCCAGCATCCCTCCTAGCTTTCAACTCTTGGATATGGACAGGACAATTTCTTGCCCAATGTCCAATCTCCCCACACTTGAAGCATGGGTCATTAGTAGCAACCTTTTGCTTCTTCTCTTGTGGTTTAGGGGGCACCCTTACCACCCTTTTCCCTTTTCCCCATACGGTTCCCTTGCCCTTGGCAACCTTTGCCTTGGGTGTGGGATGAGGCCTTTTCTTGCTCCCACCTTCATTGATGGTGAGAACGGGTAAAACCCTTTTACCCATGGCCGCCTCGGCCGTTTTGAGCATTGAGTGAAGCTCACCAATGCTTTTGTCCCAAGCATTCATGTTGTGTTTCAACATGAATGTCTCGAACTTCTTGGTAAGGCCATTGAGGATCAAATCCGTGGCCAATTCCTTCGAGACAGGACAATTAAGCCTTTCGAGGCGGTTAATGTGGCTTTCCATCTTAACTACATAAGATGAACCGATTGGTTGTCGTCCATACGACATGCATGGAGTGCTCAAACCGTTTCGAAGCGCTCAACCTCGCTTGCTGTTGAACGTTTCCTTCAGCTGGGTTATCATGTCATAAGCTCCGTGATGTTCATACTCCTTTTGGAGATCCAGAGTCATGCTCGCCAGCAGAGACAAGACACTTGGACAGAGTCCTCGGTGTACTTCAGCCAATCGTTAAGTAAGTTGATCGAGGATAGGGTCGTCTAAAATATATGATCGTCTCTCTTGCTTGAGAATGATTCTCAAGTTTCGATACCAATCATGAAATTATTATGATTTAGACCTTCCTTTTGGAGAATCGCTCGCAATGATTGGGCGGACACGGATGAATTATCATGATTATCATTATTGGTGGCCATCTACAAAATTTAAAAGATCTATTTTAGTATTTTCGATATTGCTATTTTAAATAATTAATACCTTTTAAGGTCATTTTTATATTAAAATCTAGAACCCCACATTACATTTAATTGTGGTTAGGTGACCTTTATCCCACGATTTAAATTAATAGGTGGTCATCGATTGACGGTTGCAACCATTTGCAACTTCTAGAGGTATGGGATCGACTTTAAACATCATATGTAAAGTCGACATGTTAATCCCATCAACACCATTTGGAAACCATATTGTAGGTGATCCATTTAACATGGTTTGCAAATCAAGTTACCCTACTTGCACACACATGTGAGTTTACCAACATAAGTGGTTAGGTGACCTTTATCCCACAAATGTGGTATCCCCACCTTAAGTCACAAGTTCTCTCTAAATGGTTAGGTGACCTTTATCCCATTAAGAGTTTCAAAATGACTCAAGTGTTGTGCAAAAGGATGGTGTTAAACTTGTTGGAAAATGTTAGAGATTCCGTAATTCTAGTTTAGAAAACTCTATGTACTTGTACTTGCATGCTTTCAAATACAAGATACCCTATGATTCTTGATTAAAACCCATTTTAATCTTTAAAATCATTAAATCACTTTAATAACCTTTTATTTCCTTTTAATGATTAAAAATCATTTAATTAGTTTGTTTGATCATGGATAGGATAGATAAAGCAAATACCACATACATGCCATCAACCACAATAATATAACAAAACAACATAGCATATGTGCATAACCATAGCATCTAAGTGGTCCACACTTGTTTGCCATCACAAGTGTGGTCCATAGGGCATTCCTAAGGGTCATAACAAAACACATAGAAAGCTTCCAAAAGCCTCCCACTTGAAACCGCATCCAAAATGCTCCATGTTTCTCTTATGACCTTCCTTTGTGCTTCCAACGCGTACGTCTTCATTTTACAAGATATAAGTCCTAATACAAGATATCTAGTAAAATGAAAATACACTAATCTATTATTACAACCCAATAATAAATAAATTACATTTAAACAACGCACAAATAAACTAATGTACAACCCTATTGAATAAACAAAACAACCATAGCATTCATCCAAACAACACAAGGCCAAAAGCTAGGTTATGCACTAACTAAATACCATTATATCGTCCAAATATAACAAAGAATCCCCACTAAAACCCATGAAATTTCAGCCAACATGAACTGAGATTTCGGGTTTTAAACATGTCCAAACAATATACATATCAACATACATATCTTTCAAGGTTTAATCACAAGCATGTGTAATATAACCTTGAAAGTTTGGGGATTCAACATACATGAATATAGCAGCCCATAAGAGGGTTATGAAGTCCCATAAAAACAATTTTTAAAGGACAAGAAGAAGCAAGCAATCCACATAACCGGCTTTGATACCATTGTAGGGTTTGTTAGAAGATGTAATCTAAGTTTAACCTATTAAACTTTCTGAAAAACGCAGCGGAAGTGGAACATAATAACATTGTTTATAAGCTGAAAATCCAGATTATCTTTGATGTTATAAGTTTTAAACGAACCCAAGAACAAGAGGATCTTTTATATGTGAATGATGCTTATTATGATAAAGCAACCAAAAAATTATGGACAGCTATGAAGAAGCTGCCATAAACTACCTTTCAGCAGCAAGTTTCGAGTATGGAAGATTATGTTGTCCAAGAAATCGACAAGGCACCAAAGGAGGTCCTCTCAAGCTTGTATACCCCAAGCTTGATTGCAAAACACCTTCTTGTTAGGAAGAAACACCACCCAAAACAACTCAAATCCTCCAAACCTGCTGCTAGTGCCGAGAGTTCTTTGAGAGAGAGAGGAGAGTTTGTTTTTTTTTTAATTTTGCATGTCTTGAGAGTTGAACATTGAGTGTTGGACCTCACTTATTGTGTGTGTTTTTTAAGCAAGAAAAGGGGCCAATCCCCTTCAAAGGGGCGGCCGAAAAATGTGTTCAAAAGGGGTTTTCCTCTTAAACAAAACATACATAAAATAAACTAGTCACTTAATAAGTTATACAATTAACCATTTAATTGTATAAGTTATACACCCTTTTATTATTTGATGTTATCTAACTTACTTAAATAACATTACAAATAATATTCATGAACAAAATATCCTAATAAGTTGTTCCATCTCATGTGCAACTTATTTAGAAAACCTATTTTCTAAATTTGGTGTGGTTATTTAATGCATGATCATATCGTCAATTAATAATTGTTTGTGTTTGCAAAGCTTGCTATTGGGTATAACCCGACTTGGATCATAACGTACTAACCGCATCAATATTCTACGTGTCTTGGGCATATAGAATCCTACAAGGTTGTGGTGGAAGAAGTCCATCAGGTCATGCAGACGATCCTACCTTCTGTGATGACCGAAGTGATTAAGGCAGTAAAAGAAGGGGAAAGAAAGGAGAGAAACAGGTCCTCGGGAGGACGGGAACAACCAGAGCCGGAAACGGTTCTCTCGGATGACGAAGAAGAGGAGGAAGAAGAAGAGCCTGTGCCAGAGATAGCACGAGGCTGTAACTATGGGGTGTTTATGAGATGTAAGCCCCCTACTTTCGACGGTAATGGCAATGCTGCCGCTACTCACCGATGGGTGAGAGAGATGGAGGCCGTTCTCGACATCAACGAGTGTCGGGAAGATCAGAAGGTGAAGTTTGCCACTCATTCATTTGTGGACTCGGCACTATGCTGGTGGGACAACATTTTCCAAGCAGAGGGTAATCGGGCAATCGGAAAAATGAGATGGCTTGAATGAGAAGGTTAGTGATTGAGGAGTTTTGCCCTCATCGGGAAATGGACAAGGTCGAAAGGGAGTTCTTGCAACTAGAGGCGGGAACTATGACGCACCAGCAGTACACCATGAAATTCAACGAGATGGCATGTTTGGTGCCGGATCAGGTGACACCCCTATCACGAAAGATTAAAAGATACATTCAGGGTTTGCCAGCGGATATTCGCAGGCACATGACCGCTGCCCGGCCGAGCACGTTTAGGTCGACGGTGGATTTGGCAGGGAGACTGTACGATGAGAGAACGGTGGTGGTGACTGAGGGTGGCAAGAAGAGTGGTGGTGATCGAAGCTGGCGGGGAAAGAGGTTTGGTCGGGGTGATGCCTCGACAGGTAATAAGAAGGCACGAGTGGATGATCGCCATGTGGTCACATCAAGTGTGGGGTCGAAAAGGTGTGGCAAGTGTGGAAGGGAGCACAGTGGGGAATGCAGGTTTGGGTCGAATTTGTGCTTCAAATGTGGGAAGGCAGGGCACCTGGCAAGGGACTGTCGTATAGTCCGGTGCTATAACTGTGGTGAAGAGGGTCCACAAGTAAGGATTGTAAGAAGCCGAGGGCTGAGGGTTCGGAGCGAAGAAGATGGGAGGTGAAGGACCGAGGGCGAGCATCAGGGCATTCACTATGACACAGGAGGAAGCTAGGACGGACCCTGATGTTGTGTCCGAAACGTTTATAGTGAACCAAACTTAGCTTCTGTGTTATTTGATTTGGGTGCCAGTAAGAGTTTTATTTCTGCTACTTTCTGTGCTAAGCTGCCTGTTAGTAGTAGACGCGTTGATGCGCCCTTTGATGTAGAAACTGCCATAGGTAAGTCTACCAGGATTTTTGAGATGATAGAGAACTGTGAGGTGGAATTAGAAGGTCATAAGTTTCCTGTTAGACCGTTCGTGATGACCTTGGGTGGTTTTGATTTGGTTCTTGGGATGGATTGGTTGGTGGACTCCGAGGCAAACATTGAGTGTCATAAGAAAATGATTCGGTTGACTACGCCTAAAGGGAGTTTGGTAAAGGTTTACGGGGATTGAGTCACGACGATTCCAAGGGTGATTTCGATGGCGGTGGCGGGAAAGTGTACGAGGCGTGGATGTAGTGCCTACTTGGCCTACGTAAAGGATGTGGATACACCAACACAACAACTATCCGATGTACCCGTTGTGTGTGACTTTCCAGATGTATTCCCAGAAGACTTATCAGGAGTGCCACTTGACCGTGAGATTGAGTTCTAGATTGACTTACAACCCGTTGCCAAGGCACCGTATCGATTGGCTCAGACAGAGATGAAAGAGTTGATGGAGCAGTTGCAAGAACTGCTTGACAAGGGGTTCATTAGACCGAGTATCTCTCCTTGGGTGCTCCGGTCTTGTTTGTGAAGAAGAAAGACGGTAGTATGAGGATGTGTATTGACTACCGTGAACTGAATAAATTGACGGTGAAGAACCGCTACCCCTTACCGAGAATAGATGATTTGTTCAATCAGCTTCAGGGTGCCAGTTGGTTTTCAAGGATAGATCTTCGATCTGGCTATCATCACTTAAAGGTGAAGGAACGAGATATCCCTAAAACAGCTTTCCACACGCACTATGGTCATTACGAGTTTCTTGTCATGTCTTTTGGTTTGACCAACGCGCCAGCTGCTTTTATGGATTTGATGAACCGTGTGTGTCGGTCGATGCTGGATAAATCAGTGATTGTGTTTATTGATGATGTCCTAATTTATTGAGGAGTGAGATTGAGCATTCCGGTCATATTCGGGAGGTTTTGGAGACGCTGAGGAGGGAGAAGTTGTATGCTAAATTCTCCAAGTGCGCGTTCTGGTTAAGCGAAGTTCAGTTCTTAGGTCATGTGGTGAATCCCGAGGGATTATGGTGGACCCGGCGAAAGTGGAGGCAGTTATGCAATGGAAGTCACCAAAGACGCCATCCGAGATTCGTAGTTTCTTGGGTTTGGCGGGCTACTATAGAAGATTTATCCAAGACTTCTCTAAGATTGCTTCTCAACTGACTAAGTTGACCCGTTTGTATGGGGTTAGGCTCAGGAGAAGGCGTTCGAAGAATTGAAGACAATATTGACTCAAGCTCCTATACTGTCATTACCCGAAGGAAGCGAAGATTTGGTGGTCTATTCTGATGCTTCCTACTCAGGGTTGGGGTGTGTGTTGATGCAGAGAGGGAAGGTTACTATGCACCATGTCATCATGAGGTGAAGGTTATGATATTCATCCTACTCATGATTGGAGCCGCCGTGGTCTTTGTGCTAAAGATTTGGAGGCACTATCTTTACGGTACGAAGTGCACCATCTTCACTGACCACAAGCTTGAAGTACTTCTTCGAGCAGAAGGATCTGAACATGAGGCAGAGACGGTGGTTGGAACTTATAAAGGATTATGATTGCGAGATTCACTACCATCCGGGCAAGGCCATGTGGTGGCTGATGCCCTTAGCCGAAAAGATAGGTCCGAGCCGATTCGGGTGAAAGCGTATCAACTGATCATGACCTCTGATGTAATGAAGCAGGTCAAGGATTTTCAAGATGAGGCACTGAAAGAAGATCATCTTAACTCTGAAAGAATGAGAGGTCTGGTTGGAGAATTGGGTGAAAACACACTCGGTGTTAGAACCCGATTCAGTCGTGTGTGGATTCCTCGGTTTGGGGATCTACGGGGGAAGATAATGGATGAAGCTCACAAGACTCGATACTCCATTCATCCTGGTGCCACGAAAATGTACCATGACATGAAGAAAGATTATTGGTGGCCGGGTATGAAGCGTGACGTGGTGGAGTATGTGAGTAAGTGCCTTACTTGCTCACAGGTGAAGGCAGAGCATCAAAAGCCGTATGGGAAGATCCAACCTTTGGATATACTAGAATGGAAGTGGGAGCACATCACCATGCTTCATTACAAAGCTGTCACGTACTTCGAAGGGGTATGATGCCATATGGGTGATAGTTGATCATCTGACGAAGAGTGCTCACTTTCTACCGATCCGCGAGACGTATTCATCTGAGAGGTTAGTGATCTGTTCATCAAGGAAATTGTAACTCGTCATGGTGTGCCGGTATCTATTGTGTCGGATCGCGATACTCGGTTTACATCTAAATTTTGGAAGAAATTCCATGACGCTATGGGGACAAGGTTACATATTAGCACGGCTTATCATCCCCAGACTGATGGTCAGTCAGAAAGGACCATTCAGACACTGGAAGACATGCTTCGGGCATGTGTGATTGATTTTGGTGGAAGTTGGGATGACCACCTACCGTTAGCTGAATTCTCCTACAACAGCAGCTATCATGCCAGCATTGGTATACCACCATATGAGATGTTATACGGAAGGAGATGCAGAACGCCCGTTTGTTGGGGTGATATTGGTCAGAAGAAATTGGGGAGCGTCGAGGTAATCGAGGCTATGACTGAGAAGCTTGAGAAGATTAAAGCCTTTATGAAGGCAGCCAAAGATAGACAAAAGTCGTATGCTGATAAAAGACGCAGGCCGATTTGAGTTCCAGGTGGGTGACCGGGTTATGTTGAAGGTCTCACCTTGGAAGGGTATCACTCGAGTCAGGAAGCGGGGTAAGTTGAGCCCAAGGTATATAGGCCCTTTTCGAATCATCGCTCGAGTAGGAGAGGTGGCCTATAGACTGGAGCTACCGGATGAGTTAAGTGGAATTCACCCGACATTCCATGTATCTCATCTAAGGAAGTACTTAGCTGATGAAGACATGATTGTCCCACTGGAAGATATCGAAGTAGATGAAAGGCTCAATTACGTGGAGCAACCAGTGGCGATCATCGATAGAAAAGACAAAAGACTGAGAAATAAAGTGGTTCCTCTTGTGCACGTACAGTGGAAGCACAGGAAAGGATCCGAGTCAACGTGGGAGACTGGGGAAGAAATGAGACAGCACTATCCATGTTTGTTCGAAGAATAATATGTTTCGGGGACGAAACCTATTTAAGGGGGGTGGACTTGTAACACCCGGTTATTTATTATTTTAAAGCTGACGAAGGAAGAAAAAGAAATAAAGTCCAAAGTCGAGGGACCAAACTCGCCAACGAAAGAAAGTCGGGTGAGTGGGAGTATATAAGGGAGAGGGCAGCCCTTACCCTCTCCCCACACACTCACAAATCAGCCAAAGAAAAGAGGAGAAGGGAGAAAGGAAGAAAAGAGGAAAAGTGTTGGTTCAGGTTGGTTTGAGTAGCCAAAATCATCGTGTAGCAAGCCAAATCGAAGCCCTTGGCGTTGTGCTCGTTTGTGTGAGTTCTAGGACCCCTCTTTTATTTGTTTTCAAATGATTTTGGGGCTGGAAAACATCTGAAATCGGGTTTTTTTGTGTGGGTGGGTGTTGACCCGTTGTGTATGTGTATGTGTATGTATGATGTGTTTGAGTATTGATTGTGAGCTTGCATGTGCTTGAATGGTGTTGTGGTATGCATCCCTAGGGTTTAGGATGGTCGATTTGGGGTTAAAATGGGTTTAGAAGAGTTTGGAGGCCGAAAACCCTCGGCTGTAGTCGGGATGAACTGCATTCTGCATCAGCTAGGGCTAGGCGACCGACTGGAGGCGATACGGCCGAATAGGGTGCGATTGGGGTCCATTCGCACGATTGGGGACCATTCGCACGATTGAAGCTCCATTCGCATGATTGAAAGGTCAGTCGCATGGAGGACATGCGACTGAAGGACCAGTCGCATAAGTGCTCATCCGCATTAATCCCATTCGCATGAGATTCATCCGCATTGTCCATCGCACGACTGGGCGTTCATTCGCATGAGTGTCCATCCGCATTGATTCATTCACATGATGTTCAGTCGCATGGAGGTCATGCGACTGAAGGGTGTCCATACGCCCAAATAGGGCTGTTGCACCGTGGAAAGCGTACATTGACTTCTGACTTTCGGAGAAAGGGCAGATGTAAGTTTTGACGTAAAGGTTCCTGTAAGAGCATGTAAAACGACTGTTGAGACCTTAGAGAGCATGTTGGGCATGATGATGATGATGTTGCATGTTTATGCTTGTTATGTATGTATGATGTGCCCCGTATGATGATGATGAATGTGTATGATATGTTCTTATGATGATGTATGTTTATCTTTTTATGGCTTTACGTGTCATGTTAACGAATGAATGAAGTATCATGTAACGTAAAGTGAAAGATAATGAAAGAGGAACACGAAGTAAGAACGCATGCATTATTGAATGATGAATGAACGAAGGTGTTGGAGCATATATAGTCATATATAGTGTGGCCGTCGCTTGTCGAATAGTCTAGGCTTAATGTAATACACCTGATATGTTGTAAACACATGAATCTGGGTCATTCGTAGGAGCATATGCGAATGAGACTCAGTCGTACGACTGAGCCATGCTAATGGACCAGTCGTGCGACTGAGAGATGCGATTGGGACATTCGTAAGACTGAACCATATGAATGGTCCAGTCGTACGATTGAAACATACGCATGGTCTAGTCGTACGATTGGACCATACGCATGGTCCAATCACACGAATGGGCCCAGTCGCATCTGACATGGGCCGAGGCCTATATATACCAGTTTTAATGTGTAGAGAGTAAGGGGGTTGAGATAGGAGTCTGCCCGGAGCCTAGGGCTGCCGGATGAGAGGGGAGATCATGCTCGATCTTCCCCTTGCCAAGAGTCTTGATTCTTATGTTGTAACGAACTTGTAATCGTTAGGTTTTATCAATGAAACCATTCAATTATAGTTCGTGTTATTGTTTGACTTTTGGTTTGTGCTGTTGTTTATCCTTCCGTCAAGAACATGCTCGGATGTTTATCGATCCGGCGAAAAACCGATTTCACAGAAGGAAAGGCTTGCAAGCACATATATGGGGTGAGCAACCCTGTTGTTGCAACAGACTCGGATAGTGTGCAATCATTGAGATTGCTACGAGGTGAGCAACCCTGTTGTTGCAACAGACTCGGATATTGTGTAGTCGTTGGGATTGCCATGAGGTGAGAAACTCAATGGTTGCAAGAGACTCGGATGGCGTGCCATCAATGAGAATGGCAATGAGGTGAGCAACTCGATGGTTGCAAGAGACTCGGATGGCGTGCCATCAATGAGAATGGCAATGAGGTGAGCAACTTGATGGTTGCAACAGACTCGTATAGCGTGCAATCGTTGGGATTGCGAATGAGGTGAGCGACCCTGTTGACGCAACAGACTCGGGAGGACGACGTATAGAATGAATGAAAGTTAACGAATGTAATAGAAGATAATAATTATATTATCAACGTGTATGTATATTGCATGGTCATGAACCAATGTAAAGTATAGTATGATTTTGAAGGAAAGAAAAGAATGGTTTCATGGAAGTAAAGTATGTTTATTTATAAAACTAGAACTCACTTAGCAACGCTGATTTTTATATGTTTTCCAGTTGGCAGGTAGTAATTGCTGAGGATGGCATTGCGAGACTACTCAGCTCTTTTGGGATGGCATCAAATTATAATGCTTTTGTGATGTAATTCAAACATGTATTTTGTAACCGGATAATGATGTATTATTTGGCAAAAGTGTTTATAATGAAATGTGATGTCTTTTTGAATGTTTCCGCTGCAATATTTTCTTAAGACAAATGTATTTATATGTTTTATGTGCGATGAATGACCAACTGTAAGCGTCCTGGAGACGGGGCCTTACACAAGGCCCGTTCCTAGCAACTGTTGGTACTAACTAGTATACCAACAACGAGGATGTGGGTGTCAACCTAGTAGTACTACCAATACCTATCCGTCGGTTCCCATACTAGAATTAAATGGTTGTAAAGAAAGAACCACACAACAGACCCAAGCATGTATCAGATAAATACTCACAAAATAGTATCACGTTGATTCCAAGCATGTAAATTGTATATAAGTTGTGCAACATAGAAAACAAGTGAGCATCCTTTTCCCCCATGTTTGTAAATGATTGAAAAGTATATAAGCATAAAAAGGGGCCACGAAACTCACTTGTTAAGTGGTAAGTATGAATGATCAAAGTTTCCCAAGTGTATTATGCAATGAACGGTCAAACACCTATTGACAGTTATTGTTAAGCATTAATGATATGTATGAAGAAAATAGTAATGTTCAGTCGGTTCGGGTTGTATCGGTTCGGTCGCGCGTAACACACACAAGCTGACACACGTATTGGATCTTACGTAGATCCGAGTACTAGAAACCGTTGCCATTGCTGGTGATATTGTGTAAAAGATCCATTATTATAGGAGAAGTATTTGTTAAATATTAGTAGTCATAAATGGGTTATTGATAATTGTAAAATGTTAGGTTGATTTGATTTGGAATAGTATTTGTGGCCTTGATAGCGTTGACTTTTATCTTTGTCGTCGAGCAATGACATTTGTGTTGATGTTACCTTATCATCACACGACATTCAAGAAGGGAATTCACACACACAACATCATCAATCACATGACAGGATCAGACGCTCGACTCAACACTTCACTCGTACGAATCAACCCTCAATCGTACGAATCAGCTTCATTCATACGTTTGAACCTTCATTCGCACGATTCGCTTTCAGTCGTACCACACAACACCCAATCACACGACTCAACCTCCATACACACGAATCAACCTTCATTCGTAGGAATCAACTTCATTCGTACGACTGAACCTCCATTCGTGCGACTGGCACTCAGTCGTGCGATACCCGCACAATCGCACACATTCATCCGCATTAAATCAATCACACACCTCATTCATCCGCATTGAATCAATCGCACGCATCACTCATCCGCATGACTCAATCGCACGCATACACGCAGTCGCACGACTCACCCAGTCGCACGGCTCAGTTGCATGATCGACCCAGTCGCCCAAACAGCAGAATCGTGACTGCATAAGTGTAGAGCAGCCTTCGACTGCTCTGTGCATGGGTTTTACACAACGAGGACTTCCAGAAACACCCAACAAACACACACGAACAAGAAGCACACGCAGAAAGACATCACACACACCCACACGACCACATGTGTTCGGGTTGGACCCGAGCACCCGAAACCCTAGAAATGGACAACAATAAAACGAGCAAGAAAGGGGCAACCAAGGTCGTCTACCTGCAAGGATGGAGTAGACTATGTTGTAGATGAAGTCTAGACGACGAAAACGAGACGAAATGGGGCAGTTTTGATGCAAGGAAAAAGATGTAAGGTGAAGAAGAATGAAGAAGAAGTGAAGAAGATGAAGAATGGAGAATGGCTGGAAATAGGGTATATATACCCAACCCAAGTTTGCAAAATGTTAATTTTAGTCCCTGAACTTAGCCCCCGAGTTCCCAAAGTTTGTTTCAGTTGAAAACGACTTTAAAAGTGTTTGTTATATTAATGGTAAAAATGTATTTAATGATAATTGGCACTTAAAAATGGTTTTATTAATGAAAATAATTTTATATAAAAATGATATATTTAGTGATAATGGTGATGAAATTTGTAAAAGTTTTAAGCATAGCACACGTTCACGAAAGAAAAAAAGCACAAAGATATTAAAACAAGTTGGATATCCACACAAGGAGTTAATAAAGATAAGGAATGAACGATCAAAGAAAAGTTAATGGATAAACACGTTAATTGACGGACCTTGTGGTGACGGATGTCAAATTAATGCATCACGAATTATCACACGTATTTGGATGACATTCATAAGGAAAAATATATGAACATGCAATGACTCTATAGAAATTTTAAAAAGATACCAATTTTCATTATCATAAGTGATCGGTACGTACACCTTTTAAAATAATATCACAATTTATAGTTTTTTTAGACAAATTTAATCATAACTATAACACGAAAACAATATTACCGTATCAACTTCCCATAACACAGGTTATAGATCTCTACTTCCGTCTGCATATTCAATACCATCAACGGATCCCATGTATATTAAGTTAAACCACTCAGATGGAAGAATCGTCCAACGATAATTACCTGACAACTCTTCTGTTCTACTTATTTTTTTAAATTGTCAGATCATCAGTCTATTTGTTCACGCCCAAATACGCTATAAATAACAATAAAATATATATGAAAACAATTGTTTTAGGGTAAAACAAATTCTAATTTAAAATCTTACATCTGAACTCAAAGTTGTGTTTCCAAAAAGCCCTCGCCAAAATGGTAAGTGACGATCCACAACACCCATGTAATATACCCTACATAATTCAACATTTCCGTTTCGTAAAAACTGCATAATATTCCGATACCAATTTCTGCCATTCCGCCAGTTATGGTTATCAATTGATTCCGGAATATTTTCAAGAACTACACAAAAGTTAGAACCAACTTCATTCGCACGCCTTCTATTATTTCTTCAACCTGACATTTACTTATCTCGATCGATATTGTTTCATAGAAAAACTGAAATTTATCCCTATATATATCGATGAATATAGAATATTACATCAAATCAAATAATTGATACACGTTTTACGAGTAATAATACGTCATGTCAAATAATTATAAAAAATGAATAATCATGAAAACCGATAAATAATTAAAAAAATAAAAAATACATCGACAACCTTCACAGCCCGTGAAGAGGTTCATGGACGTGATTTGTTTCTTTCACGACCCGTGAAGGCTCTCACGGGTTTGATTTTACAGCCCGTGATGAGTTTCACGGTCGTGACTGGATAATTCATATTTTAATTTTTTCATAACTCCTTCACAGTCCATGAAAAAAAGTCAAAAGGCGTCTCTTTAACACTGACAGGGTGTCCCTTTATCCTATCACTAATATTATATGACAATAAAACTAAAAAGATTGATATTAAATAATAATGATATTAATGTAACGATTCTACATTTAAGTAACTACAATTTTGTCATGATTTTATAAATCTTAACAAAATAATGTAATACTTTTTTCTTTCTAACCAAATAAGATAATTGTATAGTTATGTATAAGAAAATCAGTTTAAATGATTTTTAAATCTTTTTATTCATTAAACGTTTGACATCAGTTGTTAAGTGTTAATGCTTATTAGGTCTCTAGCATGATCATCACTACTCATTCTATGATCATAGCAACCAAAGTAGGGGTGTGCGCTTCGCAGGTCGATCCGATTAAGATCCGTGAACCAGCATGTGAAAATAGAGACCGGTTCGTGTATTAGTTAGCGATTCCGGTTCATGGTTTGGTTTTTTTTGTAAACGGTTATGAGTTCAGTTTCGGTCCAAACCTACGGGTATGAGTTCGGTTTCGGTCCGGCCCGATTACAATTAGGCAAAAAAATAGTTGGTTTATGTTTTTAGATGTTAAATAGGTCGTCTTTGAACACCACAAATGTAACAAATATTTTACTAGCATATAATATAAGTTTTCAGATTAATAAAGTTTTAGTCAATAGATGAATACTATTGTATGCTACCCCTAATTAGCTCGTCATGACGACAACTAATATATGGTTTGTATTTTAATATGATATCAATTTATCTATGTTACACGAGTCTAAGAAACAAATACACTTATTGGTTTTGTTTATATTTTTAAGTTTCATTTTTCTCCTGATAAAAAGCTCGAGCCTAAAAAATATTTGCGACCCGGACCACCATATTATGCTGAACCGACCTGTTTAACTCGGTTCGTTCCGGCACGAACCGTATGTAAATGGTCCGGTTCTCGGTTCTTTATATAAACCGCTTATCAATTTCAAGTCAATGATGGGTCGGTCCGATTTAATTTGGTTCCGACCCGTTGCTCATCCCTAATTACCAAATTCATTTATTTATTAAGCTCTAATTTCTTTTACTATATATAACCACACTAAATGTTGTATTTTCGCTATGGTAGCAAAATATAGAATGAAGTTTGTTAGTGGATTCTTTTGACCCATTAATGTTTTGAAAACATAAGATCAACCGAGTAAAGCATGGACGGATCGAACCGTGGTTAAAAATAAATGGATCTCAAAACTCTTGATTAAATTACAATTACGGTATAAAATTAAACTAATAAAATAAACTAAAACTATGTAACGGATAACATAAATGACGTAATAAATCATGATAAATTATTTAATTTAACAAGTGTAAGTCGTACATTTGCCTTTAAAAATATAAAAATAAAATTGAGAGAAAAAATAGACTACCTAAAATAGAAGTGCAGAATAATTAAACGTGAACTAAAAATAGCAATGCCGTTAAAAAAACTAACAATAGCGATAACAAATGACAACAAAATAAAATAAAGACAGAAATCTAATACATAATAGTTATAACAATCTTAAAATTTTAATATTAAGTTATTAAATTAAGCTATTATTAAATTATTTGTAGTGGTTGTTTAGGTAAAATGTCACCTAAATGTCATGTAGATAAAAATCTATTATTAAAATCCCTTTTAAATTAAATATAGTGGTTAACTAATGTTTGAAGTCCCTATTAATATAATAATTTAGAAAAAAAATTGTTTGACGCCTGTTAAGGGCTCTATCTATTCATTAAAATCCCTTTTAAATTAAATATAGTGGTTAACTACTATTTGAAGTCCCTATTAATATAATAATTTAGAAAAAAAATTGTTTGACGCCCGTTAAGGGCTTGGAGCCCTGTGGTCCTATGGATTTAAAGTCGTTTTTAGTTAGCTATTAATGTCATTTGGAGCTCAGTTGTGTTCATGACGTTATGTTTGGAGCCCTAAATAATACAGACTACATATAGTCTTAAATTTTTAATAATTCAAGTTTTCGTCTAATCACAAGTTCATCCACTAGTACAATGTACACAAGTGGGTCAAAAGTTAAACTAGTAATCTTTAATACAAACCTAAAACAACCTTAGTTATAACTTAGAAAACTTAACAAAACCACTCCACCACCTCATTAACTAACCAAAACTTATAACTAACTTCTACTAATTAACATAACTAAATAAAACTAATTAACACACACACATTTATTCATAGTGAAATCCCCATACCAATCCTTATAATTACACTCGAAGGTGGAACGACAAGGTCCAGAGGGTCTATTGACCCTCTGGCCAACCAAACTTTCTTAAGAAGAGTTTTCAAAGTAAGGTGGATTTTTTAGGGTTTGACCCCATAACTCTAGTATAGCTGATTTGTTGGGTGAAAAATTGAAACAAATGTTTATCTAATTTCATTCACGACTTTAATTTTATTTTAAGAGAAACAAATTAAAGTGCATAGTTGTAGGAATGGGAGTAAGAAGATGAGAAAAAAACTGTTTTATTTTAGTATTGATACGTAGGTTTAAGTTGAATTTTTGGGTCTTAAACCCAACATAGAACTTTTTTTCACATATCACTTATTCACTTGGATTATATCTTTATTTCTTTTAAGTTTTTTGAATAATTTATGCTTCAATATTTTAAATTTTTTTATTTACTTTAATAGTTTACTATTTTATTTACATGACAACAATTAGAAAACAAATTATTATACATCTATGAGTTTAAAATATAAATTAATTCTTACCCTTTAATAAAAACTTCTAATCCATCGTTGAGTACGCTAAGTCACTATTTTTTTATTTCTCCTTTATAATAAAATTATATATTTTTATATCTTTATCATTAATTTTTCTATCTCATCGACTCACAACCACTTCCAAAATATTTGATAAATTATAGGACTTGAGCAGTGTTCCTCAAATATATAAATAAACATTAACTTTTCTCTCTTATTCACTTACAATAATTTCTTATAATATAGAAAACACATCGACAAATATAAGAGAATCCATTGTGAATATTTTAACCTAGTAGGCTAAGTTTACTATCTAAACTCATTTAATCTTACGTAAATAACTATCTTTTAAAAATTAAAATATCAAATAATAAAGACAGAGGATCTTAAAAAACATACAACATACATCTTGATGCACACACAAGAATTAGATTCATTTTCCAACCACCTAACTACCGTATCACCAGCACTCATCATGAAACCACTTGTGGCCACCACACCCCATTGGCCTCCCCTTAAAAGGGTGTGAGTTGAACCAGGTTTACCCGGTTTTTTAGGTTGTCATGTCAGTTTTTATTCTTACTTTTTTTTGTTTTTCCACGGTGTCTTTTCAATTTCCCCCCGTTACCCTATTTAACCAAAAAAAGAAAAGAAAAGAGGTGACGATGTCTTGACAAAAATTCACCAGGTAAGAATGTTTCTTTTCTTCCCAATATTGAGGGCGTGGTGTTACCATCCAACCCTGTTTTTTCGCGGGCTCTACCTGGACTTCACTTTGTGTCCCTTAAGACTCGCAAGCCTCACCACCTTTGTAACCCATGTCCAACATACGTACCATCCTAACCTACGTGTACCACCCATCCCTACCCCTCAATAACCATCGTACACCACCACCCTAACACCACCGAATCAACCACCGACGTAACCGACGTACCACCCTGAGCCGCTATCACACCCTGAGGCGGAACGTGGGGGGGGGGGGGGGGTAGTGTTGGAGGGTCTGTTGACACTCCGACTGGCCAAACTTCCTTATAAGGGTTTTCAAAATCTGGTGACTTTTTGTAACATTTCTGAAAATCCGATATATTTTATTTATTCTTTTTATTTTATATGATCCTTACTTAACTTAGTTTAAGATATAAACTAAGAAATGACCCTACGATATAATAATAATCAAAATAAGATTGCCACAACTTGAACCATTTTATGATATTGTTTACGAACCTTAATAATATAATGGCACTAATATGCATTATGACTTAACTCTTTACGATGTTTCATCGAATTATCGAGCATCGGTGATTTAACCGATGTGAGTCGTCAAGAATGCCGAACATATTTCACAAATCACAACACAATTTCAACCTCTAATACCAACTCAAAGTAACAATTTATGTTTTATGCCTATATATACACGATACAAATATAAAACCATTACCTTTGCATTAAAACACCCATAACACACCTACTGCTATCTTACACAAATCAAAGTAATATACAAACCTAAGACTATATAATATTATTATAAACCCCAAATGGATTACAAATAAATTTAGATTTAATACGTGTGATAAAGAAACAAAATTAATTTTACGCTAATAAAATTTCATTTTACCGCTAACGTAAATTAGATATTGACCCTAACTAACAAATATAATGACCATTTTTTCAATAAACAAAAGAATAAATATGTGTTGGCCCCCTCATCATTCTCTCTTTAATTTTGGTTGAACGCTCATTCCTACAACACACTTATTTAATAAAAAACCCATCTTGATGATCACCGTAACACCCCTACAGTAGAAATACATAAAATGATGATTGCTTACAAAGCTTAACCAACAACAAGAGGCCTCTTTTTACCCCATGCCGCTGACGTCATCTTGTCACCCAATACATCACCACACTTTGACTTATACACCCCAAAAATCATTTAAATGACCATGCCTTTCAGCCTCCAACACACCCACCATAACCTATCATCTTTCAAGCCTCTTCGGACAACTTATATCCACTCTTTCTTCTTTATATATCACAACAAAAATAGTCAAGAACAAAGTTGTAACCATAATTTCACTTCTCAAACAATGCATGCACTTTTGATTCAAGCGTCATTCCAACTTTCCAACTTGAAGTGTTCAACCTCTTGCTTTTAGATAATCTTATATTCAATGTTTCCAACACCTAAATGTCATTTTCACATGCATATATAAAGCAAAATTTTGCACATAACACACACTAGTAATCAATCAACAATCATGTAGTTACTTAAACTGAGATACATTTTTGGTCAGAAAAATTACCTTAAATTTTAAGAATCATAACTTGGTCAAAACAAAATAAAAATGAATGATTCTTCAGCCTAAAGTTAAGTTCAAAGAAATATCTTTCCAACCATAGTAGATTTTTAATTTTCATTAAGATTTGGACCCTGAAAAACTAAGTACAATATAAAATGTCAAACCCGAATTTTTCGACAGGAGACTTAGGTCAACTTTGGGAGGGCATAACTCCCTTAATATTTATCCAATTGAATTGATTCTTTTTTCTGGGAATTCATTATATGAGTTATCTTTAAAACCAAAGTTATTTTACTTAAAATAGTTAAGTTTTCGACCCCCAACTGTAACACCCGGATATTTTAATAAACAAGAAAGAAAGAATAAAGTGAATAAAAAGTAAGAAACATAATTTAACCCAAGTTGAGGGGTCAATGTATCAAAAGAACAAAAAGTATAAAACTTGGTGAATAAAGCAACATGATCGCCATACCATGTTACTTTCACCTTTTTGCAACAAGATTTTGTAGAGAGAGAAAGAAGTAGAGAAAGCTCTCGGTTTTGAAGTAAGAAGAGGAAGAATTCAAATTCAAGGTAAGAGTTTTTTGGTTTTAGAATGATCTTGACCGGCCCATGCCTTGGTTATATGCTTATGTGTGTTTGTGTTTGTTCGGGTGTGTATTTTGGTGGGTTTTTAGGTGTTTGAACTCAATTGCATACGGGTTTTGAAAAACTCATACTTGAAGGTTGCCAAAGGTGAGTTCTAGAACCTCTTTTTTTACCGATCTTATATGATTTTGGGGCTGAAAATGCATGTTTAAACGTGTTTAGTTAATTATGGGTATGTACCCATATGTTATGTGTGTATGAATGCGGGTGGGGTATGATTTTGGATGATTTATGATGTTATGATGATGCCGTGTTCATGTTTTGTTACTTAGAATGTAGAAATAAGCTTAGAACATGTTGGTGTTGGAGCATATATTGTCGTATATAGTGTGTCTGTCGCTTGTCGAATAGTCTAGGTTTAATGTAATACACCTGATATGTTGTAAACATATGAAACTGGGTCATTCGCAGAGCATATGCGAATGAGACTCAGTTTTACGACTGAGCCATGCTAATGGACCAGTCGTGCGACTGAGAGATGCGATTGGGCCATTCATAAGACTGAACCATAAGTATGGTCCAATCATAAGATTGAACCATACGCATGGCCCATCGTATGAATGGGCCAGTCGCATCTGATATGGGTCGAGGCCTATAAATACCAGTTTCATTGTGTAGAGAGATTAAGGAGTGTGCCTGGGGCCTAGGTGCTGCCAGATGAGAGGGGAGATCATGCTCGATTTCTCTTGCCAAGAGTCTTGATTCTTATGTTGTAAAAAGCTTGTAATCATTAGGTTTTATCAATGAAACCATTTTATTATAGTTCGTGTTTATTGTTTGTCTCTTGGTTTTGGTTTTTTTTTCCTTTCATCAAGAACACGCTCGGATGTCTACCGATCCAGTGACTTCACAATTGGTATTAGAGCCGGCGCCACGTAGTCTTCACGGGCCAGATGCCCAAACATCCGCCTGACAGGGGGTGTCACCTGCTTCCCCTGTACCCTTCATCCTACCCAAGGTGGTATCGTTCATCACCTCGAGCACCACAACATCCTCCTTTTCCTTCAGCAGCGAAGGGAGCTTTTGGTCAATAATCATCTGCATAAAGTGAGGGTACATGCAAAAGCCCTCCTTGCCCTTTGCCTCGATGTTCTCTACCAGGTAGGTGAAGATCATCCTGGAGAAGCTAAATGGATGGTTCAGCACCAACGCCACATAGGCGTTCTGAATCTGGTCCGACAGCTCGTCAAAGCCTCCCTTTCTTGAGGCAATGCACTTGAGCAGCACATGGGCCAAGTACTTAAATTGGGGGCACATGTTGCTCTTGTTGAGCAGCATATGGGCCAAGTACTTAAATTGGCCCGCAGAAAACAGCCTCGTACAGTCAGCGGGTGTAGTCGTGTAGGACAGTCAGCATCGTCCCCAAACTCCAAAACAGTCTTGAGATCATCCTCAGTGATCTCTATAGGCCGACCAAAAATGGAGCTCCTGATACAACGGGCTCTAAGGATCTGTCAACGACATCACTTTCCTAGAAAACCTTCTGAACTGAACGGCACGGGGTGCACGATGTTGATATAGCATGGAAGAGCCTCGATCTACGTAAGAACGTAATAATGCCAGAGAAATCAGCTGCGTTCCGTGAGGTTAGATCCAGATGAGCACAAAGGTTATGCTTTGTGCTCATAGTCCAACGAATCGCCATCTGTTACACAATGTAAATAAACGGTAGTGAGTGTCAATGAGTAACAATTTGGTTCATTGGACTTGAAATCTTCTGTTCTGTCGTGCGAATCAACTGTGCGACTGAGATCTAGTCGTGTGATTGAGCTCATACGTACGACTGAGCATGCGACTGGGATTAGCCGTATGCTATCCCATGCGTTTACACCAGTCATGCGACTGAACTCATACGCATGGTTTAGTCGTGTGATTGAGCTATTTGCCCAGCTCAGTCATGCGATTGAAGTTCATCAGGGTGTCCATTCGCATGACAGACTGTTTGTTCAATTCAATTTCAAATTTTGAGCAAAACTTAATGTTAGAAGTCATGGTTTGGCTCATTAGTCTCGCAAATGACCGACAGAACACCTAATAACCTTTAATCGCACAGTGTACTTAGTTGTATTAGTTTCCTAGGCAAACTAAGTCTCGGTTATGTTTAGGGCTTAAATTCAATCATTAGGGCACGAATTGATGGACATTTGAGTGGATTACATCGCACATTACCTGTATAATCACTAGAAATTGTCAGTACATAACAATCAGTGGTCTAGAATGGTCACAAGAAAATCGGGCAACATAACGGTATAGTCGTGCGATTTGGGGGTGATTTGGGAGTGATGAATACTGTGACCGACTCCCCCTCCTTTTATACTAGGGTTTCCTTTAGTCGTGCGACTAAACCCAGTCGTATACTTGATTCGTGCGACTGAGGATCAGTCGTGTGACTAGCACAGTTGGTCACCTTCAGTCGTGCGACTGTGTCATTCGGTCACCTCCATTCATGCGATTGGTTCATTTTGTGAACCAATCGTGTGAGTTTACCCATGCTGATGGTCCAATCGCATGTCTGGGCCATACGTGTGGTTTAGTCGTGTGATTGGGCTCATACGTATGTTCCAATCGTACAGTTGGTCCATACTCATGGTCCAGTCGTGCGAATGGGCTCATACTTATGATTTTGACTTTATGGCCATTTGACACTTGACCCTTTTAACTATTGATAAAACATTTCGAGCATTCGATCATCACAGACATGACCATTTTAACTTTGAGAACTTTTGATCACCTCAGATGTGATCCTTTTAACTTCGAAAACCCGTTTGGTCACCTCAGACATGACCCTTTTTAGTGATTAAATTCCAGACAGAATTCCAATGCATAGTCCAACGTTTAACAACTAAACTGACAAAAATTAGAAAAATGAAACAACTAGAACTAAAAGACAGAACTAAAACACATATTTTTTTTGTAATTTTGTGTGAGGTGGAAATCCTAAGATAGATATCTACCAGATTTATTTCTCGAACAGACAGCTTCAAGTTATTTTGACCATAAGTGGAATGATTCATTATGGAATCATACAGTATAACAAATCATTCGGGACATGTTACCAAAACGTTTTGATGCTAGATTCTTGTTTTCATCGAGAGTTATTTGCAAGTCTAGGAAATCATACTAGTGCCACAAGATGCACACAGTGGTTTTGACTTTCAAGAGTTGCAGCCACGATGATTGTCAGTATACTCGTCCTTTTAAATCCATACACATATTTTTGACACAGATTGGTGATGATTTAAGGTTTAATTATTTCAACAAGCATTTGTGGATCCCACGCTTATATGGTAATCAATGTTCCTTAGGAGATTTTTGAGCGGTCTACGGGTAGTATTCAAGAAGAAACTATTCTAGAGCTTTCAAAGAGCTGCAAAACCTTAGGTCAGTGCCACCGCACCACAAGAGGCACAAACAACAATGAATTCTAGAATATTTAGGTTATGCTTATCCTCAGGTCAGTGCCACCGCACAGCAGAGAGGCACACAACCTATCTTCTTGTTTGAGCAATTTTATTCCTTTTGCACAGATCGCACCAACAACATAGGTTATTAGCTTGATTGCTTTTTGCATTTTTCATGTGCTTTGATCATTTTATGGTCATCCACACACATTTGTGGCGTTTATTTTTCTCGTCACCCCTTATTGGAACTTTGTTGATTGTGCTAACTAGGGATAAGATGATAACCACAACTTGTTGAACAACTTAGTTTGAACTTGGAATCACCATGAGGTCTACTTATCTATTGTGTTGAATCTACTGACACATCATCTAATGGTCTAGCAACCTTTAGGTCTACTTTCTCCGTGTTACCTTAGTAATAGCTAGTTTTACTATCATTTCTCCTTTTATTGTTGCTTAGACTTCTTAGACTTATACTTCAAATTTTGTATTTTAAACAATTCTTCTTTTAAAGTCTCAAACTATTTGTTCTCGTGTACTATCATTTTCTATAGTAATTGAATCAGTATCACAGATACGATCTCATTACTCTCAGCTAGACTGTCCTCCTCCTCATTTTTTATTTTTTATTTTCTTATGTACTGAAATTAAAACGACTAAATTTAATACTAACTTAACCTATTCTCCCCCTAAAATTCTAAAACCAAAAAATTTTTCCGCTTAGAATTTTAATAGGTGAAGAAATAAAATAAAATAAAATAAAATAAAATAAAAGTAAAAATGAAATCTACTTGTCGGACTAAGTACTGTCATCGTCAGAAATCACGTCACTTTTCTTTTTAATGCCATTAACCTCTAACAGATATAGAAAAAGTGGTTTATCAAAGGCTTTTGTGTAGAGGTCAGCGCGTTGAGAATCCATATTTATTTTAACAACATCGATCAAATGTTTTTCAAAACAATCACGTATAAAGTGATATTTAATTCCGATGTGTTTGGTTTTGGGATGTTGGACCGGATTTTTAGTGATGGCAATAGCAACAGAGTTATCAACATAAATAGGAGTGTTAGAGAATTGCAAACTGTAGTCCCGCATTTGCTGTTGAATCCAAATGATCTGTGAATAACAACTTGCAACAGCAACATATTCAGCTTCATAGGTTGACAGAGCAACCGAGGTCTGCTTCCTACACTGCCAGGTGACTAATCTTCTCCCAAATCCGAGTCACTATACGCCGTAAGCTCGAAATCATCATCATGAGGATACCACAACCCGAGTGTTGGAGTACCCTTCAAATAACAAAATATCCTTTTAACTCCGATGAGATGGTTGACCTTTGGTTTCACTTGATATCTGGAGCATAGACACGTCGCGTACATGATATCCGGTCATGAGGTGGTGAGGTACATGAGAGATCCGATCATTCCTCGGTACATGGTGGCATCAACCAGATCGCCACTTTCGTCGGGTGCCACATCATGGTTTGTAGCAAGTGGAGTCCCGACTGCCGAAGCATTCTCCATATCAAACCGACTGAGAATATCGCCTACATACTTGGTTTGATGTAGGAAAATTCCCTTAGGTGTCTGATCCACCTGTAACCTGAGAAGGAACTTCATTTCTCCCATGGCACTCATCTCAAATTCTGCCTTCATTACTGCTTCAAATTCTTTACACAAGTCTGCGTTTTTGGATCTGAAGATTATGTCATCAACATAAATCTATACAAGCAGTAGGTCACCATCCTTTTCTTTGATAAACAATGTACAATCAATCATTCCTCTTTGAAACCCATGTTTCACAAGATGAGTCGAGAGCTTCTCATACCATGCTCTGGGGGCTTGATGAAGCCCGTATAGAGTCTTGTCTAGCTTGTAAACTCTGTCCTGATGATACGGATCCTCAAATCCCTCGGGTTGACTGACGTACTCTGTCTCTCGGATTTCACCATGAATGAATGCACTCTTCACATCAAGCTGATAGACTTTAATCTTCATATACGATGCATAGGCTAGGAAGATACGGATGGCTTCCAATCTTGCCACAGGTGCAAACACTTCGTTGTAATCAATCCCCTCGACTTGTCAAAATCCTTGAACTACTAGTCGAGCCTTGTTTCTGATTATGACACCTTGGTCATCCTTCTTGCATTTCAAAACGCATTTAGTGCCAATCACCTTAGCACCTTTAGGTCTATCCACCAGAGTCCACACTCCTAACTTCTTGAATTGAAGAAGTTCTTCTTGCATGGCACTCACCCAAGCCTCATCATTTAAGGCGCCCCTTACATATTTTGGCTCAAATTGAGACACAAAACATCGATAGGCACCATTGTGAAGGTAGCCTTTTTCCATGACTGAGGCATAATCAGCTAAATATAGTTGATTTCTTGTCTGTACTCCCGATTGTACATCCCCTATGACATTGTCTAGAGGATGATAAACATTTAGTCGAGATCCAGGAGTGGTGGGCATAACTACCTCATTATCCAGATTGTGAACCATAGGTTCAGTATCTAAGGTAGTGGGAGTATGGGGTTTCGAAGTGCCAGAGGCATCAACATCTGGCGCGTGTGTACTTGTAGTAGTGGGAACCTGTTCCTCCTGATCCACCTGAACGTTTTCCACTTCTTCATCATCAGAAGAGGAATCACTTACCTCCAGTGCTCCCCCTGAGTTACTAGAAGACTAGCCTTGTGAGCCGGATGTTGTTGAGTCTAAGGGCGATGTGTTTAAGACATCATACATCATCTTGGTTGCTAACTCATCTTCAGGAGTGGAGAGAGGGATGCTAAAGGACTTAAAGAATCCATCATAATCAAAAAAGAATGCGGTCCTTTTCCAGCTGGGGTGGTGTATCTCTGAACTTCCCGTTATAAAACACTTCTACTTGACCCGTTGAGTTGTTGTAAACTCTCTTATTCGGTATTTGTATCCTAGGAAAGTTCCTTCCTCAGCCTTCTCGCTGAACTTGCCTTCTTGAGTTTTCTTCAAAAGAGTGCAAGGTGCGCCAAACGGTTCGAGGTACTCTAGATTTGGTTTACGTCGTTGAAGTAACTCGTAACACGTCTTACCATGATGTTTAACCACCAGAACTTGATTTAAAGTGTAACATACATTGGCAACTGCCTCATTCCAAAATTGGATGGGTAGTTTCGAGTCTGCTAGCATTGTCCGGCTGTCTCTATCAAGCTGCGATTCTTTTCCTCAGTTACTCCGTTTATTTGTGGAGTGTAGGAAGAAGTGAACTGGTGCATAATTCCCTTTTCTTTGCAGAATGCCTCCATCCACTGATTCTTGAACTTGGTACCATTGTCTGAGCGTACTTGTCTTACTTTCAACTTGTAGAGAGACTCCAAAGTAGTTACTAACTCTTTGAATGACTCAAATGTTTCAGATTTGGATTTCAGAAACATTACCCAAGAGAATCTTGAGTAGCCATCTGTAACTACATAACAGTATAAGTCGCTGGCGATGCTCCTTATACTGACTGGACCAAAGAGATCCATGTGAAGAAGCTCAAGAGGCAGTTCTATGGAAGGAACTTTCTTTTCCTTATGAGACTTCTTAGGCTGTTTGCCTTTCTTGCAGGCGACACAAAAATCCGGTAGTTGGAATATTTTGATGTTTACTCGCACTAGATCATTCTAGATCAAGTGGTTCATCTTACGTGGATTGATGTGTCCTATTCCCTATGCCAGGAGATCGAATCCTTCTCTGTAGCCTTTGACAGGAAGCACTGAACTTGATGATCCGTTGTGGAGGCCTTTGATAGATCCAAGACATAAAGATCATTATATCTTGAAGCTGACATTAGGACTTGGTCCTCCGGGATCACATAGTCATTTTTCAGAACATAGCACTTCTTGTTGTCGATACTACCTTAAAGCCTTTGTCACAGATTTGGGATACAGAAAGTAAATATTTTGAAGTTGTTGAACATAGTTTACCTTATCAAACTTCACTTTCTGGTTTCCCACTTCCCCTTGAGCGGTGATGTAACCTCCTTTGTTTCCAGCAAATGAAACTTGACCTCCTTTAATTTGTTTGACATTTGACAGGAGAGCCAGGTTCCCTGTCATCTGCCTAGATGCTCCGCTATCTACGATCCAGGTATTTGTGGCTGCACTATAACAACACCCTGCACATTCAAAGAAAATCATTAGTTGAGGTTAGGGACCCAAGCCTTAACTGGCTTGGGTGACCCAGAGGCATCACACATCATAAATTCCACCTACTGTCTATTTGAGGGTGAGGGAAGATCATTTGTCTTCTTGTTCTTATTATCAGACATTGAACTAGATTTTTCTTTCCATAGGCCAGTTTTGTGTAAGGCCTGTTGTGATAAATAGATGATTGGCTTATGGTTTGAACTTTATGTTCACTAATTCTTCTTGGTGGGGCCATAGAGCTCCTTTTAGAAGAACTAGATTTAGGATCATTAAGTTCAATTTTCTTCCTTGGTGTCTGATAGTAAGGACACTTAGACGCGATGTGTCCATACTTCCTACAATTGTAGCATGATCTACTTTCGACATGTTGGTATAACTGTTTCTGTGGAGAAGTGTGTGACACTCGTGTGACTTTAATTTGTTTGGGTGTTGACACTTCTTGTTTAGATGTTTTATCTTGTTTAACAAAATTAATTGTTTGAACCTTTTTAACATCTTTACTCTTTTGTTTATCTGGACTTAAACATGATGCACGTGTTTGGTTAACTTGTTTGGTCTTTTTGGGTTCAGATTTAGACGTATTTGAACCAGAATTTATCTTAACCTTCTCAAAATTTTCATCTAAATTAACAATAGGCATTTTACCTTTTGACTTTAAAGTGGTCTCCTTTTGTTTAGTGACAGATTCAATGGAATTACTTGTGGAATCTGGATCACTTACAAGAGGAGTGGACACCATATGATCCTTGATTGGGTTGTTATTTATTGGTTTGCATTTAGCATTAAACAAGGTATCATGTGGTGGTGGAACCACTTTGTAACCCAAACCCTCCCCGTTGTTGTGTTCTTTCACTAAGTGCTGGACTATGTGAGAAGAACTAGTCCAACTGTGGAGTTTTTGTTTTAATGAGTTTACTTCGACTTCCAAAACTGCTTTTTTGTTTCTTAGTTTCTTCTAGGGAGTTTAAATAGAACTTAATGTCATTTGCTTGGTTAAAGGCCACAACTTCGATTTCCCTTAGTTGTTTATTCAACAGTTCTATTTTCTCTTTATAATTATGCTCATTTTGTTTTAAAATCATGTTTGCTTCTGTGCACAGTTGTAAATCATTTACTAAGCTATCATTGTGATCTAATAACCTAGAAAATTTTGAGTCTATGCTTTCTCTAAATTTATTACATTCAATGCAAGAATGACTATCAAACAATTGGTCTTTGGTACATACCTAAGAAAATTCGGTTGAATCAACCATCATAGCAGAGTCTGACTCTTCTGGCGCTGGTGATTCTGAATATTTTGTGCTTGAACCCTCTTCATTCAGGTGATCGACCACATTTGCAGTTTCTTCATTATTTGACATCATGAGTTCAACTGCTATGTCACCTTCGCTTGCAGAATCATTATCCAAACCCTCAACACATGCAATGTTGGATTCTCCCGGAGATACAAATCGAAAGGTCCAATCTTGCCCTTCATCATCTTGAGCAGTCAAGGCCTTAGGATCCTTGCTTGACGGTATAGGTCTACTTGTGGGTTTATCTTGACCATTGAAATATGAGAATGGATTCGCATTACCTGTCTTCTAGGGCTTAACACATTCATGTTTGAAGTGCCCCTTTTCTTTATAGTTAAAACAGGTAACTTTGGTTTTGTCAAAACCAAAGGTTGTATCCTTTGTGGCAATCAGGTTCTGTCCTGTCTTCTTAACAAACTTCTTTGCCCTCCGGACAGCACTTGCCAATGCCCATATGATATCCATTCTTTCCAGCTCAGTCTCGTCTACTTGCTCATAGTCTTAATATGCCAGATGGCAGTTTCCAATCTTCCCCAAAACTAAACCGTTATAGGAGTGAACGACAGCTGCTAAGAGATCCATATGCTCCTTGCTGCCTCTACAGTCATATTACCGAGATTCTCGGTCTTCAATTTTATAGCATTGGCTTCAGGTGCTATATATTGGGTACAAGACGACCCTGACGTGTCAGATCCTGAAGTAGTAGCTTGAGACGGAGCGGCTGAACTCGACACGAAAGCCGTTTGAAGTGGCGCCCCAGACGTTTTTGCTTGAGGAGTTGAATTGTAAAGTGACAGGTTCTGATCATATGACGCCTTTTGAGACCTGTACTTCATCCTCAACTCTTCCTCTCTTAGCTTCAGAATGAAATCGTTGATATCCAACTTCACTAGCATATCATTCTGTTTGAGGTTTGACACAAATGAAACCCACTTTTCTGGCAATCCATCTGCGAAATTCGACACCTTGTCTTCCAGGGACATAACAACTCCATGAGTGCGCAGCTCACTCATTAAGTGGTAGAAGCGGTCTATAACGTCATCCGAACTCTTCTTACCCATTGATGAGAAGTTATCAAACTCCTTCTTCAAAGCCTTAGCCTTTAGAGCTTTTAACGATGCATTCCGTCATACCGCTTTTCCAGAGCATCCCATAGCTTCTTTGCTTTCTTGTTCTCAGAAAACTAATGGAATATATCCTTAGGAATTGACTGAGTTAACAGAGCATACACCTTCTTCTCTACATTTTACTTTACCTTTTGGCTATCCGTCATGCCGCCTAAGGTAAGTTTAACTTCTTTTGCACCAACCGGCATGCTATACCCTGTCTCAATGATTCCCATAGATTAGGATCTACTCCATTAGGTATATCTCGAACCTTTGCTTCCGTTGTAGGTAGTCATCTAATGTTATGAGCTTAGGAGGCTTATTGTGATTCCCCACTTCATTTTCTAGAAGCAATAGATTCTGGATCCATGAATCCCTACCTGTGGTGAATGCTAAGTACGGATCTTCCATTTCTATTTACTTTGGATTTTAGAACAAAACTATTGTACTTGTGCGAATGAAAGAATGCGATTGGGCTATTCATGCGATTGAACAATGCGGATGGTTCAATTGTGCGACTGAACAAATGCGGATGGTTCAATCATGCGATTGGACACGTGTCGATGAACAATGCGAATAATGATCTTCAGTCGTACGAATGGATGAGCGACTGAGCCAATCATGCATATAAGAGGTGCGAATGGGTTCAGTCGTGCGATTGAGTCAATCGTGCAACTGAAAGCTGCTGTTTTTGCAAAAACGAAGGTTTTGAACACTTTGACGCAAAAACACGAATTTCTCACAAACCCTAATTGTCGTATTCCGAAAGGCGTTAACCTTTTGACTTGGAGACGTTGAAAACACTGTTTGACACAAAAAGATTGAGTTTTTGAGTGAAAAACACGATTTTTATATCCAAATCAATTGAATCACACGCAAATCAAGAGCCAAAGCTATGCTAAAGTTGGTGATAGTGATGAAGAAGATGATGTGGAAGGAGATGATGTGGCTGCATCAGCTGCCACACAAACCAGAGAAAGACGCTCCAAGAAGTCACAGGATCAGGGAGCCTCATCATCAGCCCCCCTTGTAGAAGAGCCCATGATTCAAGATAAAAGTAATGTTTAGATGTTTATGTAATTTTAAATCTTGTGTAATTGAATCATGTACTAAACTTATGTACTTAATGTTTATATATATATTTGCTATTTAACTGTCTTGATTATTGACAAATGATTGTTGTGTTAAATGTTTAAATCAAGCAGATCAACCATCTCAGCAAGACAAGTATGATGTTGCTCCCTTGTAGCAAATCAAGTCTCAATTCACTATGATACTTGATTTGCAAGGTTTTGTTAGGAGGCCTGTGAGTTATACTCCTGAAGAAGGAGAAATATATCATGACGTTACTGATGAGCAACTTGTGGAGTTGTTCCGGCTAAATCCAGATGAAATTGTCAAGGATGCCCCTATTGTTGACGTGGCTAGTGACGATGAGCTTAATGATGTGGACGAAATAGAGATTGAAGACGTCACAGCCCAACATTATCCAAAGTATGCTGACAGAGAGGGAAATGTCGTCTCCAATCTGGGTGACACTCTCGTCAGTGATACATTTGAAAAACTGGATCAGATGTAGCAAGAGTCAGAGAAAAATAAAGATCAAGCCCAAGCCTCAGACGCTAATGTCGACATCAAAAAGGCTGAATGGGCGGGCATGTTTTGTAGAGATCCGAGCCCAACGCACTGCTCCAAAGCCGAGTGCCTACACCAAGCTCTACAAAGTGAAGAAGCATCTGAAGGTGTCAGGAAAGATTATAGCGTGGGCATATTTTAAGGGTCTAAATGTCTATGCTGTCTAGAGGGAGAAGGGCATAGGGTACTTCAGATTCCCACATGATCTGAAGACTCTCCCTGATTTTGAGCTCAACCAGCTAGCTAAACTGAAGTTGCTATATGCTAACCCAAAGCAAATGTCAGGTTGGTTTGAGGCTGCATTGCAGAAAGAGTGCCACACCAGGTGGGTCAACTTCAAACCTCAACAACCAATGAGGTACATCAGAAGGTCTGAAGTTGATTCCGTTACTGGAAAGCCAAAGATAGTGCTGAAGTGGAGTCCTCCGCGCACGTTGTCAAGAATCCCTCTAAGGGAAATGCCACATGACTTCACTCCACACTTTAAGTGGTGGTACTATGATTGGAGAACAGGTGAAACTGTTATAGTGTTGCAAAAAGAGGGCCAAATGGATACTATTCGGGTATTTGACCCAATATGGCTAACTAACTTGTCTGCTGATGATGTATACACATTGTACAAGTGGCCACTGTTTTTATGATTCACAAGACATTGTACAAGCCCTCTAATTCCAAAATGTTATAAGACATTGTTTTGCATTTGAGATACATGCTGGAGCTATAAGAGAGGAGAAGTACAAGAGTTTGATGAGCTGATGAAGAATGTTAGACAATAAAGTAAACTAGGTCCAAGGGGGAGTTTGTAGATACATGTGTACCTAGTTTAGGAGCTCAAATGTAAAATGTCTTTCATGTCTTACGTATATGTAACAGAATGGGTATGAATGAAATGTAATGTGTTGGTGATGCTTATAATGTTTAATATTTCATTGATTATTGTGTGATAACACATATTGAACTAACTATATAGGTTTGTGGTTGTTTACATAGTTCTTAGTCATGAATGATTGAGAAACGTGCTTAAACTTAATCGTGTGAAGTTCTCATGCGAATGGACCATACACATGAATACTTCATGCTAATGAACCAGTCGCACGACTGGACCAGGAGACTGGATCAGTCGCACGAGTGTAACATGAGATTGACTCAGTCACGACTGGACCTTCAGTCGTGCGGATGGATCAACCGCATGCTTCAGTTGCACGACGTAACCATGCAAATGGTTCAGTCGCACGAATGGAAAAACCTAACCTATAAATACCACTTAAGTCATGGAAAAACATAACAATTCGAATCCCTACGCACACAATCATACCCTAGCCATCCAAAGACCCAAGAAGACCTATTCCAAGTTCATAGATAGTAGTTAATCATCTTACAATCATTTTTAACATTTAGATTCATTCTTAGATCAATTATACTTGCGTTCTCACTGACTGGATCACCAATCAAATAGGATTCCATACTACTTGGTTTGGTATACACGTAAATTAGTTAGTACTCCGTACCTAAATGGTCCTAACAGTTGGTGTGATGATTGGGACTGAATTAGGATGATATTGTGAGTGTTGGCCGCCCATGCGTCTGAAAATGGCCCATGCGTCTGAAAATGGCCCATGCGCCCAACGGTTACAAACTGCCTAAGTATGGCCCCATGCGCCCAAAGCTCATGCGCCCAAATATTACCCATGCGCCTGAAAAAGGTTGAATTTGGCTAAGTGTCCCAAACGCCTAGAATTCCATGCACCTAGGCACTCATGCGACTGTATAGTGCCCATGCGCCTAGAATTTGCCCAGAATGATTAGGTGATGGGCCATGCGCCCCAATAGTGCCCATGCACCCAGAAGTTCCCCATGCGCCTAAGTGTTTTCCATGCGCCTGAAAGACCATGCGCCTGCATAGTGCTCATGCGCCTGCATAGTGCTCATGCGCCTAAGACTTGGAATATTCCGAACAGGGTTCGGGAAGAGTTTCGGACGAGGTGGTGCCTCTGCTAACAACAAAGGTGCATGGGTGGATGACCGACGTGTGGTCACATCTGGTACGGGGTCAAGGAAGTGTGGTAAATATGGAAGGGAGCATACCGGAGAATGTAGGTGGGGATCAAATGTATGCTTCAAGTATGGGACGACGGGGCATATAACAAAAGAATGCCATGTGGTCAGATGTTTTAATTGTGGTGGAGAGGGCCACATGAGTTGGGAGTGCAAGAAGCCAAGGGCTGAGAGTTCCGGAGCAGGGAAGAAGATGACCGGGACTGAAGGGCAGAGTGCAAGCGCCAGGGTGTTCATGATGACATAGGAGGAGGCTAGGACAGACCCCAATGTTGTTTCAGGTATGTTTCTAGTAAACCAAACTCTAGCTTCCATGTTATTTGATTCTGGTTCTAGTAAGAGCTTTATTTCTACTGTTTTCTGTTCTAAATTGCCTATTAGTAGTAGGCGTATAGATAAGCCCTTCGATGTAGAAACTGCCATAGGTAAGTCTACCAGGATTTCTGAGATTATAGAAGGATGTGACATAGAATTAGAAGGTCATAGGTTTCATGTTAGACCATTCGTGATGACCTTAAGCGGGTTCGATGTAGTCCTAGGGATGATTTGGTTGGCGAACTACAAGGCAAACATTGTGTGTCGCAAGAAGACGATTCAGTTGACAGCGTCTGATGAGAGTTTAGTGACGGTTTATGGTGATCGAGTCACCATGATGTCGAAGGTGATATCGATGGTGGTCGCGGGAAAGTGCATGAGGCGTGGATGTAGTGCCTACTTTGCCTACGTGAAGGATATGTATACGCCAACACCACAACTGTCTGATGTACCAGTTGTGTATGACTTCCCGGAGATGTTTCCAGAAGATTTACCTGGTGTGCCACTAGACCGCAAGATCACGTTGTAGATTGATTTGATATTGGGTGTCCAACCTGTTGCTAAGGCACCGTATCGGTTGGCTCCGAATGAGATGAAGGAACTGATGGAGCAATGGAGTTGCTTGATAGGGGTTCATTAGACCAAGTATCTCTCCTTAGGTTGCTTCGGTCTTGTTCGTGAAGAAGAAGGACGGTAGTATGAGGATGTGTATTGACTACTGCGAGCTGAATAAGCTGACGGTGAAGAATCGTTATCCACTACCGAGAATTGATGATATGTTTGATCAGCTCCAAGGTGCCAGTTGGTTCTCAAGGATAGACCTTTGATCTGGTTACCATCAATTGAAAGTGAAAGAGCGAGATATTCATAAAACAACTTTTCATACGTGTTACGGACACTACGAGTTCCTCGTTATGTCCTTTGGTTTAACTAACGCGCCAACTGCTTTTATGGACTTGATGAATCGAGTGTGTCGGCCGATGTTGGATAAATCAGTGATTGTGTTTATTGATGATATCCTAATCTATTCAAAAAGTGAGGAGGAGCATGCAAGTCACATTCGAGAGGTGTTGGAGACATTAAGAAAGGAGAAGTTGTATGCCAAGTTCTCTAAGTGCGCGTACTGGTTGCACGAAGTTCAATTTTTGGGTTATGTGGTGAATCACGAGGGGATTAGGGTAGACTAGCGAAGGTGGAAGTGGTGATGCAATGGAAGTCTCCAAAGACGCCATTCGAGATTCGTAGTTTCTTGGGTTTGGAGGGCTATTATAGGAGATTCATTCATGACTTCTCCAAGATAGCTTCTCTATTGACTAAGTTGACTCGTAAGGATATGAATTTTTTTGGGGTCAAGATCAAGAGAGGGTTTTTGAGGAGTTAAAGGTGAGGTTGACTCAAGCTCCTGTCTTGTCATTACCCGAAGGAAGTGAAGATTTGGTGGTTTATTCAGATGCTTTGTCCTCGAGGTTGGGTTGTGTGTTGATGCAGCGAGGAAAGGTTATAGCTTACGCATCCCGACAATTGAAAGTTCATGAGGTTAATTATCCTACTCATGACTTGGAGATAATAGTTGTGGTTTTTGCGTTAAAGATTTGGAGGCACCACCTGTATAGAACGAAGTGCACAATCTTCACTGTCCATAAGAGCTTGAAGTAATTCTTCTAGCAGAAAGACCTGAACATGAGGCAGAGGCGATGGTTGGAGCTCATAAAGGATTATGATTGCGAGATCCATTACCATCCGCGCAAGGCCAATATGGTGGCTCATGCCCTTAGCCGAAAAGAGAGACCCGAGCTAATTCAGATGAAGGCATATAAGTTGATTATGACCTCTAATGTGATGAAGCAATTCAAGGAGTCAAGAAGATCGCCTTAACTCCGAAAGGATGAGATGTTTAGTCGCGGAATTGGGTGAAAACACTCATGGTGTTAGAACCTGATTCAGATGGATGTGGATTCCTCATTATGGGGATCTATATGGGAAGATCATGGACGAATCTCATAAGACTCGATACTCTATTCATCCTGGTGCTACAAAGATGTATCAAGACATGAAGAAAGATTATTGTTGGCCGGATATGAAACGCGATGTAACGGAGTATTTGAGTAAGTACCTTACTTGTTTACAAGTGAAGGTCGAGCATCAGAAGCTGTACCACAAGATCCAACCGTTGGATATACTGGAGTGGAAGTGGGAGCATATCACCATGGACTTTATTACGAAGCTACCGCGTACCGCGAAAGGGTATGATGCCATATGGGTGATAGTTGGTCGTCTTACGAAGAGTGCTCACCTCCTACCGATTTGTGAGAATATTCATCTGAGAGGATGGAGGATTTGTTCATTAAAGAGATTGTAACTTGTCATGGTGTGCTGGTGTCTGATCATGACACCTGGTTTACATCTAATTTTGGAAGAAATTCCATGATACTATAGGGACGAGGTTACACATTAGCACGACTTATCATACTCAGACGGATGGTCAGTCAGAGAGAACCATTCAGACGCTAGAGGATATGCTTCAGGCATGCGTCATTGATTTTGGAGGAAGTTGGTATTACCATTTACCATTAGCTGAGTTCTCATATAACTATACGGTAGGAGATGTAGAACACTCGTTTGTTGGGGTGATATCGGTCAGAAAGAGTTAGGGAGTATTGAGGTGATCAAGGCCACGACCGAGAAGCTTGAAAAGATCAAAGCCTTCATGAAGGCAACCAAGGATAGGCAGAAGTTGTATGTTGATAAGAGTCGTAGACCGATTGAGTTCCAGGTGGGTGATAGAGTTATGTTGAAAGTCTTACCTTAGAAAGGTATCATTCGGTTTAGGAAGCGGGGCAAATTGAGCCCGAGATGCATAGGGCCTTTCCAAATCTTTTCACGAGTAGGAGAAGTGGCGTATAGGTTAGAACTACCCGATGAGTTAAGTGGAATTCACCCGACATTCCATGTATCTCATCTGCGTAAGTGTTTGGCTGATGAGGATATGGTTGTACCACTGCAAGATATCGAGGTCGATGAACGACTCAATTATGTGGAGCAGCCAGTGGTGATCATTGATCGTGAGGAAGAGAGGTTGAGGAATAAAATATCCCCTTATGCATGTACAGGGGAAGCACCAAGAAGGGATCTGAGTCTGTGTGGGAGACTGAAGAAGAGATGAGGCAACATTACTCACATTTGTTTGAAGAAATAACAGGTTTTGGGGACGAAACCTATATAAGGGTTGTGGACTTGTAACACCTGGATATTAGACAAGAAAGAAAGAATAAAGTGAAGAAAAAGGAAAAAAAAACATAATTTAACCAATTTGAGGGGTTAAATGTGCGAAAAGGACAAAAAGTATAGAACTTGGTGAATAAAGCAACATGGCCGCCATTTTGTAGAGATAGAAAGAAGTAGAGAAAGCTCTTAGGTTTGAAGAAAGAAGATGAAGAATTCAAATTAAAAGTAAGAATTCTTGGTTTTAAAATGATCTTGACTGGCCCATGCCTCGGTTATATGCTTATGTGTGTTTATGTTTGTACGGGTGTGTGTTTTGTGGGTTTCTAGGTGTTTGAACTCAATTGCAAATGGGTTTTGAAGAAGTCATACTCGAAGGTTGCCAAAGGTGAGTTCAAGAACCCCCTTTTTTTACTGATTTTATATGATTTGGGGCTGGAAATGCATGTTTAAATGTTTTTAATTAATTATGGGTGTGTACCCGTATGTTATGTGTGTATGAATGGGGGGTGTGGTACGATTTTGGGTGATTTATGATGTTATGATGATCCATGTTCATGTTTTGTTGCTTAGAATGTAGAAATAAGCTTAGAACATGTTGGTATGATGATTGGGACTAAATTAGGATGATATTGTGAGTGTTGGTTGCCCATGCGCCTGAAAATGGCCCGTGCGCCTGAAAATGGCCCATGCGCCCAACGGTTAGAAACTGCCTTAGTGTGGCCCCATGAGCCTAAAGCTCATGCGCCTAAATAGTAGTCATGCGCTTGAAAAAGTCTAAATTTTGATAAGTGTCCCAAAAGCCTAGAGTTCCCATGCACCCAGGCACTCATGCGCTTGCATAGTGCCCATGCGCCTAAAATTTACCCAGAATGATTAAGTGATGGGCCATGCGCCTAATAGTGCCCATGCGCCTAGAATTTCCCATGCGCCTAGAATTTCCCATGCGCCTAAGTGTTTCCCGTGCGCTTAAAAGGCCATGTGCCTAAGACTTAGATATTTTCTGATATTTTGGGAGAAATGTAAAGAGTAGGCTTTAATTTGGGATGTTCCCAAGGGGTGACGTAAGTTGACTATATGATGTCTTATGTGATGATGTTATGGTTTGTGGCATGCATGATGTGTATGGGGAGGTTGTGCCTTGTATGGTTATGTTTATGTTTATGTTCCTTATCATGTACGCTTATTTTCTGTGGCTTTACGTGGTATGGTTATGAAGTAAATGGAAAGTATTATGTAACTTAAAGTGGCAGATAATGAAAAGAGGATGTAATGAATGAATGAATGCATACATTAATGAAAGGAAAGTAAAGAAAGTCTTGCAAGCCTTGTATGGAGGTTCACAGATAATGACGGGTGTTAGCTCAATGGTGTGTGGGTTAGCTACCCAAGAAGGATGCACACTAGGGTCTAATCTTTATGATTGACCATATATATGGGACCCTTGTCGCTTACCCCGGTACTATGGTCAGGCCACCAGGCACAATGTATGGGGTTCTATTTATAGTCCTTGGCCTAGTACCCGCTTTATGCATGACGGTGGGGTATGGCACATGGCATTGGTTCGGAATGTAAAGAAGTAAATGATGAATGTCCATAAGGTATGAAAAGGAAGATAATGAATGATAACGATGACGTATGATGATGAAGGAACGAAAGTTAATGAACGATGATGAAAGATAATAATAATATTATCTATGTGTACATATGATGCATGATCACTTGTGTAAGTAAAGAAAGAAAGGTTTTAAACGACAGTAAAGCATATTTTGTTTTTTAAAACTTGGACTCACTCAGCAACACTGACTTTTATGTGTTTCCAGTTGGTAGGTAACTGATTGCTGAGGATGGCACGGGCATCCACTTGGCTTATTTTGGATGACATCCATTTTGTATAACGATAATGTTTTTATGATGCAATGCCATAAGTTGTATTTTGTAATCATTAATGATGTATTATTTTTCAAAAACAATTGTAATGATATGAAATCGTTTCAATGTGTAATGTTTTAGGAAGGGTAAATATAAGTTATATGTTTTATGTAATGATCAACCAGCTATGAGCGTCTCAGGAACGAGGTCTTACACCAACCAACCCAACAATTTTGGAAACTCAGTAAGATGGCTGGACATTTTTTGATGGAAGATAATTATTTTTAGACACAAAATGAACTCCATAAAATATAAAATTTACTTTTATAGTAATTTAAATATCATATATAAATGTACAAAAATCCCTTATTTTATTTAGTACATGTGGTTAATTAAACCTTAGCGCAAAATGACTAGTAAAAATGCAAAAAAAATCAAGCAACAAATTTAAATCACAAATATGTATTTTGTGGAGTGCTAACTGTTCTGCATTATACCAGATCAAATAATGCAGAATCCTATTTGATTAGCGATCCAATCAGTGAGAACGATTACCCAATCGATATAACATTGAAACTAAACGTTAAGAACAAGTAGGAATCGATTAGGAACGATCTATGAACTTGGACAAGCTGTTTGGATGCTCTGGACGGCTAGGGTTTATGTTTATGCGTAATATCTCTCCTTTTGTTATGTTTTTCCACGAATTAGGTGGTATTTATAGGTTAGTGGTTTTCATTCATACGACAGAACCATTAGCATGGTTCAGTCGTGCGACTGAATCATGCGATTGAGTCATACGCACGAATGAAGGTTTAGTCGTGCGACTGAGTCAATCTAATGTTTCAATCTTATGACTGATCTAGTGTCCTGGTTCAGTCGTGCGACTGGTCCATAAGCATGATGTATTTATGCATATGGTCCATAAGTATGGGCCATTAGCATGAATACTCATCCGACTATGTTGAACACAATACTCAATCATTATTAACTAAGAACTATGCACACAACCTCAAACTATATAAGAAGTCATACATGTGAATTAAAGATAAATAAACATCAAAGCATATATCATAATTCATTATATCATCAAATTACACATATGTAAGAAATAAAAGACTTTTCATTTAAGCTCATAAACTAGGTACACATGTATCTACAAACTCCCCTTTCGACCTAGTTTACTCTATCGTCTAACATTCTTCACATGTTCTTGGAACTTCTTGTACTTCTTTTCTCTTGTGACTCCTGCATGTATCTCAAAAGCAAAGCAGAGCCTTATAACATGTTGAAATTGAAGAGCTTGTACAATGTCCTGCCTGTCATAGACCAGTGGCTACTTGTATAGTGTAGACATCTTCAGCTGACAAGTTTGTAAGCCACATTGGGTCGAATACCCTGATAGTATCAATCTTTCCATATCTATTTAGAACTATGACCGCTTCACCGTTCTCCAGTCATAATACCACCATTTGAAGTGTGGAGTGAAGTCCTGAGGCATTTCCCGTAAGGGAATCTTTGATATCATGCGTGGGGGACTCCACTTTATCACCACTTTAGGTCTTCCAGATATAGGGTCCACTTCAGACTTACGGATGTACCTCTTCGGTTGTTGAGGTTGAAGTTTACCCACCTGGTGTGGTATTCCTTCTTAAACGCAGCCTCGAACCATCCTGATATCTTCATCGGATTTGCATATAGAATATCTAGACATGCCAGACGGTTGAACTCAAAACCAGGAAGAGTCTTCAGATTATGAGGATATCTGAAGTACTCGATTCCTTTCTCCCTTTTCACAGCATAAACCTCTAAGTCTTCAAAATACACCACACTATAATCTTGCCGAACACTTTTTGATGTCGTTTGACTCTATAAAGCTTTGTGTAGGCATTCTGCTTTGGGGCCGAGCGTTGGGCTTTCATCTCTGTAAAACAAGTTGCACATTCAACTTTCTTGATATCAACATTTGCGTCTGAAGCTTGGGCTGGCTTTCATCTTTTTCTTTCTTCTTTTTCCATCTCTTCAGTTTCTCAAACGTAGCACTGCCAAAAGTATCACCCAAGTTGGGTATAACATTACCTTCGTGGTTAGTGTACTCTGGATAATGCTCAGCAGTGACGTCCTCGATCTCAATCTCATCTACATCGTTCAGCTCACCATCACTCACGGCATCAACTTCTGGAGCGTCTTTGACAATTTCATCAGGATTGAGTCGGAATATTTCAGCAGCTGGTCGTCGTTAGACCATGATGAAAATATCTCCCTCTTCCGGAGTGTAGCTCACAGATATCCTGACAATCCCTTGCAAGTCAAGAATCATTGTAAGTTGAGTTTTAACTTTCTGAAGGGTTTGACATCAAACTCGTCTGTCTGTTTGATTAAACATTACGCACATCACCCATAAGTCAATATATATAACATTAAAACATAAACAAACATAGATGATTGTTAATTACATTAATGTAATATACAATTCAAGTACAAAGACATCTAATAATTACTTTTGTCTTGATCCGTCGGTTCTTCAGCTGGAGGAGCGGAGGATGAGTCTCCTTGATCTTGGTTTCTTTTCGTGCGCCTCTCTTGAGCTTGAGGATTTGAGGCTGATTGTTAGGATCAATGATCTACGTTTGATTGATTAGAGAGTATAGCAGCGGAAATCAAACAATGAATTAGCCAATTCACAAGAACACAAAAGATATTCAAGGTAAGAAAAACGGTTATAGGCAGAGAGAATTCAGCAAAATATATTTCATTCAATATTCGCTTTCGTGGTAATAGAATGTCACACATACATTAGGTCAACACCTCTTATATAGGAGATGTGACGTCTGCTGATGTCACTTGATAGTGACATCTAACAGAATTTATTCAAACTACTGATAGTTAACACAACTACTGAAGATGTCAACAGCTGACATCTTCTTACAAAAATGCTAAGTGTTAACTATCACTACAACTACTGAAAGAAACTACTGAAACTATGACTGAAGAACATGCTCTTCAGTCGTTTTACAAATACTGAAACAAAAAGAAAAATACTGAAAGGAAACCATCACAACAACTGAAGAGTGCTTCTTTAGCTGTTGTAACAAACTCTGAAGCCTTCAGTACTTGTACTTGAACTTCAGCTGTTGTCATCAGCTGATGTCTTCAGTCTTTGTACTTCAGCTGTTGATCTTCAGTACTTTGTTCTTCAGCTGTTGAAGTCTTCAGTACTTTAGTCTTCAGCTGTTGAAGTCTTCAGTACTTTAGTCTTCAGCTGTTGAGCTTCAGACTTTGTTACAACAGCTGATCAAGTCTTCAGCAGTTGTTGTGATGTCTGTAGGACTTAGAGTTTTTCTGATCAGGCTCATTGGTTCTTTTGGTCCAACAAACTCCCCCTGAACCAATGCAGCCAAAACCTCTAAACTTATTGAAGATGTCCCACTTATTATGGCAGAAGGATTGGTCTTTTTCTCTTCTAGATCAGCTCAGAAGTGACCCTTGTCAGCACAGGCCTGGGAAGAAGTCTCAATGATCTGTTTGGCAAAGTATGAATGGGAACTCTGTTTTGGGGAACTGGACACAGAGTTGTTACCCTATCCACGAGATCTACTTCCCCACTATGGTCTGTATGACTCTCTTGTGTAGGCCTCAAGGAAGGTAATTTGTTCCTCCATGGTCAGCTCTTCAGCACGTCCTTCAAATAATGATTCAGGCCCATAGTACTCAGATAGGTATTTGACCTGTTTCCCATTCTTTAGCTCCACAGTTGTTATTATTCTATAAGCAAATTCATCAGGGTGATTACCCTCTAGGAACAACTGGAGCTCATTCTTTCTGACTTTTTCAAGCCTCTTATATACTAATCCCTTTTTCACCATTTTATTTTCCAGCATCTTCTGTGGGGTTGGTTAGGTTTATAAGCTTTCTTGAAGTCCTCTAGGATTTCCCAGGGTGATACTACAAAGACCAGGGAGATCACTTCATCTACAATCTTTTTCACTGGCCAATGTATCTCTGTGGAATGTTTTTCTTGTGAATCCTGTGAGACACCCTGGGATCAGGCCAAATCCTCACTCTCTCCTTTTGATATTGAAATGTATGCTTAAGAGTGTATAATCTGAGAGCATGCTTCTTCATGTTGATGATAGAAGATGTGGCTGCATATGATTTGTCAACCCTCCTCAACAATTCCTCATCGTGTTTTGTGAAGCTCTTCTTCTTCTAGCTTCACTTTCACATTTGTCTTTGAGTTTCAGGAGTAATGGGAGAGTGACTTGTGGCCTTCGACAACTGTATAACAGCTGAGAGTGGCAGCCTATCTTCATCTTCATCATCATCTTTTCATCATCTTTAGCCTCAATACCCTTCTCTTCTTCTTCTGGGGTACATCATCGGCTATTGGTTTTGAGGGTAAGGGAGTTGGTTTGGTGGGTTGTGTTTTGGTGGTTTGGTGTGGGAATGTTGACAGGCTGTTCTAGCATTTTGGAGGTGAGTGTGGCTTTTGATTGCTTGGCTAGTTCAGTCCTGCTCCCAGCACCAGCTTCATTTAAAGCTTCAATAACTAATCCTTTAGTGTATACTTCAGACGAACAGATCTTGGTGGTTATTGCCAAGATGCTATCCCTGGACCAAGCCTTGATTTCGATCATTGATCTTCCAAGATATTTTTCTATAAATCTGATCATGATCTCCAGCCTTTCTCTTTCTAACACATCATAACTTGCCCATCTATTTTGGATTTCTTCAATCTCTAATCTGATCTCAGAGTCAAGTTTGTCAGTGTCATGGCCTTGCCTAAACAATGATCAATGATGTTATCCATTGATCTGCTGTGTTCAGCATCAGCCTCTTTTACCATCAGCTCCAAGGCAGTCTCCTTTTCATTCTTTCTTTTCTTTGATTTCTCCATGTCAGCTTCCTTCTCTTCTCTTTTTCAGTCTCCACAGCTACTCCTTCTCTTTTTCCACTTCTCTGTCACTTCTGTTTCTTTCTCTTTCTCTTTCCTCTCTGCACTCCTTTTTCTTTTTGCTTTCACTGACTGAATCTCCCCCTTTTTGGTTGCATTGGTTGACAGGGTTTGATTGTCAGAAAGCTTTTTGCCCACAACTTCCTCGATCAAGGGTTGTATTTTGAGGAAAGCCTCTCATCAATGATTTTGATCACTATATCAATGATTATAGGTGTGATGAGAGGTAGGAATTTTGGAAGATAGCAGCTATTTGCTCAAGGGGGTTCTGTTCCTGAGAAATAGTGCCAGAAGCAGAGGCAGGTGGCTGAGTATTTGGGAGTAGCTCTGTGTTTGGGAGACCTTCAGATGAAGGTGCCATCTATGGGGTTTGAGAGGCAGATGGTCTTTGATCCGTAGAAGTTTTGGCAAGCAGCTCTTTGAGTCTGCTCACCTCCTCTTCCAGGATGGTGTTTTGGGCTAATACATCGTAAAAGAAGCCCAGGTCATCATCAGTGGTTACTGAATCACCTGACCTCCTGATAGAATCAGGATGAACATGTACTGAGTGTAGATCAGTTGTAGCATGTGTCCCTTTGTCTTGGAACTGGGGACTTCCTGCCTCAGGACTATGTCCTTCATCAGCAGTTGCCTCTGGTAAGGTCTTAGTGATGGTACCAACTACATCCTGATCATATGCTGAAGCAGGATAAGTGGCAGCCTCACTAGAAGTTCCAATCTCCTTTTCTACACTAGGAAATGGAACATTGTAACCCCTATGCTGTGGGTTATCAGATGCACTTTGATCCTCCCCCTCAATGGTATAGGTATGCCCAGTTGTAATTGGTATCTGGGGAGGGGGTGAGGAGTGCAACTGACTCAGCACTTGTGCAACAAGTAATGTAGGACTTTAGGGGGCGGTTTCATGTGGTGATTGGGTAGAAGCAGATTGCACCCGGGGTGAATGGTGCGCTTCAATAGTAACCCTCTCAAGTGAGATAGGTTCCAGCAGTGTGGGTTCCCCAATATTGGTTGCAACAGGATCCTGTTGAGAGGATGCCTGTGCGGCTTTGGCAGGTTGAGTCTTTGACAAACTGGGGGGTAAGACCAGTATGTGCTTCCTGTGTTTGTGGTACAGGGGCATCCTCAGGGGACTCATCCCTAAGTAGCCTTTTTTGGCTTTTGGATTTGTTTTAGTGGAGACTTTGGATCTGGAGGTGGTGGCTGTGGGTTCCAACTGCGTGGGTTTTCGCAGTTTGGCAGCCTGTTCAGTGTTTGGTCAGAGTTGTGCCTGGAGTATACTTCAGGCAATACAGCCGTTGCAGGGACTCCAAGGCCAACAAGTCCCTCAACTTGCAGCTGATTCTCTATGATGGCCATAATGAACCGAGGATATAATATCCATCGATTAGAAAGAGGTTTTGAGGCCATATCCTTAAGTTCAAGAAAAAAAATTTCAGAAAAGTTTAAGTCTTTTTGCTCAAGGATAGAGAATAGTACCTGCTGCCACCTGGTAGACATTTGATCCCAGAGGATGATCTTAGGAGCTAAGCAACATTAACCATGTGAAAGATAAGACGTTCTGAATCATGGAAATGCTTCTTCAGGATGGTAGAGGCACTGAGGTTCCCTGATATCCATGGTGGGCAAAGGATAAATCAGTTGTGCCCTTTGGATACCCAACGGGGAAAGTGGCATCATCCAAGTTGAGTTTGGCGAATGATTTCTCGGAGTGATGACCACTTGATGGTTGTTGACGAACGACTGGAGAGACTCAGTGTTGTTCTCCCCAGTTATAAGGTTGACGTTCGTCCAAAATTGGTGTAAGGATTCGGCATGAATGGTGGGATTTAGAAGGAAGGCCGTTTGGTAGGGAGATTGGACCATTAGATCAATGGTGTTATCGAACTTTGTCCAGAAGGGTGATTTTGTGAGGTAGGCAACACAGTTATGTCGTGGTTTGAGCTGCATGGTCGCCATTATGAGAGAGAAGTTTTGGAGATTTGAACGTTAGGTTTGGAGAAGATGAAGCGCTGAAGGATTAGGTATGGGGTATTTATAGGGTAAGGGTTAGAAAACGACTGAATGGTTTGGTGTTATTCATCAGTAGTTGTAAACGACTGATGACATGGTATTACCCTTTCAGAAGTTGAAACAACTGAAGTCTGGTTTTAGGCATCAGCAGTTATAAAACTACGGAAAACCATGGTTTTGAATTCAGATGTTTGAAAACAACTGAAGACTTGGTTTTAGTCATCAGTAGTTATGAAACTACTAAAAACCTCGGTTTGGTCTTCAGGTGGTGTAAACAACTGATAACTTGGTATTAGTCATCAGTAGTTGTGAAACTACTCAAGACATGGTTTTGTCATCAGTTGTTGTAAACAGCTGATGACTTGGTGTTAGTCATCAGTAGTTGTGAAACTACTGAAGACATGGTTTTGTCATCAGTTGTTTAGGATGAAACAACAGTTGTAGAAACAACTAAAGAGAAAGTTCTCATCAGTAGTTTTCGTCAATTCATAGCCTTTCAGCTGTTTCATACTGTCCTCAACACTTACTCATCAACCTTTTAGCTGTTTTCAGTTGTTTCATAGGACATCAGTACTTATCTGTTTTTACTGACATCAGTAGTTATAACTACATCAGTAGTTGTAACTTTATCAGTTGTTTTAACAAAATCAGTACTATATGTGATATGACACTAATGATGATCAGTACTTATATACTGAGATCATCTGTAGTTATCACTTATTCTAGCTGCAGCATACCAAGCCGTAACACTAGGTTTTGGAAAGTTGAACTATCCAAAGGCTTAGTAAAAATGTCTGCAAGATCATCAGCACTAGGCACAAACTTAGGATCAATCAGACCTTTTTCAAAACAATCCCTAATAAAATGATGTCTGATTTCTATATGTTTGGTCCTAGATGCTGGACTGGATTTTTGATAATGCACAGAGCTGAAGCACTATCCATTAATAATGGAGTCTTAGTCTCTGTAATGCCATAATCCAAAAGTTGGTTCTGAAGCCAGAGTACCTGAGAAGTACAACTTGCAGCTGCAATGTACTCTGCTTCAGCAGTGGATGTAGCAACAGATGTTTGTTTCTTACTCTGCTAAAATCAAAAAGTTGCCTAGGAATTGACATCCACCAGAAGTTGACTTTCTAGTTAACTTGCACCCTGCATAGTCACTATCTGAAAAAGCAACTAATTTGCAAGAGTGTCCAGTGGAATACCATAAACCTAGAGATTGTGTACCTTGCAAATCTAAAGATCCTCTTAACTGCAATCAAATGAGACTCTTTAGGAGCAGCCTGAAATCTAGCACAGACACAAGTAGCAAACATGATATCTGGTCTAGAAGCTGTTAAATACATCAAGGACCCAATCATACATCTGTAAAGTGTTTCATCAACAGCTTTACCTTTCTGATCAGCATCCAGTTGTGTGGTGTTGCACATGGGAGTAAAACAGGGCTTACAATTTTGTAAATCAAACTTATTCAAAAGATCTTTTGTATATTTTGACTGATGAATAAAGGTTCCATCAGCCTTTTGTTTGATTTGCAAGCCTAGAAAGAACTGTAATTCTCATTGCACTCATTTCAAACCTCTTTTTCATTAATTTAGTAAAATTATCACACAACTGGGGATCAGAGGATGCAAAAATAATATCATCAACATAAATTTGAACAAGTAGCTTATGCTGATCCACCTTCTTAATAAACAAAGTTTTATCTATGGAGCCTCTAGTGAAATTATTCTTGAGAAGAAAAGTGGAAAGTGTCTCATACCAGGCTCTAGGAGCTTGTTTCAACCCATAAAGAGCCTTATCAAGTTTATACACCCATTCAGGATGTTTATATCCTCAAAACCTGGTGGTTGACACACATAAACTTCTTCTTTTATTTTACCATATAAAAATGCACTTTTGACATCCATTTGAAAAACTTTAAGATGGTGGAATGCAGCATAGGCTAAGAACAATCTAATTGCCTCTAGTTTGGCTACAGGGGCAAAGGTTTCATCATAATCAATACCTTCTTCTTGTGAAAAGCCCTGTACAACCAGTCTAGCCTTGTTCTTAACAATAAGCCCAATTTCATCAGTTTTATTCCTAAACACCCATTTAGTGCCTATTGCACACTTACCTGGGGGTAGAGGAACCAGTTCCCACACTTGCTGTTTCTTGAACTGAAGTAGCTCCAGCTGCATGGCTTCAACCCATCCATTGTCTCTTAAAGCAAAATGATAGTTCTTTGGCTCTAGCTGACTGATGAAGAGAGCATAGAAGCAGAAGTTAGACAATTGACTCCTTGTTGAAACTCCAGCATTGATATCACCAATGATTTGAGACATTGGGTGATTCTTCAGCTCTTGATAAACAATGATATCTGTGCAAGTGTTTGTAGAACCTTCAGCAACAGCAAATGTTGATACAGACTCTTGAAACCAAGAATTTGATGGTAACTCAAAAGATGTAGAGGAATCAGAGATCTCATCAGCATTTGTTGTGGATGGAATTGCTGAAGCTACAGGAATATCAAGTTTAGCAGACTCAGGCAGTTGTTCACTAAACTTGGATAGGTGAGTATTGATATTATCATCATCATCATCAATACCACCAGGTGGAAGACATGCTGCAGAAGATGATTTATCCACATGATCTGCAACAGTTGGAGGTTGATAAGGAACATATTGCAGTATGTCCAAATCAAACAACTCCACAGGGTTTTGTGGAATCTTGCCCATTGGAGATTCATTAAACTTTACATGCAAAGTCTCTTTAACTATCTTTGTTCTGCAGTTGAAGACTCTGTATGCTTTGCAAGTAGATGAATAACCAATAAAATACCCTGCATCCACCTTAGGATCAAATTTTTGGAGTGGATCCTTTGTGTTGAGAATAAAACAGGGACACCCAAATGCTTTGAGAAATGAAATTAGAGGAGCCAAGGGATGTAGAACTTCATATGGAGTCTTCACCAACCTCTAATTTACCAAGGCTCTATTCTGCACATAGCAAGCTGTGTAAACAGCTTCAGCCCAAAAGGTCAGTGGCAAACCAGAGTCAGCCAACATAGACTTTGCAGCTTCAATTAGGGTCCTGTTCTTTCTCTCCACTACTCCATTTTGTTCTAGAGTCCTTGGGATGCTAAACTGCCTTTTGATTCCCTTTGAAAGATAAAATTCATCAAGTGTATGGTTTCTGAATTCAGTTCCATTGTCACTCCTTATACACTTGACTGAAAGGGAATACTGCTTCTCAACATACAACACAAAGTTGATAATCTTCTGAGCAACCTCATCCTTTGAATGTAGAAAGAAAGTCCATACAAATCTGGAGTAATCATCCACAATTACCACATAGTATTTCTTCTTTGCCATGCTCATCACTCTCACAGGACCAAATAGATCCATATGCAGTAATTGCAAGCAGGCAGTGGACTTAAGCTCTTCAATAGGATGGAATGAGACTTTGTGCTGTTTTCCTTTTAAACAAACAGTGCAGGTTTCATCACAGTGGAACTCCTTTATTGGTAAACCTCTCACTAAACTATTGTGGATCAGCTGATTCATGTTTTTGAAATTAACATGACCCAGCCTTCTGTGCCATAGTTTAGATTCCTGAGGAGAGGCTTTGGAAAATAGGCAAGGATGGCCTCTGATATTTATTTTCTTGGAAAGATCTAAGGCATACACTCTTCCTGTCCTGTTGGCCCTCAGGAGAGTGTGATCATCCAACACCTTATCAATCAAATTCAGAACTTTGGATGACAGAATCCTGCAGTTCTGACTGGTGAAAAGAGCAACATGCCCTTATCACACATTTGACTGACACTCAAGAGATTGTACTTGAGATTTTCCACATGATTAACATCATCAAACTTTTTTTTCTCCATTGAGACAAAGCCTTTTCCAATGATGTAACCCTTAGCATCATTGCCAAAAGAAACAAACCCCTTCTTTCCTTGAGAGTAGTCATGAAGAAGAGAGCTGTTCCCTGTCATATGCATAGATCCCCCACTGTCTACATACCAGATGCTACTTTGGCATGTTGAAGAACCCTGCAATCATAAACAATTAGTTAGTTTTTGAGACCCAAACCTTTTGGTTTTGGGTCTATTCACATCAACAGATGGTAAACTAACAGACTTGCTATGAATAACAGCCTGAGAGGATGGAGATGGTGAAGAAGAAAAATCCTTTGGCATGGATTTTCTTCTCTGTGGTTTCAACACAGGAGCATCTAATTGGTTGACTCTCCCCAATAGATGTTGAACCATCATAACAAGTTGTGTCTGATTTTGTGATAAAGCCTTCAGCTCATCAGACACATTAGTGCTTGAGTTTGATGGGTTCCTGTGTTTACCATCTCTCTTTGAGCAACCTCAGCTGTTACCTGTTTAACCCCTTTCTTTTTGGATTTCTTTTTGATTTTGGGGTCACAGGTTTTGATGTTGCTGGTACAAATTTGATTTCAAACTCAGTTTTCATTTTATCCATTTTCTCTTTAATGTTTTCATTATGTTTGAGTTTGGAGCCCTTTTTATACCAGCAATCATCAGTAAGATGATTGAATAAGCCAAATATTTCACATGGCTTTTTCTTCATCTTAAGTTGATCATCTGCTGAAGAAGATGAAACTACTGAAGACTTGTTCTTTAGCAGTTTGCTATTAGTACTAACAGTTTTCTTTCCTTTAGTACCTGCTTTCTTGATATCTTCTTTAGTAGTTTTCCCACCCTTTCTACTTGCAGTTTTCTTTCCTTTAGTACATGTAGTAGTTTGGGCTTGTTCTCCAGGTGTTATGACATTCTTTTTAGTACTTTCAGTACTTTGTGAAATATCACCTGGAGTGATCAACTTTGTGATCATGTGAGTGTCAGCATTTGAACCATCAACATCAGCTGATAGGTTCTGAGAGGAATTAATGCTGGCTTCTACTTCTGATGGTGCTGTATCAGATAGTAGATCACATATGAAAAGGATTGGTTATTGCTTTCACCATCAGATTCTACCTCTGCTCTGGGAATAAAATCTGTAGGAGGAGCAGTGTGATTATAACCAATGCCAAACTTCACATTGGAAGCAGATTGCTTACTAAGAAGCATTTCAAAACCCTTGCAAGAATTTACCCATCGATCACACTCTACCTGGGTAGTTGCAAGTGTTTCTTTGAGGTCTCTGTACTTCTCTAGAAGTATCTCTTCCCTAGCCTTATCATCAGTGATTTGGCATTTAAGTTTGTAAATCTCATCATTCTTATCATTAATCACAGACTCAAATTCAGCTTTGCTTTTGGAAATTGTTTGTTCTAGCTCAATGTACTCTTTATTACTCGAATCTTGTGTTGATACATGTATGTCCCTAGATCATGATATGAATGTAATAGATCTTGTTTATCTGACTCTGATGTAATGTTTGGAATGATTCATGAAATGATATTGGTTGTTTGTTATTTATAATGTTTAATATTTCATTAATGAGTCGATGTTGAATTGGTTAATTAGGTTTGTTGTTATTTGAATTGTTACACATAATGTTATATTAATTAATACATTCAAACTTAACAAAATAAAGTTCTCATGCGAATGGCCCATGTGAATGGACCATACGCATAAATAACTTCATACGAATGACTCAGTCGCACGACTAATCCAGGAGTCTGGATTAGTCGTATGATTGTAACATAAGATTGGCTCAGTCGCACGACTAAACACTCAGTCGTGCGGATGAATCAACCGCATGGTTCAATCGCACGACTGAACCATACTAATGGTTCAGTTGCACGAATGAACAATACTAACTTATAAATACAACCCAATTCGTGGAAAAAGAGAGCATTCATTCTATTTCGACTCCAGACGTACCCTAGCCGTCCAGAAGCCTCCAAGTTGATACTCCAAGTTCATAGAACGCTGTAGATCGATTCCTAATCGATTCTTAACGTTTGATTCAATACTTTATTGATTCTACGTGCGTTCTCACTGATTGGATCACCAATCAAATAGGATTCCACACTATTTGGTTTGGTTTACACATTAATCATTTGGTATTTCGTTCAAATACCCGGTCCCAACAAGTGGTATCAGAGCATTGGCTCTTGATTATGTGTGATTCAATCAAGATTGATAAAAAGTTTGTGTTTTTACACTAAAAAACGCAATCTTTTGTGTCAAAAGTTGTCTTGGACGTTCCCTGCTCATCAAGTTTCGGTTTCTACGGCCTTAGGAGATTAGGGTTTGCGAAATTTCGAATTTTTACGGCTAAAACACGTTTAACCTAGAAATTTTCACAAAATAGCAGCTTCAGTCGCACGAGTGAGCCATTCGCACGACTGGACTTCATTCGCATACACCAGACGCATGATTGGACTGAGTCACATCTCCATTCGTACGACTGAACCATCCATTCGCAGTGTTCGTATGCATCAGCTTCATTCGCACGACTGAACCAATCACTTAGTTCAGCTGCACGATTGAACCAATCGCATAGTTCATTCGCACGGATAGCCCATTCGGCATCACCCAGTCGCACCAGTTTGACAGTTTGTTTAGTACACTTAAAAGTTAATTGAGATGGAAGATTAGATGTCAGCGTTTACTGTCGGCAAGGACTCAAGGATCCAGAACCTACTGTTGCTTGAGAGTAAGGTGGGGAATCATAATAAACCACCAAAACTCCTAACGTTAGATGAGTTTCCCCACTGGAAACAACATTTTGAGATCTACCTCAATGGAGTGGATCCAAATTTGTGGGAAGCTATCGAGATTGGGTATAATATGCCGGTGGGAGCAGATGGGGTGAAACTTACTCTAGGAGGAATGACTGATGCACAAAAAGTTAAATATAATGCTAAAAAAAGATATCGAGATTGCTAAAACAGTCTATCCCTAAGGACATTTTTCACCAATTCTCAGAGAATAAACAAGCCAAGAAGTTATGGAATGAGCTGGAAAAAAGATATGACGGGAATGCTTCGTTGAAGGCAATTAAAGCTAAGGAACTGAAGAAAGAATTTGACAACTTTTCATCGATGGGAAAAGAGAGTTTAGACGATGTCATTGATAGATTCTACCATTTGATGAGCGAGCTACACACACATGGTGTCACAACTACCATGGAAGATAAAGTGTCAAATTTTGTTGACGGGTTGCCAGAAAGTTGGGCTTCTTTTGTGTCAAATCTGAGACAGAATGAATTGCTATCAAAGTTGGACATCAATGATTTCATACTAAAGCTGCGAGAAGAAGCACTAAGGATGAAGTATTGAGCTCAGAAGTCTTCGTACACTCAGAATCCAGCTTTGTACAATGCCACTTCTCAAGTTAAGATTTCTAGAGCACCTCTTCAGACTGCTTTTGTGTCAATCTCATCTGGTCCTTCACAAGTCTCTCCTTCAGGATCAGAAACGTCAAGGTCTTCTAGTACCCAATATATCGGATCCGAAGCAAATGCTACCAGACTAAAGACTGAGAATCTTGGAAACGTGATAGTAGAAGTAGCTCGAGAGCACATGGATCTCTTGGCAGCAGTGGTCCATTCCTGTGATGGACTCATTGCTGGAAAAATTGGAAATTGCCATCTGGCAGATGAGGACTACGAGCAGGTTGATGAGACTGAACTGGAAAGGATGGATATTATGTTGGCCTTAGCAAGTGCTGTCTGGAGAGCAAAGAAGTTCGTGAAGAAGACCGGACAAAACTTGGTTGCTACTAAGGACACTACTTTTGGTTTCGACAAAAGCAAGGTGACCTGCTTCAACTGTGGAGAAAAGGGGCACTTCAAAAGAGAATGCGTGAAGCCAAAGAAGACTGGAAATGGGAATCCATCTCGTCCTTCACTCGTCAAGACAAGCAAGCTAGCAGTTCTACATCATCAGGCAAGGATCCAAAAGCTTTGACCGCCTATGATGATGAAGGACAGGACTGGAGCTTTAGGTTTGTATCTCCGGGAGAATCCAATATTGCGAGCGTGGATGACTTAGATGATGATTCCGCAAGTGAAAGAGATATAGCAGTGAGAGATAGCGATGTCACATAGTGAAGAAACTGACAGAGGTCAGCTACAAGCCTGAAGAAGGAACGTCTACAACAAAGAAAGAATCACCAGAACCAGAGACATCTGATGCTGCACTAATGACTACCTCATCAGAACCTCCTCAGGTAAGTTCTACTGACCAATTTCAAAAATCATGCTTGTTCTGACTGTGATAAATTTAGAAAAAGCATAGATTAGAAATTTCCTAGGTTTCTAGATCATAATGATAGCCTAGTAAAGGATTTGAAAATGTGCACTGAGGCAAATAGAGTTTTAAAACAAAATAAGCATAGTTACAAAGAAAAGGTAGACCTGTTGAATAAACAGCTCAGGGAAACTGAAGTAGTAGCATTTAACCAAGCTAATGACATCAGGTACTATCTTAATCCCTAGAAGACACTAAGAAACAAAAAGCAGTCTTAGAAGTAGAAGTTAACTCTTTAAAGCAAAAACTACACAGTTGGACAAGTTCATCTCATATTGTCCAACACTTAGTGAGAGAGCGTAACAACGGGGAGGGTTTGGGTTATAAAGTGGTTCCATCACCACCTGAGACCTTGATGAACACTAAGAGTAGACCAATAAATAACAACCCCATCAAGGATCATGTGGTGTCTACTCCTCTTGTTAGTGATCCAGATTACTCATGTTCATCAATTGAATCTGGAACAAAACAAAAGGAGGCCACTTCAAAGGAAAAGGGGTAAATGCCTTGTGTTAATCTGGAAAAAGAATTTGAAAAGTTTAATATAAAGTCCAAGTCAAATAAAGTCAAATCTGAATCTAAAAGGACTGCTAATGTTAATCTTTCACAAGCTTCATGTCAAAAACCAGTTAACCAAAAAGAAAAAGATGTTAAAAATGTTAAAACAATGATTTTGTTAAACAGAAGAAATATCAAAAGAAACAGAGTCAAAACCCAAACTAAGTGATGTACTAGGGTGTCACACACATCTCCACAAAGAAAGTTTAATCATAAAGTTGATAGCAGGTCATGCTACAACTGTGGAGAGTGTGGACACATTGCTTCCTTTTGTCCTTACTATCAGACACCTAGGAAGAAGATTGAACTTCAGGATTCAAAACCTAGGTATTCTAAGAGGAGTTCTTTAACTTCACCTAGAAGAACTAGTGAACCTAACGTTCAACCCATTAGCAGTCGACTGTTTATCACAACAGGCATTGCACAAATCTGGCTTATGGAAAGAGAAGTCATCCTCTGTGTCTGATAATGATGACAAGAAGGAACCTGAGCTACTCCCCCTCTAAGGGTCAATGGGTTGAATTCATGATGTGTGATGCCTCTGGGAAACCCAAGCCAGTAAAGGCTTGGGTTCCTAACCTAAACTAATGTTTTACATTGTATGTGCAGGGTGTTTGCTACAGTGCTGAAACCAACACGTGGATTGTAGACAGCGGAGCATCCAGGCATATGACAGGAAAAGGGCTCTTTATCAAACGTCAAGCAAATAAAAGGAGGGCATGTTTCGTTTGCTGGAAAAAGGGAGGCTATATCACAGCTCAGGGAGAAGTTGGAAATCAGAAAGTTAAGTTGATAAGGTGAACTACGTTCAACAACTTCAAAACAACTACTTTTTGTTTCCCAAATCTGTGATAAAGGGTTTAAAGTCATATTTGACAAACAGAAATGTTACGTCCTAAAGAAAGACTATGTGATTCCGGAGGACCAAGTTCTGATGACAGCTTCAAGATATAAAGACCTTTATGTTTTGGATCTCTCAACGGCTTCTACAATGGATCATGAAGTTCAGTGCTTCCATCAAAAGCTACTGAGAAGGACTCCATTCCTGGCACAGGAGAATGTGCCACATAAATCAACGGAAGATGAATCACTTGATTCAGAAGGATCTAGTGCGAGTGTTAACGTCAAAAATTTCCAACTTCCTGATTTCTGTGTAGCATGCAAGAAAGGCAAACAGACGAAGAAGACTCATAAGGAAAAGAAAGTTCATTCTATCGAGCTTCCTCTTGAACTACTTCACATGGATCTGTTTGGTCCAGTCAGTACAAAGAGCATTGCAGGGGACCTGTACTGTTATGTGGTTACTGATGACTACTCAAGATTCTCTTGGGTAATGTTTTTGAAGTCCAAATCAGAAACATTTGAGTCATTCAAAGAATTAGTAACCACACTGGAATCTCTCTACAAGCTGAAGGTGAGACAGGTACGCTCAGACAACGGGACTGAATTCAAGAATCAGTGGATGGAGGCTTACTGCAAGGAAAAGGGAATTGTGCATCAATTCACTTCTGCCTACACGCCTCAGATGAATGGTGTTGCTGAGAGAAAGAACAGAAGCTTGATAGAGACAGCACGGACAATGCTGGCAGACTCGAAAATGCCTATCCAATTCTGGAATGAGGCAGTGGCTAATGCATGTTATACACTGAATCGAGTTCTGATAGTCAAGCGCCACGGAAAGACATGTTACGAGCTACTACAACGACGTAAACCGAATCTGGAGTATCTCGAACCATTTGGCGCGCCGTGTACACTTCTGAAGAAGACTCAAGAAGGTAAATTCAGCGAGAAGGCTGATGAAGGAATCTTCCTAGGATACAACATACCGAACAAGAGAGTTTACAACAACTCAACGGTTCTAGTAGAAGTGTGTGTAATGTTGATGTTCAGAGATATACCCACCACCTACTGGCAAAGGACCCGCCTACTTTTTCGACTATGATGGATTCTTTAAGTCCTTCACATCCCTATCTCTCCTTCTGATGATGAGTTAGCTACTCGAATGATGTATGATATCTTGAATACACCATCTCTTGATTCAACATCATCGAGTTCACAGGGAGAATCATCTACAATCAAGGGGAGTAGTCGACGACAGTGACTCCTCCTCTGAAGATGAAGCTGAAGAAGATGACCAGAACAGTCAGGAGGAACAGGTTCCAGTTCCTGAAAGTCCACAAGCATCTAACGGTGATGCACCTTGCTTCGAAACTCAAACTCCTTCTACCTCAGATGCAGAACCAAATGTTCATAATCTGGCTCTGAGGTAGCTGTTCCTACTACTCCAGGATCACGTCTAAACGTCTATCATCCCTTAGACAATGTCATTGGGGATTAGATCAGGAGTACAAACCCGAAATCAGCTGTACTCAGCTAATTATGCCTTGTTATGGAAAAGGATACATTCATGATGGTGCTTATCGGTGTTTTGTCTCGCAGTTTGAGCCAAAATACGTCAGTGATGCACTAAACGATGAGGCATGGGTGAGTGCCATGCAAGAAGAACTTCTTCAGTTCAAGAAGTTAGGAGTATGGACTCTGGTAGATAGACCTAAAGGTGCTAAGGTCATTGGCACCAAATGGGTCTTGAAATGCAAGAAGGATGACCAAGGGGTCATTATCAAGAACAAGGCTCGACTGGTTGTTCAAGGATTTCGCCAAGTCGAGGGGATTGACTACAATGAAGTTTTTGCACCCGTGGAAAGGATGGAAGCCATCCGTATCTTCCTTGCCTATGATCGTATATGAAGATTAAAGTCTATCAATTAGAGTGAAGAGTGCATTCCTCATGGGGAAATTCCGAGAGACAGTGTATGTCAGTCAACCCGAGGGATTTGAAGATCCTTATCATCGGGACAGAGTTTACAATCTCGACAAGGCCTTATACGGGCTTCATCAAGCTCCAAGGGCCTGGTATGAGAAACTCTCAACTCATCTTGTGAAACACGGCTTTCGCAGGGGAGTCATTGACTGCACACTGTTCATCAAAGAAAAAGATGGAGACCTATGCTAGTACAATCTATGTCGATGACATAATCTTCGGTTCAAAGAACGAAGAAATATGAAAGAGTTTGAAGCAGTTATGAAGAAAGAGTTTGAGATGAGTGCTAGGGGGAGATGAAATTCTTTCTCGGGTTACAGGTGGATCAGACACCAAATGGGATCTTTCTACATCAGACCAAGTATGTGGGAGACATTCTCAGTCGGTTTGACATGGAGAATGCTTCTGTGTTGGGACTCCACTTGCTACAAATCTGATATAGCACCTGACGAAAATGGAGATCTGGTAGATGCCACAATGTACCGAGGAATGATTGGATCCCTCATGTATCTCACTGCCTCAAGACCTGATATCATGTATGCTACATGTTTATGTTCTAGATATCAGGCTAAGCCTAAGGTTAACCATCTGATCGGGTCAAAAAGATATTTCTTATCTGAAGGGTACACCCACACTTGGGTTGTGGTATCCTCATGATGATGACTTTGAGCTCACGGCGTATAGTGACTCGGATTACGGGGGCTGCAAGATGAACTACAAGTCTACATCAACAGGGTGTCAATTCTTTGGGAGGAGATTAGTTACTGGCAGTGTAAGAAGCAGACCTCGGTTGCATTGTCAACCTGTGAAGCCGAATACGTTGCTGCTGCAAGTGCTATTCACAAATCATCTGGATTCAACAGCAAATGCGGGATTACGGTTTAAAGTTTTCTTCTACTCCTATCTTTGTTGATAACTCTGCTGCAATTGCAGTAACTAAAAATCCGGTACACATCAAAGACCAAACACATCGGTATTAAATACCATTTCATAAGAGACTGTTTTGAAAAGAACTTAATCGATGTGGTAAAAATTAATACTGACTTTCAACGCGCTGACCTCTATACCAAAAGCCTTTGATAAACCACGTTTTCTATATCTGTTAGAGGTCAACGGACGTTAAAAAGAAAAGTGATGTTATTCCTGATGATCATGTGTAGTCCGATGCATTGTAGTTATATTTTTTTATTTTTCCTTATTTATTTTATTCTGTTTAAATTAAATTCATGTTATTAGCTGTCTGTTAAAATTAAAATAATTAAATCCAGTATGATTTTAGAATTTTAGGGGGAGAGTAGGTCAGCTAGTAATATTAAAAACGAGGGAGAAGGAGTGGATAGCTGATATAAGGTAGATCGTATCTGTGATACCGATTCAACACTTTTGGAAAATGATAGTACACAGGAACAAATCAAAAGGGACTTTAAAATTTTAATTTAGAAAAGATGCAAAATTCAAAGTATAAGTCTGTGTAGTCTAAGCAATAAAAAAGGGAAGTGATAGAAAAACTGGTAACTACTAAGGTAACACAAAGAAAGTAGACCTAGAGGTTGCTAGACCACAAATGATATGTCGGTAGATTCAACACAATAGATGATTAGACCTGACTGGTGATCTCAAGATCAAACTAAGTTGTTCAACTGACTGTGGGCTGCCATCTTATCACTGGTAACACAATCAACATATTCCAATAAGGGGTAATGAGCATGTAAACGCCACAAATGTGTGCGGATGACCATAAATAGAGCAAAGCATGAAAAAAATGAAAGACAAATGCTATCAAGCTAATGACATATGTTGTTGGTGCATTCTGTGCAAAAGAAAATTTAGCTTGCTCTAACAAGAAGATAGGTTGTGTGCCTCTCTGCTGTGCGATGGCACTGACCTGAGGATAAGCATAACCTAGATATTCTAGAATTCATTGTTGTTTGCCGCCTCTGCTGTGCGATGGCACTGACCTGAGGATTGGCTTCTCTTTGAAAGCTCTAAGAATAGTCTCTTCTAGTAAAAATACCGTAGACCGCTCAAAAGCTCCTAAGGAATGTTGATTACCATATAAGTGTGGATCCAAAAATGTTAGTTGAAATAATTAAACCTAAAACTATCACCAGTTTGTGTCTAAAGTCTGTGTATGGATTTAAGAGGACAAATATACTGACAATCATTGTGGCTGCAATTCTTGAAAGTTCAAATCAATGGGGAATCTAATAGTACCAGTGTGATTTCCTAAATTTGCTAACGACTCTGGATGAAAACCAAGAATTGAGCATCAAAAGGTTTTGATAACAAGTCCCAAATGATTTGACTTGCCTGTATGATTCCAAAATTGAATTGGTCCAGGTGTGGTCAAACTAAATTGAAGCTGCCTATTCTGGAACCAAATCCAGTAGATGTCTATCTTAGGATTTATCTTCACAAAAAGTCAAAAACAAGTTTTATTTGTATTTAGTTTAAGTTTCTAGTTAGTTAGTCATTTTGTTTGTTGTTCGTCGGACTATATCATGAAAATCAGTATGGGATTAACTCACCTAAAAGGGTCATGTCTGAGATGGCCACATGTGTTTTCAAAGTTTAAAAGGGTCACGTCTGAGGTGACTAAATGTTTTAAAAGGATCACGTCTGAGGTGATCAAAAATTTTTCAAGTTAAAATGATCATGTCTGAGATGATCAATGCTCATAATGTTAATTTCAACAGGTAAAAAGGGTTTAAGTGCTAAATGTTCATAAGTGTAACCCTCGCACGACTGGATCATAAGTATGGACCAACCATGCGAATGGATCCCATTCGCACGACTGGACATGAGATTGCGCCATTCACCCGAATGGCTTATCAGAATGATCCATTCGACCGAATGAAATGGTGCGAATGAGTCAGTCGACCGACTGAGACTCAGTCGGTTAACTGAAGGTGCGAATGAAAGGCACGAATGAGTCAGTCGACCGACTGAGACTCAGTCGGCCAACTGAATGCGACTGACTGGGCCAATCGCACGACTGAGCCTCAGTCGCCCGAATGAACTGAGCGAATGAGGCCAGTCGGCCGATTGAACTCAGCTTCAGTATTTAAAGGGCCATAGTCGATCGCATTCCACTCATCACCCTCGCTCCTAAATCGCACCAAGTACCGTTACTCTGCCAAAATTCCTCTAGACCTTGTTTTTACATCTTTATTGATCTTCTGACGTGGGTTGACGGTTATACAGGTATATTGCAGTGAAATCTTACCGAAATCAGAAGACATTGAACCCTAATTTGTGATATTCGGGTGAAAAAGAACCGGACTGTAAATGACCTAATAACCAACATAAACTAAGCAAAATGTTAAAATTAAGTTTAATAGGTTATTAGTGACAAGATGGAGAGTCTAATGGACCATTAAACCATGTTAAATTACTTGATTTGGTCAAGATTCGAACCACAGGAGACTGAACAGTGGGACAAGCGACTGGTCAACCGGGTGAACTCCAATCGCATGATTGAATCTCGCAATTGGGTCAATCAGCCGAATGCACCATGCGAATGAACGCAGTCGGCCGACTGAACCAATCGCAGACTCAGCCAACAGATTGAACTAAGTAGCATGTCTCATTTACCCGAATGAGCTCAGTCGCATGAAAGGACAACTAACTGACTTCAGTCGCATGATTCATTCGCACGAATGAATCAGATTGAATTTAAACTATACACCTTGAACTGAATTTTGAATGTATGAATTTCTAATGGTTCTGTGTCTTGTGTTTCAGGTCAATGGCTGATAGATGGTCCATTAATCCAAAGCACAATATATGTGCTCATTTGGACCATACGACTCGGAATGGGGCCGAGTTTACAGAGATCATTGCGTTCCTTCGACGTTCTCGGATACATAAAGCCATATCCACACCGTGTACTCCTTACAGGTCGTTACATCAGGCTTTCTGGGAAAATGCCCCGTAGATCGTTCACGTGAGCCTTACAGCATACGGAGCTCCATTCATGGTCATGGTATTGAGATTAAGCAGCTGACATCCAGAGAGTACTTGATTTTGGGGACGATACTGATCACCCCACCAGACTACATCCATTTACAGTCAGAGGTTGCTTTCTCAGGATTAAGTACGTTGGGGACATCAACTCAGGTGTGCTCAACAAGAGCACCTGTGTCCCCAGTATAAGTACTTGGCGCATGTGATCCTGAAGTGTATTGCTTCTCGGAGGGGTGGGTTTGATGACCTGTCAGACCAGATTCAGAATGCCTATGTGGCACTGGTGCTGAACCACCCCTTCAGCTTCTCGAGCATGATCTTCTCATATCTGGTGGAGAATCTGGAGGCCAAGGGGAAGGAGGGTTTTTGTATGTACCCCAGATTCTTGCAGCTGATCTTCAATGAGAAGTTGCCATCCTACCAAAGGAGCGCCACGATGCAGTGACATTAGAGATCATGGATGACTACTCTGGGTCGTATGAGAGTTACCGGGGTAAGCAGGTTAAGCCCCAGGTAAAGAGGTTGATCGGCCATCTGGCCAATGAAGATATGTGGCCCAGGTAGACGCAAGTGGCGTCATGATGAAAGCGATTCAGACGATGAGAGGCTATTGCTCCCAGAGCATGATTCAGACGATGATGACAGTTGGGATGCTGGGGATGATATGCCTATTCCATCGAGGGGCACAACTTCAGATGTTATACCTCCAGTATCTGCCCCAACAGGCGACATAGCTGAGTCAGCGGGTTTCCACCAGGACTTCATACCTGGTGAGGAGGAAGAAGAGTCGGATGAGGAGCCCTTGACGAGGACTGTGGGAAGCAAGGTTGTTCCCACAGAGTATGGACTCCGGGCGGTTAGTGAACGCCCCAAGGATTCGGGAGAGATTATTGCAGATCCTAGCTGTGCCCCTAAGTCAGCTAGCCGTGTTCTAGGGGAGCATCCACCTCGACTGGATCGAGGAAGAAAAGGATGGCTCAACCCCACGGCCAGAAGAAGAAGAAGAGAAGACTCACCTTCATCACCACCACAACCACTACATCTACCACCACCACTACCACTTCTACAACCACACCATCCACCACCACAGCCACCACAGCTACCACTACCACCACCACACCTCCCACCACTGTACATATGCCAACCACCACCATATCTTTCACTCCTACATCACCTCCACTATCTCACAGACCCAACCCATCTTCACCACAGCCAGCACCACCACTACCCACCAAGCAGGACCCTCATCCATCCCGCACATATATATATGGATCTCCTCTACCTCCATTTGGGGTAGAGGAACAACTTTCTATGCTGAACAGGATGGTGATGCGTTTATTAGCTGTTGATGAGGAGAAGACAGCACAGATCCGTCATCTGACAGATCTTACTGCAGCGCAGTCTCAGCAGATCTCGGAGCAGGCTCGGTTGATAGATGAGCAGGCCCAACAAATGGCTGCTCAGAGCCACGAGATCGCCCAACTCTAAGAGCACAGTGTCACATCTACTAAGAGATTGAGGAGTTGGAGGAGGCTAAGAAGACCAACATGCTAAAGCTTAAGGGATCTAAAGACGAGCCACTAAAGATTAAAGAGGGAGACGAAGATGATGAGGATGATTATGAGATGATGATGAGACTGAGGATGATGAGGGGATTGAGGACGAGAGGACAGAGGAGAGGAATGAGGATGATGATGATGAAGGAGGAGATGCAACTGCATCTGCCTCAGCTCAGGGTCAAGATAGAAGATCAAAAAGAAATCAAGACCAACGAGCTTCCTCTTATGCCTCACCTACTGCAGATCCAGCGATTCAAGATAAAAGTATGATTAGATGATGATGTATTTGATAGCTTTTGTACTTGAATCATGTATCAAACTTATGTATTTGATGTTTATATTAAGATTAATGTATTTCTGTCTTGATTGTTAACTAATGTTTGCTGTGTTGAATGTTTTAAATCAGCAGATCCTGATTTCCAAAGAGATGAATACGATATTGCTCCCCTCCAACAGGTCAAGACTCAACTGATGTTGATTCTTGATCTGCAGGGTATTGTCAGGAGATCGGTTATGTATACTCCTGAGGAAGGAGAAATCATTCATAATCTTACTGACGAGCAATTAGCTGAGATCTTCAAGTTAAATCCCGATGAGATTGTGAAGGATGCTCCAACGTGCAACTCGAAAAGTGACGAAGAGCTCAACGACGTTGATGAAATAGAGATAGAAGATGTCACTGCAGAGCACTACCCTCAGTATGCTGACAATGAGGGAAATGTGGTCCCCAATCTGGGTGAATCCCTTGTAAGTGATAAGTTTGAGGTGCTAGACAAAATGGAGCAGGAGTCAGAGAAGACAGAGGGAATGACACAAGCCTCAAATGATGATGTTGATATCCGAAAGGCTGAGTGGGCTGCCTTAGTTAGAGCCCAACGCGCTGCACCTAAACAGGACGCCTACACCAAACTCTACAGAGTCAAGAAACATCATAAGGTGTCAGGCAGGATTATAGCATGGGCATATTTTGAGGACCTTAACGTCTATGCAGTTAAGAGGGAGAAGGGCATAGAGTACTTTAGATTTCCACATGATCTAAAGACTCTACCAGGTTTTGAGCTCAACCAGCTGGTCAAACTGAAGCTGTTGTATGCTGACCCGAGAAAGATGTCAGGCTGTTTTGAGGCTGCCCTAAGGAAGTAGTACAACACCAGGTGGGTTAACTTCAGACCCCAACAGCCTACAAGGTACATCAGACGGTCTGAAGTTGATGCCATTACTGGAAAGCCAAAGATTGTGTTGAAGTGGAGTCCTCCGCACACGATGTCAAGAATCCCACTCAGGGAAATGCCACAGGACTTCACTCCACACTTTAAGTGGTGGTACTATGATTAGAGGATAGAAAGCGGTCATAGTCCTAAACAAAGAGGGCCAAATGGATACTATTAGGGTATTTGACCCAATGTGGCTTACCAACTTGTCAGCTACTGATGTCTACACTCTATACAAGTGGCCACTGTTCTGTGATACACAAGATATATACAAGCCCTCCAGTTTTAGAATGTCATAAGACTCTGTTTTGCATTTGAGATTCATGCAGGAGTCACAAAAGAGGATAAGTACAAGAAGTATGAGGAGGTAATGAAGAAAACAAGACATTAGAGAGATCTAGGTCCAAGGGGGAGTTTGTTGATACATGTATGTCCCTAGATCATGATATGAATGTAATAGATCTTGTTTGTCTGATTCTGATGTAATGTTTGGAATGATTAATGAAATGATATTGGTTGTTTGTTATTTATAATGTTTAATATTTCATTATGAGTAATGTTGAATTGGTTAATTAGGTTTGTGGTTGTTTGAATTGTTACACATAATGTTATATTATTAATACATTCAAACTTAACAAAATAAGTTCTCATGCGAATGGCCCATGCGAATGGACCATACACATAATAACTTCATACGAATGACTCAGTCACATGACTAATCCTGCAGACTGGATCAGTCATATGATTGTAACATAAGATTAGCTCAGTCACACGACTGAACACTCAGTCGTGCGGATGAATCAACCGCATGGTTCAATCGCATGACTGAACTATACTAATGGTTCAGTCGCACGAATGAACAATACTAACCTATAAATACAACCTAATTTGTGAAAAAAGTGAGCATTCATTCTATTTCGACTCCAGACGTACCCTAGCCGTCCAGAAGCCTCAAAGTTGATACTACAAGTTCATAGAATGCTGTAGATCGATTCCTAATCGATTCTTAACGTTTGATTCAATACTTTATTGATTCTACGTGCGTTCTCACTGATTGGATCACCAATCAAATAGGATTCCGCACTATTTGGTTTGGTTTACACGTTAATCATTCGGTATTTCATTCAAATACCCGGTCCCAGCATCTTGTCTCGTGCAATATCCCCGACTCATGCTCGAAAGCTGATGCTATGTCGGGGCCTGCTCACAAACCCCGAATCATGTCCGAAGACTGACACAACATCGGGATACGCGACAAAGATCCCATTCGAGTCAATCACAAGGATTGAACTCTATCCGAGTCTGTTGCAACACAAAGTCGCTTACCTCATTACCTCGTCTCATGCAATACCCCCGACTCATGCCCGAAGACTGATACTGTGCCGGGGCCTAATAAACTAACCCCTGAACTCATGCCCGAAGACTGACACACTACCGGGGTACGCGACATGAATCTCATCATCCGTCACTTTCGTCATATGCAATACCCCGATTCATGTCCGAAGACTGATACTGTGCCGGGGCCTGATAAACAAACCCCCGACTCATGTCTGAAGACTGACATAGTACTGGGGTACGCGACACGGATCTCATCATCCGTCACTTTCGTCATATGCAATACCCCCGACTCATGTCCGAAGACTGATACTGTGCCGAGGCCTGATAAACAAAACCCCGAGTCATGTTCGAAGACTGACACAGTACCGAGGTACGCGTCACAGATCTCATCATTCGTCACTTTTGTCTCATGCGTACATTTTGTACTCTATCGTTATCTTTCACTTTGTTACATAATACTTTACGTGTGTTAATTTACTCATTCATACATCACACCACGTAAGGTCATACATGAGGTATTATCAAACATAATACGTACATTTTGAAAACTCGTTGACAAAGAAAGATAACACCTCACTCACCACACATCAAGCATAAGTCATCACATCATGACAAGGCCTATCTCCCCATATTACCCCATAAGACCACTTAGAAAATCCTATGTCCAAAATGGGCGCATGGGACCTTTCCAGGCGCATGAGCATAAAAATTCTAAGTATAAAACAGTCTGGGCGCATGGGCACTATTTGGGCGCTTCTGCCCTGTTCAGCACTTTGCCACTATGAAGGCGCATGGCACCTGTTTAGGCGCATCAACACTTAGCCGTTTCAACACTTGGGAGCATGGGCACTATTTAGGAGCATGGCCAACACTTGGGTGCATGGCCAACACCTAGACGCATGGGCCACTATTTAGGCGCATGGACCACCTCTGGGCGCATGGCCAACACTTAGATGCATGGCCAATATGCTGGGCGCATGGGCCACTGTTTAGGCGCATGGACCACCTCTGGGCACATGGCCAACACTTAGACGCATGGCCAACATGCTGGGCGCATGGGCCACTGTTTAGGCGCATGGCCCACTCTTGGGCGCATGGACCACTGTTCATGTTCATCAGAACATTCTGAAATATTTTCTATGCTACCAACATCACCCGATTATCATTATAATGATACCTAAGCACAGATCTAACATACTAAGGGCACCTAAGCATGCTAAACATCAATACTAACCCATAAACTAACTCTAAAACATACATACATACATACATCACTTCGAACATAAAACTGAAACCCACAGTTACTTGAAAACATTCCTTTGGTATGCATAATAGTCCCAAATAAGTTGAAAATCAGTAATAGAAGGGTTCTAGAAACTCACCTTGAGCAGCCTTTGCGCAACACACTTCCAGTTCGAGACCCACCTTCGATTCAGCTCTTGAATCCCGAAAACAAACACTTTGCAGCTGCTTCTTCCTTTTTCTCTCTCTAGAACCGGGGCTTTCTCTCTCTTCCTTCTTCCTTTCAGCCAAATGAAGGAGATGAAGAGGAAATGGGCGACCATGCCCCTTTAAACCTTAAAGTAATAAGGTTTTGTACTTTGTACACTTTATCCCCCTCCACTTGTGCTCATTATGCTTTCTTTCTATTTACTTTTCTTTTCCTTTCGTTTTAATAAAAATTTGGGGTGTTACACAAAACCATAAACTTGGAGAAGTTTACTCTTCAAACAATAATTTAAAAACTAAACTATTATGTAACACTTTATTCGTCACTTTGATTAACGACTTATTAATGGAACATAAACCTGATTTGCCCACCGCATATATATGTAGGAATTGCTTCGGTTTAAGTGCAATCCATCTTGTTTCACGTGATACGAATCAGAACCAACAATCGGTTAGTTCTCGTATTCCCCTTTTCTTTTACTAATTTTAGGGGAAAAACATGTTACTCCACGATTTTCCACGAGTCATTACTATTGCCTTATGCTTATACACATTTTGATGATGAATGTTTATTTATTGAGTTGGACTTACTATGACCTCGCTATTTTACGCAACTATTTAACTCCGGGATGGAGCCATATGTTTAATATAGGTAGAACTATCAGTACTGACAATCCCTTCTGTTGATTGCGTAATTCCATAGAGAACGATATTGAAGATTATTACCATGCAGACTATAGCTTGACTTTTATTTCGGTACGTGGAATAAGTATCAGATGAGGCATGAAGTCAAAGGCTTAGTTATGAACTCATAAATACATTTTACCTTACCGTGTTGTGGAACTTTACATGATAAGTTTTTGATTCATACTTGACTTCATACTTTGCAACGATTTATTGATTCTAAAACCTACAAGTTCACCAACATTATGTTAACCCATTTTTAACATGTTTTTCAGAAAAATAACAAGGATAGCTTTGGATATTATCATACATGGCACGACTAGGGCACACACGAAGATTATCTTGCATAAACCGAGGAAATCTATGTTAAAATGCATAAATCTTCAAAACATGTACTATAATACATTGTTGTCATAGTTTATTTTGAATACATAATTATATTTAAATATCTTATTATCATGTGTTCAAGATATCCTATCACGTCACCTCTTTGCGATTCCGTTGCCGAAAGGGGTGTGACACCTTTTTTCGGTTTGAGCCCCCATAACGTCGATTGGTATATGAGCTGAATTTCAGTCTAAAAAGTGTAATAAGCGTTTATCTAATTTCATTTACGAATTAGATTTGGTTCCCAGAGAAACGAAATAAATTGCAAAATAAATTGCAGGTCGATGTTTTGGAAATCAGAGGAAGAAGAAAAGAAAAAAACTGCCGTAGTTTAGTATTCATAGTAGGTTTAAGTTATATTAACATAGAATTTTTCTTCGCATATCGCTTGGATTATATTTATTCGACGAGTTCAAGAGTTAAAGCAAAAAAAATAATAATACTAAAATAGTCTTTAGAAGTGCTCAATGCTCTAATAACGAAGGAAACGTGTTCTTTCAAAGGTTTATTAACATTTTATTAATTTAGTATAGAAAATATACTATGAAAAAATCTAATTTCTTTTATTAAAACTTTACTAGTTTACTATTTTATTTATATGACAATGATTGGAAAATAAATTTCTTACACACGCATGAGTTTAAAATATAAATTAATTCTAACCCTTACATAAAAAAGTTCTCATTCCTTCACTGATTTCACTAAAAGTCACTTTTTTTTATCTTTTTATAGTTATACAATACTTTTTATACACTTAGTATTATTTTTTTCTCATTTACTCACTAACACTCTGAAAAATTTAAAAATATTATAAGTGTAAACATTGTTTAATCAAATATACAAATAAACATTATTTTTTCTCTCTTATTAAACACAATCACTCACAAATATTACTTATAATATAGATGATATAGTCATACAGTTATAAAGAACCCATTAAGAATTGTTATACCTAATAGGCTAACTTAACTACCTAAACTCACACAAACGTACCTAAATATGTACCGTAATTATCCTTCAAAACTTAAAATAACAAATAATAAAGATAATGGATCTTAAGAAACATACACCTCGATGCACACAAATAAAACAAATTCATTTTACAACCACCTAATTACCTTATCGCCACCACTTATCATGAAACCACCGGCCACCTCACCCCCTCGGCCTACCATAGAGGGCTGGGAGTCGTTTTAGGTTTTTTTCATTCCCCAATTTTTTCCCAAACTTTTTTCTCGTTTTGCATGATGTTATCCCAATTTTTCTCTCATTGCTTATATAACAAAAAAATAGAAAAGTTTACGGTACAAAGTGTTGTTTTTGTGCGAAGTATATCAAAACCCCGCTAGTAGCGAAAACACGAGGGTGCGATGGATGTGATCGTCATAACACATTGGGGCATAAGAGAATCTTTAAAGGAATTCTCCATCAATGGATTATGACGTCGACCGACACAAAAGAAGGCGTCAAGAACAATCAATATCTTAACGTTATTCCGTAAATGCATAAATAATCCAAAAGTTTAAAACCAGAACTTAAGATCATGTATAGATTGAACTCACCTTAGTTTAGATTTTGCTTATATTTTATTGTAATAGATCTAATTTTAGTTTACTTTTGTATGTTTCTTATTGTGTGTAGTTTTGTTGACCAGCAAAACTATGAGCGACACTGCAGTTTCACTCATAGTCAGCTGATTAGTTCACCCGACGAAACTATTAGTCTCTATCGGGCGAAACTACAATTTCGGCAGCATAGTTTTGCTGACAGCGAAACTGTTAGCGAAACTATGACATCTTAATATAGTTTTGATCCTACTCACCGTTGAGCATCCTTGCAAAACCCTAATCGAATATTTCTGTTGCAAGAGACTATTGTAAGCTGTTAATTTACTGAAATATGTTGAGCATTGTTTCCTTTGATTGTATTGGATCCTTATTGATTATATTTGAATACATTGTGGTTGTTATTATTCATCTTCATCTTTGTTGTTTCTCTATTGTTTTTGATATTGAACGATTGAACATATCAAATGTACTAAAATTCGATCAAATGGACCAACAAGAACAACTAGTACAAAATCTATCAAAACCAATTACAAATCCAGTATAACATTTCATCTAATGTTCCAATGTCTGATTCTCTTGAAGGATCACTCTCGTCTAAAGTTCATTGTCCAAGTAACAAAGCACCTTTACTTGAAAATACATGCTCAAAAAAGTCAACACACGTTGGTGAGTTCATGGGTTTAAAGTACAAATAAATTGCTATGTGAGTCATGTACAAAATATCTATGTGTATGAGAACATACAAGTCATAGAAACCAATATAAGCTCATGACTAGTCCAAATAACTAGATTATATTTACCAAATGACACACACATGCGATGTTAGTCTTGGCTAGCATACCAAGAACAAAGGTGGGTGTCAACCTATTAGTACTAACAATAACTTTCCACGACAGTCTAGTACAAGTCCAAAATAAGCTCAAATACTCATTAAGGAAATCTAGATTCGATCCTATGACTCCAACCACAGTCCAATCCAAGTTAAAACAAATTTAAACATGACATAATCCAATAAAATAAGCACGCTTTTTCCCCAAGTAAAACATATTAAAAAAGGATCGTGGAACTCACCTTGATAATAGCACAATCTTATCTCCAAAACAAGTATAGCAAGTAACTAAAGAAACCATAAACATAAAAGAATTACTAAACACCAAGAAGACCATTATGAGTGTAATCCTTGTAGCCCGGTCCTTAATACCTATCAAATACCTATGAAGGTTATTATTTATGGAAATATGATTTATTTATAGTACAAGTCCAACATTAAATTGTCTCGCCATATTTAAGGTTTTAGTAATCATCATATATGAAGTCATAAACACCATTCAATGTACATCTATTAGACCATATTCATTGATTATAAGTATTAATTGCTCAACTTTTTAAAAGTATTGTAATTAATTTGTGGGTACAACTTTTTTAATTTTTTTTGATGATTTAGCCCCAATTTTTATTATTTAAGATCACCAAAAATGTTTTAGCTTGTAGAGCTGATCGCACACCAATCTTGCGTATGCTGTTTGGAAGTCAAAACGATAACGAAAAGTCGCATAATAGGCATCATTTGAAAGATAAGGCTCTAAAATAAATTCTAGAAAAAGAATCACCTCAAATAGATATAGTAAAGAAAGTAATGACCTTACTAACCATACCAACATTCTGCCTGAATTTAATAGCCTTGACCTTTAGTTTTGTTTACTACGTTTGAAGAACCAACGATAACAAGAAGAAACGAGACCACTTGGGTTAGTTATAGGACTCACTGAACATGTTCTTAGAAGAGACGTTTGACCTATTTGGACTTAGTATGACTAAGTAATGACCTAGAGAAAACATCCTATTTTTTTGACAGCAAGCCGTTCAATTTCTTAATTTTGTCTCTTACATCCCAAACCTCAATTTTAGACCATTATTGAACCAAGACCTTAAAGAACACTAATTTCTTGAATTAATGTACAAAACATTGAATTAAGAACTTAGATTGTCACAAATTTCCATTCCCAAAACAATTAGTTTAGATTTTAATCTTTTGGTTCACATTATTAGTTAATCGCTATATAGTTTTAATTCCCTATCACGTGTATTGATCCAAGAAGCAATATTAATATTTTCAACAACAATTTATGATTATAACATATCTATTATGATCTGGTCACATAAATTTACACTCTAATTTTGATAGATTCAAAGAATATACAAGATTGAGAATTGGGATTTTATCATTTAGAAGGTTCAACACCCGAACACCTAGATCTTTACGACCAAATGCCTAGGACAAAGAATACAAATATATTAGATGATGATTTTGTGTTTAGATATGAATATCATTACTAACAAGAGAGAACAATGAATAATCAAAACATTGACGTTTCTTACCGGGAGTTTAGAAGATGAACAAGGTTTTCTTAGAATCTGATCTTGAATATTTTTGTTAAAAAAAATCAATGGATGATGTTGATGATGGTGACTTTCAATGGAAAAGGTGAAGAATAAGAGGAAATAGGAGTGGTGGGTAGGGTTTGAAATTAGAGAGCATTCATAAAAAAAGGTATGTAAAAAATAAAGGAGAAAACATAGGGTTGCCCCCTTGTGTGGAGTCTCGGCCGAATGGGCTTGGATGGGGGACCCGGACCCTTGGCTTGTCCCGTTTTTTTTGCCTGTCTAGTCCCATGTGTCGTCCAAATTTTTCATTTTTAAAATTTATGCGTTAATATGATCTAACCGACTATTATATGCTATATAAGTTATTTAATTTATATTTTGAATTAAAATAAGTGTATTTAGTAGAATTTAGGCAAAACCTACCGATGTTTGGTTTTTATTGCGTTATTAACATAAATCTTAATATTTTATATTTTTGTCAATCCTTTATCAATTCGAAAGCCCATAATCATCGTACTACATCTAGTCCGGTAAACTTGTTACCCATCCTAGGTCCATTAGAACATATTAAGCCAATACACATATCTAGAACTTAGCGTGTTTACATACGTCTAATGTAATATTCTATTACCAATTAGGTCAACTTTCAAGTCAAAGTTCATATTTAGACATGTCAAAATCAAAAAGTCAAAGTCAAAAAATCAAAATCAAATAGTCAAAGTCAATGGTAAACGCACCTATTTTGCTGACAGATGTCATTGTATCCCCCCATTTAGAAAATTTCGTCTCGAAATTCTGTTGTAGTTATCAACGTCAACGCCTTTCGTGAATAGGTGAGGATACTTAGTCCTCAATTGATCTTTCCCTTCACAGGTAAAATTTTGGTACTCATTTTAAGTTCTAGCTAATCTTGACATTCAGGATTTTACTACTCTTCAAAGTTCAATTTTCCCTAGCCATAATCATAGCCAGTTCTTTGATGAATTGAAGTTTACTGTTGCAGGAGCATTTAAGGGATGATCATTTATAACACAACACACAATGATGAGAGTATATTTAAGAACACTTAGGTGTTTTTGACAAGTGCTGAGTCATTAAGTGCTAAATGGTTAAGAGATCTGAATGATTAAGAGGCTCTAAATCATTAAGTGCCAACTAATTTGTGCTATTTGGTTCGACTTCTGAATAACTATGAAGAAATACTATTTTATCCCTTTAAACCATTTACTGTAGAATGAAATGTATCTGTTTGGTAACAATTTTGAATAATAGCTGCAGGATCGGTGTTTGTCACTTAAACACAAATGTTTTCTCTCAAACTAGCCTAGTATCACAATATGAAAAGTAATTAAGAACATAGAAAGATAATTTTCAAGATACTTTTATATATTGATTCTTAACTCAAGATACAAAGACTCTTACAAGCAGATTGTCTATTTTATAAGTTACAAGGAGAACCTATATATAATACTATCTACAGCCGGATATACTTTGATACCAGCTGGGATCCTTTAGCTAAAGCCTATACTACAAGACTATAGTTAAGGTATCTCGGATAAAGTCTTATTTGAGATTTGGTAGTCAGGACATGTCCCTGACTTACCTTTTGTCACCAACTAAAGATGACAACTGTACTATCATGAAAAGGTAAACAGTGGAATAAAGTCTGGTCAACAACATGGTTCTTTAGAAAGAAGCCATGCTGTATCAGAAGTCTACAGTGGAGTGTCAGAGACCATACTTGTGTCCACTAGTTATAGCAGTGTCTTCCGAAGGTTAAATGGCTTCGGAAGAGTAAGTACTTCCGAAGCCACGTTATATTTCGGAAGAGGCTGCTTCTTCCAAGACTTGGAGACTTCTTCATCATACTTCGGAAGTGGTCTTCACTTTATTCTTCTAAGTCTTGAACTTCAGAAGTATGCATTTGTCTTCGGAAGTAGAGTTCTGTCTTTGGAAGCTGGACTTTTCCTTTGTCTTCGGAAGAACTCTACAACCTTCGGAAGTTCCATGAAAAGCTTCGGGAGACTTTGCATGCAGCATCAAAATAACTTAAGTGATCTAGTTTTGGTTGCATTAGCCTTCTTCTTGATCCAACAATAGCAAAAAAATAAATGATAAATAATTATTAAAGGAAATTACAAACATCATAAAAATACAAATTACACATTATCCGTTCGAAATCCATGAAAACATACTAAAATCCAAAAGCAAATTAAGATGCAAGCATACAATTTTATTTTTCATCATTTGACATTAGTTAAGTAGCTATCTCGTTACGCAAAGTATTCATGTACTCAACGCCTTGTGAACCCCATTCTATGTCGTGAACGAACGGCCCATCACTTTCTCCCCTATGTATTTCAGAAAACGTAGTATTCTCATCGAAGTCCATAAATAATTGATCATGAATATTGCATTTTCTTATAAAATTATGGACGGCGAAACAAGCAATCAATATGTCTCTTTGTATTGGAAAAGAAGACGGAGCCATTTGCTTTAAGATTAGGAATCTAGCCTCAAAACACCATATGCATGCTCAATAACATTTCTGAGTTTTGTGTGAGCATGATTGAATCTTTATTCCTCAGTTAACGCACGTTGTCATCCAATATCAGCTAACCAATACCAAGCATTATGGTAGGGAGTCATAAAACCACGAGTGTTGGTGTATACGGCGTCACAAAGGTAATATTTTTATGTAAATATTAGTTGCAAAGTTGTGAATAATAAAAGAAATATTGAATTTAATAATAAAATGTTAAAGAATTATTATAAAGCTGGCGGGGGGAATAGAAACCGGAAGATAGGTTAAATACAACTTCTTTTAGAACTCGTGAATCATGTGCAATGCCCTCCCATCTGGCCCATACGAACGTGAATATCATATCAAATTCACAAATTCTTAACACATTTTGAAAGCATTAACCTTTCCTCTTCCCTTATAAATCAACAAGTATAACTGCATGTACTAGAGTTCCATCTAATGCACCTATAGATATGACTGCACGTACTAGAGTTCCATCTAATGCACCTATAGCTCCAGGAAATATTTGTTTTAGCTTTCTATGTCGTTTTGATGTATGTTTGATGCATTAGAAGATGTAGGAACTATAACTTCTCTAGCAAAATTCATCATGGCATTTAGGACCTCATGGAAACATCTATGAATCATTTATGTTGAGTGTTGAACCTTCGTTTAACTATTCGAATACGTTCATTATGCCCTATGACAATAAAAAACATAGCTAACTTTTCTTCAAATGTTTTTTACCTACTACTTTGCAACTAATTCCTTTGTTCAAAATGGTTGCATAGTAGTACATATGCATCACGTGAAAGACGCATCATCTCATGACATTGTGTGGATGATCCATTGTAAGGCCCCGTTCCCAGGCACCTCACAGTTGGTCATTCATTGCACTTAAAACATTTTAAAACATACGTATATTTTTGCAGGGGAATTTAAATCTTTCATTAATAACCAAAACATGTCATTTACACATTTGTTTTCATCGCAAAATACAAGACATGTCAAAATACGGATGCCAGCCTCAAAATACTCCTAGTAGCTTATGCATCCATGCCTGCAACTCCTTAGCATCAACAAATACCTGCCAACTTACATGCATACAAAAGTCAGCGACGCTGAGTGAGTTCTAGTTTTATAATAAAACATACTTTTCTGTGTTAAAACCGTTCTTTACTTTATTTCAAAACATACTATACTTTACAACCGTTCGTAATCATGCATCATACGTACATACAGATAATATCATTATTATCTTCGTCATTACGTTCATTGACTTTGTTCATTCAACGTATTATATTATCGTTCAATTTTCTTTCTAGATCGGTCAGACTTTACCCTCTTCGTGGCACTAGCCACGATTACTGAGGTCGAATGACAAGGATCTTGTTCTGTACATTATTATGACAATTCATTTACGTTCATTCATACGTTCGTTCTTTCATACATTATCTTTCATTCATTACTCTTTATTACTCGAATCTTGTCTCGTGCAATATCCCCAACTCATGCTCGAAAGCTGATGCTGTGCCGGGGCCTGCTCACAAACCCCCGACTCATGCCCGAAGACTGACATAGCACCGGGATACGCGAATAAGATCCCATATGAGTCAATCAAAGGGATTGAACTCTATCCGAGTCTGTTGCAACACAAAGTCACTCACCTCATTATGACGTCTCATGCAATATCCCCGACTCATGTCCGAAGACTGATACTGTGCCGGGGACTGCTCACAAACCCCCGACTCATGTCCGAAGACTGACACAGTACCGAGATACGCGACAAGGACCTCTTTCGAGTCTGTTGTGACACAGAGTCGCTCACCTCATAACTATGCTTGGCCTTATGCCACACCCCCGAAGTTATACATAACTCAGGTAACAACACCCCCACCAAAGTGGGTAGCAACACCCCCACCAAAATGGGTAACAACACCCCCACCTAAGTTGGTAACAACACCCCCACCAAAGTGGGTAACAACACCCCACCGAAGTGGGTAACAACACCCCCACCAAAGTGGGTAACGACACCGAAGGTCAGTGAGATAGACTGGAACCCTTGTGTGCACACTTTAGGATTAGCTGAACCTTACGCGGTAGAGCTTAAGGCATTTAGAGCCGTGCACCTCTGTACATATTGCTTGCAAGCCTTTCTATACTTTCTCTTTATTCATGAATGCATTCTATCATTATGTTCCTCTTTTCATTATCTTCCACTTTACGTTACATAATACTTTCATTACATTTATTAACGTTCAACGCAAAGCCAAGGGAAGACATACATACATAATAAGGAACATACATAAACATACAACATCACCATACAAGCAACATCATACATACATAACACACATCAAACATAAGCCATCACATCATAACCAGGCCTATCTCCCTATTTTACCTCTTAAAAACCACTTAGAAATCTCAAGTCCAAATTGGGCGCATGGGACCTTCTAGGCGCATGAGCATAATAATTCTAAGTGTAAAACAGTCTGGGCGCATGGGCATTATTTGGCGCTTCTGCCCTGTTCAGGCGCATGACACCTGTTCAGGCGCATCACCAACACAGCCGTTTCAATCACTTGGCCACATGGGCACTATTTAGGTGCATGACCAACACTTAACCGTTTCAATCACTTGGGCGCATGGGCATTATTTAGGCGCATGGCCAACACTTGGGCGCATGGCCAACACTTAGACACATGGGCCACTGTTTAGGCGCATGGACCCCCTTCTGGGTGTATGGCCAACACTTAGACGCATGGGCCTACATGCTGGGCGCATGGGCCAACATGCGCATGGGCCACTATTTAGGTGCATGACCCGCCCTTGGGCGCATGGCCAACACTTAGGCGTCTGGCGTTTCATGCTGGGTGCATGGACAACTGTTTGGGCGCATGGACCACTATTCATGTTCATCAGAACATTCTGAAATATTTTCTATGCTATCAATATCGCCCGATTATCATTCTAATCATACCCAAGCACAGATCTACCATACTAAGGCCCTCTAAGCATGCTAATCATCATCACTAACCCATAAACAACACTATAACATACATACATACATACATTATTCGAATATAAAGCTAAAACTCACGATTTCTTTCAAAATGTTTACTTAGATGCATAATAGCCCCAAAGCAATTGAGAATCAGTGAAAGAGGGGTTCTAGAAACTCACCTTGAGCAGCCTTTGAGCAACACTCTTCTAGTTCAAGACCCACTTTGATTTAGCTCTTGAATCCCGAAAGCAAACTCTAAACATTCAGAACTTCGGTCAAGAACTCGAAACCCAGCTGGAATCGAGCTTATGGAAGAGAAGACTTACCTTTAAAGCTGCTTCTTCCACTTTCTCTCTCTAGAACCGAGAGTCTCTCTCTCTCTTCTTCTTTTCAGCCGTGAAGAAGAATGAAGAAGAAAGAATGGGTAACCATGCCCCTTAAATCCTTAAAGTAAAAAGGTTTGTACTTTGTACACTTTATCCCCCTCCACTTGTGCACAATTTCCATTCTTTCTATTTACTTTTCTTTTCCTTTCATTTACATAGAAATTCGGGGTGTTACAAGTCTATCCCCCTTAAAGAGGTTTCATCCTTGAAACCTGTCGCTTCTCGAACAGTTACGGGTAACACTGTCTCACCTCTTTTTTGATCTTGCATTTAAACTTAAATCCCTTTAGGCTTCACTGCACCCGCACAAGTGAAACCATCGTCCTCCTAAGCCTATTCTCTTCTTCTTATTAGTAATGGCTACCAGTTGCTTCTTATGGTTGAATGCTTTGTCCATCTAGTGTTCTCTAGTAGCATGATCATATCCTCATCGGTTAAGCTCTTTCTTAGACGAGATGCATGGAACATTAGATGACTTCCACTTAACTCATCAGGTAGCTCTAGTCAATGTGTCACTTCTCCTACCTAAGCAACAACTGGGAATCACTCTCTACACTTTAATATTAGCTATACTCGATTTCAAATCAAGCAATCCACTTTCCTGGTCGAATCCTTCATCATAATTCATTGTCGTAGGTCATCACCGAACTCTGGTTGTGCACAACTGATCAATCCATCTCCTTGCAACACTTGGGTTTAAGTCATAGACTACTGATCAACTCACCCGGAGATGCATGTCTACCTACCTATGTCTGTCTTGAACAGCCTAGCAGAACGAGCGCTCTCTCTTAATTCTATTGTGCAATCCTCTAGGGCACTAGGTAACCTGGTAGACTTACTAATAACAGTTCTTACATCGAAGGGCTCATCGATCTTCCTACCCCTAACGTGCAACATCACAGAAACTAGCGACAACAAAACTACTACCACATCACAATTAAAGCATAGATGCATAATCTAAACTTGCAAGAACGTACCTGATGTTACCTCAGAGTCTGACCTAGCCTCCTCCCGGTCATAGCGAAGGCTCTAGCCTTCACCCTCTGTTCTCCTTCCTCGTACCAGGGCTTCCCCAATCTTCTTCACTCTCCAACCTTCCGCCCTCGGCTTCTTGCAATCCCTGCTCATGTGACCTTCCTGACCATAGGAATAACACCTCCCCATACCGCAGTTCTTCGCCACATGTCCGGTCCTCCCATAACGGAAACAAACATTGCCCCCAATCTACATTCCCCGGGGTGCCTGTGTCCACACTTGTCACACGTTTTTGACCCCGCGCCAGTTATGACCACACGCTGATCACCCACTCGTGCAGCTTTGCCACCTAGAGCGGCTTCGCCACGTTCCAATTGCTTCATGTTCCATTCTTGATCACCCTCTCCTTTCTTGCTACTTTCAGTCACCATCACAGATCTTTCATCATACAATCTTCCTGCGAAATCAACCATCGACCTAAACGTGCTCGGTCAGGCAGCGATCATGTGCCTACGGATGTCCACTGGCAAGCCCTAAATATACCTCTTGATCTTTCGCGAAAGAGGTGTCACCTGATCCGGCACCAGACGTGCCATCTCGTTGAACTTCGTGGTGTATTGTTGATGTGTCAGGGTTCCCGCCTCTAGCTGCAGGAACTCACTCTCAACTTTATCCATCTCACGATAAGGACACAACTCCTCAATCACCAGCCTCTTCAACTCCGACCATCTCATCCTTCCAATAGCTCTGCTACCCTCGGCCTAGACTATATTGTCCGACCAACACAAGGCTACAAAGGAGTGGGCAGCAAACTTTACTTTCTGATCCTCCCAGCACTCGCTGATATTCAATACCGCTTCCATCTCTCTCAACCGTCGGGGAGCAGTAGCAGCACTGCCGTTTCCATCAAAAGTTGGGGGCTTGCATCGTTGAAACGCCCCATAGTTACAGTCTCGTGCCGCCTCCGGCACAGGCTCTTCCTCTTCTTCCTCTTCGTCATCGAAGAAAACCATTTTAGTCTCAGGTCGTCTCCTTTCGCCCCAAGACCTACCCCTTTCCTGTCTCTCCTCATCTCTAACAACTTTATAACTTCGGTCACCACAGACGGTAGGATTGTCTACATGACCTGGTGCACTTCCTCCATGACTGCCTCTCTCATCGAGACCCTCTGATTAGCATTCTCATCACCGCCCTCTTGATAAGGGGTCTCGGGTTCTTCATGGATTACCCTTTCAGCCCTAGACCTTCCTATTGTGACCCGTGGCTCAGCACCACGTCCACCATCACCTCCACCTCGTGAAGCTTTCGAAGATCTACCGCCAACCATCTTCAAACACACTATAAGATTCATACACTAACGCAGTCATTCAAGGTAACACTCAGTTTATGTCAAGTATAGTAAGTCCCTAATTAAAGTGGCCAGTTATGATTAGCCACTTACTTTACTCTTCATGCCCCAAGCATTTCCTATCCCGACTACATCAGTATCTAAATCTACACAATAGCACACAAGCCACATAACATGCGCACATAATGCCGGTTAACATTAACTTACTGTAAACGTTTACATAAAACCTTTACCTGCAGGCATGTAGCTACTAGGATTGGCATCCCTTTTCCTTTTAGTCCCATTCTTAGTTTAAGATTAGGTTTTTAAAAATATTTAACCAATTCACTTAAACTTTTGCTCTGATACCAACTTGTAAGGCCCCGTTCCCAGGCACCTCACAGTTGGTCATTCATTGCACTTAAAACATTTTAAAACGTACGTATATTTTTGAAGCGGAATTTAAATCTTACATTAATAACTAAAACATGTCATTTACAACATTTGTTTTCATCTCAAAATACAAGACATGTCAAAATACGGATGCCAGCCTCAAAATGCTCCTAGTAGCTTATGCATCCATGCCTGCAACTCCTTAACATCAACAAATACCTGCCAACTATCATGCATACGAAAGTCAGCGACGCTGAGTGTGTTCTAGTTTTATAATAAAACATACTTTTCTGTGTTAAAACCATTTTTACTTTATTTCAAAACATACTATACTTTACAACCGTTCGTGATCATGCATCATACGTACATATAGATAGTATCATTATTATCTTCGTCATTACGTTCATTAACTTTCTTCATTCAACGTATTATATTATCATTCACTTCTCTTTCTAGATCCGGTCAGACTTTACCCTCTTCGTGGCACTCAGCCACGATTACTGAGGTCGAATGACAAGGATCATGTTCTGTACATTATTATGATAATTCATTTACGTTCATCATATGTTCGTTCTTTCATACATTATCTTTCGTTCATTACTCTTCGTTACTCGAATCTTGTCTCGTGCAATATCCCCATCTCATGCTCGAAAGCTGATGCTGTGCCGGGGCCTGCTCACAAACCCCCGACTCATGGCCGAAGACTGACACAGCACCAGGATATGTGAAAAAGATCCCATATGAGTCAATCACAGGGATTGAACTCTATCCAAGTCTGTTGCAACACAAAGTTGCTCACCTTATTATCTCGTCTAATACAATGTCCCCGACTCATGTCCGAAGATTGGTACTGTGCCGGGGCCTGCTCACAAACCCCCGACTCATGTCCGAAGACTGACATAGTACCGGGATACACGACAAGGACCTCTTTCGAGCCTGTTGCAACACAGAGTCGCTCACCTCATAACTATGCTTGGCCTTATGCCACACCCCCGAAGTTATACGTAACTCGGGTAACAACACCCCCACCGAAGTGGGTAACAACACCCCCACCTGTTGATACATATGTACCTAGATCCGGATCTAAATGTAATATGTCTTGTAATGTCTTACGCTTATGTAAGTGTCGGGTACTTAATGAAATGATATGATTGGTTATGTTTATAATGTTTATATATTTCATTAATGAGTTGGTGACTTGATTATATAGGTTGTGAATGTTTGAATTGATTTACATAAGGTTATAATAATGAATACAATTCAAACTTGATTTGGTGAAGTTCTCATGCGTCCGACAGGTCTATACGTCCTAACAGTAGTGATGCATCCGGATGGCCATGCGACTGAGTGTCCATGCGCCTAAATAGTCCATACGCCTGAACAACTTCATGCATCTAACTTAGTTGCATGACTAAATGATCTGTCGTGCGAATGGATCAAACGCATGGCTCAATCACACGAATGAACCATGCTAATGGTTCAGACGTACGAATGAGAAACCCTAACCTATAAATACCACCTAAGTCATGGAAAAAGGATAGGATTGATTCCTATTCGACTCCAAACGCATCCTAGCCATCCAGAAGCCTCCAAGCTCGTACTCCAAGTTCATAGAACGCAACAGATCGATTGCTAATTCATTGTTAACGTTAGATTCGATACCTTATTGTTTCTACGTGCGTTCTCACTGATTGGATCGCCAATCAAATAGGATTCCGCACTATTTGGTTTGGTTTACACGTTAATCAATTTGTATTTTGTTTATATACAAGATCCTAACAAGTGGTATCAGAGCCATAGGCTCTTGATTACGTGTGATTCAATCATATTTGATACAAGGTTGTGTTTTTTCACTAAAAACGAATCTCTTTGTGTCAAAAGTTGTCTTGGACGTCCCCTGTTCATCAAGTTTTGGTTTCTACGGCATAAGGCGATTAGGGTTGGTGAAAATTTGGGTTTTTACGGTCAAAACATGTTAAAACTAGAATTTTCGAAAACAGCAGCTTCAGTCGCACGATTGATCCAATCACACGACTGGAATTCAATCGCATTCCCAGACGTACGATTGAACTTACTCGCATATTCATTCGTACGACTCAGCCTACCCGTTGCATTATTCATACGCGTTAGTTTCACTCGCATGACTGGACAAATCGCTTAGTTCAGTCGCATGGGTAGCCCATTCGCATCGCTCCATACGCACTAGTTAACAGATTGTTTAAGAGAATTAAAATTAATCAAGATGGAGGATCAGTTGTCAGCATTTACAGCCGGGAAGGACTCACGAATTCAGAACTTACTGCTACTGGAGAGTGAGGTGGGGAATCATAATAACCCATGAAGCTTATAACATTAGATGAGTTTCCCCACTGGAAACAACGTTTTGAGATCTACCTCAATGGAGTGGATCCAAATATGTGGGAATCTATTGAGACGGGATACAGTATGCCAGTGGGAGCCGATGGGGTGAAATTTACTTTAGGAGGAATTTCTGATACACAGAAAGTTAAATATAAGGCTGAAAAGAGAGTATATGCATTGCTAACACAGTCTATCCCTAAGGATATTTTTCACCAATTCTCAGAAAAAAAGCAAGTCAAGAAGTTATGGGATGAGTTGGAGAAAAGATATGATGGGAATGCTTCGTTGAAGGCCATTAAAGCAAAGGAGTTGAAGAAAGAATTTGACAACTTTTCATCAATGGGAAATGAGAGTGTTAGGATCAGTGATCTACGTTTGATTGATTAGAGAGTATAGCACAGAATTCTAACAATGAATTAGCCAAATCACAAGAACAAAAAGATATTCAATGTAAGAACAAAACGGTTATAGATAGAGAGAATTCTGCAGATATATCTCATTCAATATTCGCTTTCATGGTAACGGAATGTCACAATTACAATTAGGTCGACACCCCTTATATAAGAGATGTGACGTCTGCTGATGTCACTTGATAGTGACATCTAACAGAATTTATCACAAACTACTGATAGTTAACACAACTACTGAAGATGTCAAACAGCTAACATCTTCTTACAAAATACTAAGTGTAACTATTATTACAACTACTGAAAAGAAACTACTGAAACAATAACAACTGAAGAACATACTCTTCAGTTGTTTTACAATATTGAAACAAAGAAACTACTGAAAGGTAAACCATCACAACTACTGAAGAAGACTCTTCAGCTGTTGTGACAATGTCTGATACTTGTCTTCAGCACTTGGTCTTCAGACTTGTCTTCAGCACTTGTGTCTTCAGACTTTGTCTTCAGCACTTGTGTCTTCAGACTTTGTCTTCAGCACTTGTGTCTTCAGACTTTGTCTTCAGCACTTGTGTCTTCAGACTTTGTCTTCAGCACTTGTGTCTTCAGACTTTGTCTTCACCACTTGTGTCTTCAGACTTTGTAATCAACACTTGTGTTTTCAGACTTTGTCTTCAGCACTTGTGTCTTCAGACTTTGTCTTCAGCACTTGTGTCTTCAGACTTTGTCTTCAGCACTTGTGTCTTCAGACTTTGTCTTCAGCACTTGTGTCTTCAGACTTTGTCTTCAGCACTTGTGTCTTTAGACTTTGTAATCAGCACTTATGTCTTCAGACTTTGTCTTCAGCACTTGTGTCTTCAGACTTTGTAATCAGCTGTTGTCTTCAGCTGTTGTGGTCTTCAGTAGTTGTTGTGACGTCTGTGGGACTTAAAGTTTTTCTGATCCGCTCATTGGTTCTTTTGGTCCACAAACTCCCCCTGAACCAATGCAGCCAAAACCTTTAACTTTATTGAGGTCCACTTATTGTTGGCAGAATGGTTGGTTCTTTTTTTTTTCTTTTTGATCAGTTGAGAAGAGTGACCCATATAAGCACTGGCCTGAAATGAGTCTCTGAAGATTTGGTGGGCAATGTATGGATGGGAGCTCTGTATTGGGGAATTGGACACTGAGCGTTCCCCCATCCATGAGACTCACTTCCTATGTATAAGCCTGTAGGATTCTCTGGTGTATGCTCTGAGAAACATGATTTGTTCTTCTTCCATGGTCAGGTCTCTCGGCTTCACCATCAAACAATCCTTCTCGCCCATACAGCTCTGAGATGTACTTGGCCTGTTTACCATTTTTGAGCTCAACTGTTGTAATCTGTCGGTATGCAAACTCATCAGGATGAGTCCCTTCAAGTAACAGACTGAGCTCATTTTGTTTGAAGTTCTCAAGCCTCTTGTAGACTAACCCCTTTTTAATAATTATGTTCTCTAACATCTTTTGGGGTGGTTGTTTAGTCTCATAGGCCTTCTTGAAGTCTTCTACAATCTCCCAGGGTGATACTACAAGGACCACTGTGATCTCTTCATCTACGATCCTTTTGACTTGGCCCTTGTATCTCGAAGGAATGTCTTTATTTACAATCCTGTGAGCCCCCCTAGGATCAGGCCATACTCTCACCTTTTCCTTGTGATATTGAAATGTGTTGGCAAGGTGTACAACCTCAGAGCTTCTTTCTTCATACTAATAATGATGACGAAGCAGCATAAGTTTTGTCAATGCTTTTCAGCATTTCATCATCATGAAGCTTTTGCTGCTGTTCTTCTTCAATCTTTACTCTCACAGCTTCCATCTGTGAGGTGGGAGTGATGGGCATGGGTTTGGCTTTCGCCAATGTTAGAACTGCAGACAGAGGCAACCTATCTTCTTCTATCATCCTCTTCTTCTTCTTCTTCTTCTAGCCTCAACACCCTTTTCTTCTTCTTCTTAGGTGCATCATCGGCTGTTGGTTTAGATGGTAAGGGAGTTGGTTTTGTGGGTTGTGGTTGTGGTTGTTTTTGAGAGGGAATGTTGACAGGCTGAGTTAGCATTTTGGAGGTGAGTGTTGCTTTTGAGTATTTGGCTAGCTCAGTCCTGCTCCCTGCTCCTGCTTCATTCAGAGCTTCAATAACAAGTCCCTTAGTATATGCTTCAGATGACAGATCTTGGTGGTGATTGCCAAGATACTGTCCCTGGACCAAGCTTTGATTTCGATCATTGATCTTCCCAGATATTTTGCAATAAATCTAATCATGATCTCAAGCCTTTCTCTTTCTAACACTTCATAACTTGCCCATCTATTCTGGATTTCTTCAATCTCTAATCGTCGAATCTCAGAGTCAAGTTTATCGGTGTCATGGCCTTTCCTAAACAGCTGATCAATGATGTTGTCCATTGATCTGCTGTGTTCGGCATCAGCCTCTTTTATCAGTAGCTCCAAGGCTTTCTCTTTTCCTTCTCTTTATCAGTCTCCACATTCAACTCCAACTCCTTTTCCACTACTCTCCCTTCTGTTTCTTTCTCCTTTCTTTCTCCCCTGTACCCTGTTTCTTTCTTTTTCCTTTCACTGACTTAATCTCCCCCTTTTTGGTTGCATTGGTTGCAAGGGGTTGATTGCCAGAAAGTTGTTTGCCCACAACCTCCTCTATCAATGGGTGTATTACTGAGGAAAGCCTCTCATCAATGGCTTTGATCACGATGTCAGTGATTATGGCTGTGATGAGAGGGAGGGAATTTTGAAGGATAGCAACTATTTGCTCAGGAGGGTTCTGTTCCTGAGAAATAGTGCCAGAAGCAGAGGCAGGTGGCTTAGTTGTTGGGAGTGGCTTAGTGTTTGGGAGACCTTCAGATGAAGGTGCCATCTGTGAGGTGGTAAAGGCAGATGGTCTTTGTTCCTAGAAGTTTTGGCAAGCAGCTCTTTGAGTCTGCTCACCTCCTCTTCCAGGATGGTGTTTTGGGCGATTACATCGTAAAAGAAGCCCAGGTCATCATCAGTAGATACTGAATCACCTGACCTCCTGATAGGATCAGGATGAACATGCACTGAGTGTAGCTCAGTTGTAGCATGTGCCCCTTTGTCTTGGAACTGGGGACTTCCTGCCTCAGGACTGTGTCCGTCATCAGCAGTTGCCTCTGGTAAGGTCTTAGTAATGGTACCAACTACAACCTGATCATATGCTGACGCAGGAGAAGTGGCAGCCTCACCAGAAGTTCCAATCTCCATTGCTACACTAGGAGAAGGAACATTGTAACCCTATGCTGTGGGTTCTCAGCTGCACTTTGGTCCTCCCCCTCAATGGTAGAAGTGTTCCCAGTAGTAATTGGTATCTGGGGAGGGTGAGGAGTGCAACTGAGTCAGCACTTGTGCAACAAGTAATGTAGGACTTTGGGGGGCGGTTGCATGGGGAGATGGGGTAAAAGCAGTCTGCACCTGGGGAGGATGGTGCTCTTCAATGGCAATCTCCTCAAATGAGGAAGATCCTAGATTGGTGGGTACCCCTTCTGAGGTTGCTGCAGGATCCTTTTGAGAGGAATCCTGAGCGGCTGTGGCTGGGAGAGTCCTTATATCCACTAGGGGGTTATAACCAGTGGATATAGCCCGCGTTTGTGTTGCAGGGCATCCTCAGGGGACTCATTTCCCTGAGTAGCCTTTTTGGTTTTCTTTTTAGTGGGTTTGGTGGGGACTTTTGATTTGGAGGTGGTGGCTGTGGGTTCCAGCTGCGTGGGTTTGCGCAGCTTGGCAGCCATTTTGAGTGATGGTCAGAGTTGTGCCGGGAGTATACTTCAGGCAATACAGCCATAGCAGGGACTCCCAGGCCAACAAGTCCCTCAGCTTGAAGCTGGTTTGCAATTATGGCCATTATGAACTGAGGATATAATATCCAACGGTTAGCAGTTTGTTTTTGAGCCATATCCTTGAGCTCTGAAAATAGTATTTCCGAAAAATTTAAAGGTTGTTGCTCAAGGATGGAGTACATTACCTGCTGCCACCTTGTAGACATTTGATCCCAAGAAGAAGTCTTAGGAGCCAAACAGACATTTACCATGTGAAAGATTAGACGTTCAGCGTCATGGAAATGTTTCTTCAATATAGTGTAGGCACTAAGGTTTCCCTGATACCATGGTGGGCAAAGGATAAATCAGTTGTGCCCTTTGGATATCCAGCAGGAGAAGTGGCATCATCCAGATGTAGAGTTTGACGAAGTATTTCGGGAGTGATGACCACTTCGTGGTTGTTGACGACCGACCGGAGAGACGCTGTGTTGTTCTCCCTAGTGGTGAGGGTGACGTTCATCCAAAACTGTTTGAGGGATTCGGCATGAAGGATTGGATTGAGAAGAAGGCCGTTTTGTATTGTGACTGGACCATAAGATCAATAGCATTATCGAACTTAGCCCAGAATGGCGATTTGGTGAGGTAAGCTACACAGTTGTGTCGCGGTTTGATTTGCATGGACGCCATTTAGAAGAGAGAAGTTTTGGAGAGGAACGTTAGGTTTGAAGAAGATGAGGCTCTGAAGGATTAGGTCAGGGATATTTATAGGGTACGGGTTAGAAAACGACTGAAGGATTTGGTGTAGTCATCAGTAGTTTTAAACGATGTTGACATGGTATTACCCTTTCAGACGTTGAAACAGCTGAAGTCGTGGTATTAGCATCAGTAGTTAGAAAACTACTGAAGACCGTGGTTTTGACTTCAGATGATGAAACAACTGAGGACTTGGGTTGGCATCAGTAGTTGTGAAACTACTGAAGACAGTGTTTTGTCATCAGTTGTTGTAAACAGCTGAAAACTTGGTATTAGTCTTCAGTAGTTATGAAACTACTGTCCTCAACTTACTCATCAGACTTTGCATCTGCTTTCAGGTGTTTCACGGCGTCAGTACTTATTGTTTTTTACTGATTTCAGTAGTTGTTAATACATCAGTAGTTGTAACTACATCAGTAGTTTGGAACAGATAAAGTACTTCAGTACTTGTGAGGCATTTAGCCGTCAGTAGTTATAAAAACTACTGAAGGTGAAAGGACTCATCAGTACTTATATGTGACATGGTTACCAATGATCACCAGTAATATTACTGAAATCATCAGTATTTGTCACTTATTCTAGCTGCAGCATACCAAGCCTTAACACAAGTTTTGGAAAGTAGAACTATCCAAAGGCTTAGTAAAAATATCTGCAAGCTCATCAGCACTAGGCACAAACTTAGGATCAATCAGACCTTTTTCAAAAGCAATCCCGAATAAAATGATGTCTGATCTCTATATGTTTGGTCCTAGAGTGCTGGACTGGATTTTTGACAATACACAGAGCTGAAGCACTATCCATTAATAATGGAGTCTTAGTCTCTGTAATGCCATAATCCAGAAGCTGGTTCTGAAGCCAGAGTACCTGAGAAGTACAACTTGCAGCAGCAATGTACTCGGCCTCAGCAGCAGTTGATGTAGCAACAGATGTTTGTTTCTTACTCTGCCAAGAAATCAAACAGTTGCCTAGGAATTACAACCACCAGAAGTTGACTTTCTAGTTAACTTGCACCCTGCATAGTCACTATCTGAAAAAGCAACTAATTTGCAAGAGTGTCCAGTGGAATACCATAAACCCAGAGATTGTGTACCTTGCAAATATCTAAAGATTCTCTTGACTGCAATCAAATGAGACTCTTTAGGAGCAGCCTGAAATCTAGCACAAACACATGTAGCAAACATAATATCTGGTCTAGAAGCTGTTAAATACATCAAGGACCCAATCATACATCTGTAAAGTGTTTCATCAACAGCTTTACCTTTCTGATCAGCATCCAGTTGTGTTGTGTTGCACATGGGAGTAGAACAGGGCTTACAGTTTTGTAAATCAAACTTATTCAAAAGATCTTTTGTATATTTTGACTGATGAATAAAGGTTCCATCAGCCTTTTGTTTGATTTGCAAGCCTAGAAAGAACTGTAATTCTCCCATTGCACTCATTTCAAACCTCTTTTTCATTAATGTTGTAAAATCATCACACAACTGGGGATCAGAGGATGCAAAAATGATATCATCAACATAAATTTGAACAAGTAGCTTATGCTGATCCACCTTCTTAATAAACAAAGTTTTATCAATGGAGCCTCTAGTGAAATTATTCTTAAGAAGAAAAGTAGAGAGTGTCTCATACCAGGCTCTAGGAGCTTGTTTCAACCCATAAAGAGCCTTATCAAGTTTATACCCATTCAAGATGTTTATTATCCTCAAAGCCTGGTGGTTGACACACATAAACTTCTTCCTTTATTTTACCATATAAAAATGCACTTTTGACATCCATTTGAAAAACTTTAAGATTGTGGAATGCAGCATAGGCTAAAAACAATCTGATTGCCTCTAGTCTGGCTAGGGGCAAAGGTTTCATCATAGTCAATACCTTCTTCTTGTGAAAACCCCTGTACAACCAGTCTAGCCTTGTTCTTAACGATAAGCCCATTTTCATCAGTTTTATTCCTAAACACCCATTTAGTGCCTATTGCACACTTACCGGGGGGAAGAGGAACCAGTTCCCACACTTGCTGTTTCTTGAACTGAAGTAGCTCAAGCTGCATAGCTTCAACCCATCCATTGTCTCTCAAAGCAACATGGTAGTTCTTTGGCTCTAGCTGACTGATGAAGAGAGCATAGAAGCAGAAGTTAGACAATTGACTTCTTGTTGAAACACCAGCATTGATATCACCAATAATCTGAGACATGGGGTGATTCTTCAGTTCTTGATAAACAATGAGATCTGTGCAAGTGTTTGTAGAACCTTCAGCAGCAGCAGATGTTGATGTAGACTCTTGAAACCAAGAATTAGATGGTAACTCAAAAGATGTAGAGGAAACAGAGATCTCATCAACATTTGTTGTGGATGGAACTGCTGAAGCTACAGGAACAACAAATTTAGCAGACACAGGCAGTTGGTCGCTAAAATTGAATAGGTGAGTATTGATATTATCATCATCATCATCAATACCACCAGGTGGAAGACATGCTGCAGAAGATGATTTATCCACAGGATCTGCAACAGCTGGAGGTTGATAAGGAACATATTGCAGTATGTCCAAATCAAACAACTCCACAGGGTTTTGTGGAATCTTGTCCATTGGAGATTCATTAAACTTTACATGCAGAGTCTCTTTAACTATCTTTGTTCTGCAGTTGAAGACTCTGTATGCCTTGCAAGTAGATGAATAACCAACAAAATACCCTGCATCCACCTTAGGATCAAATTTATGGAGTTGATCCTTGTGTTGAGAATAAAACAGGGACACCCAAATGCTTTGAAAAATGAAATTAGAGGAGCCAAGTGATGGAGAACTTCATATGGAGTCTTCATCAACCTCTGATTTACTAAAACTCTATTCTGCACATAGCAAGCTGTGTTGACAGCTTCAGCCCAAAAGGTCAGTGGCAAACCAGAGTCAGCCAGCATGGACCTTGCAGCTTCAATTAGGGTCCTGTTCTTTCTCCACTACTCCATTTTGTTCTGGAGTCCTTGGGATGCTAAACTGCCTTTTGATTCCCTTTGAAAGGTAGAAGTCATCAAATGTATGGTTTCTGAATTCAGTTCCATTGTCACTCCTAATACACTTGACTGGAAGGGAATACTGCTTCTCAATATACAACACAAAGTGAATAATCTTCTGAGCAACCTCATCCTTTGAATGTAGAAAGAAAGTCCATACAAATCTGGAGTATCATCCACAATTACCAGACAGTATTTCTTCTTTGCCATGCTCATCACTCTCACAGGACCAATAGATCCATATGCAGTAATTGCAAGCAGGCAGTGGACTTAGGCTCTTCAATAGGAGGGAATGAGACTTTGTGTTGTTTTCCTTTTAAACAAGCAGTGCAGGTTTCATCACAGTGGAACTCTTTATTGGTAAGCCTCTGACTAAACTATTGTGGATCAGCTGATTCATATTGTTGAAATTAACATGACCCAGCCTTCTATGCCACAGTTTAGATTCTTGAGAAGAGGCTTTGGAAAATAGGCAAGGATTACCTCTGAGATCTATTTTTTTGGAAAGATCTAAGGCATACACTCTTCCTGTCCTGTTGGCTCTCAGGAGAGTGTGATCATCCAACACCTTATCAATCAAATGCAGAACTTTGGATGACAGAATCCTACAGTTCTGACTGGTGAAAAGAGCAACATGGCCTTTATCACACATTTGACTGACACTCAAGAGATTGTACTTGAGATTTTCCACATGATTAACATCATCAAACTTTATTTCTCCATTGGAGACAAAGCTTTTTCCAATGATGTAACCCTAGCATCATTGCCAAAAGAAACAAACCCTTCTTTCCTTGAGAGTAGTCATGAAGAAGAGAGCTATTCCCAGTCATGTGCATAGATCCCCCACTGTCTACATACCAGATGCTACTTTGGCATGTTGGAGAACCCTGCAATAATAAACAATCAGCTAGTTTTGGAGACCCAAACCTTTTTGGTTTTGGGCCTGGTCTCATCAATAGATGGTAAACTAACAGGTTTATTAGAAACAACAGCCTGAGAGGAAGAAGATGGTGAAGAAGAGGAATCCTTTGGCTTGGATCCTTTTTCTGTGGTTTCAACATAGGAGCATCTAATTGGTTGACTCTACCCAATAGATGTTGAACCATCATAACCAGCTGTGTCTGATTTTGTGATAAAGCCTTCAGCTCATCAGACACATTTCCAGTGGAGTTTGATAAGTTCCTATGTTGCACCTTCTTCTTCTGAGCACTCTCAGCTGTCCTTGTTTAACCCCTTCCTTTTTGGATTTCTTTGAGGACTTAAGGGTTACAGGATTTGATGTTGCTGATACAAATGTGGTCTCAAACTCAGTTTTCATTTTACCATTTTCTCTTTAATTTCTTCTTTATGTTTGAGTTTAGAACCTCTTTGGTACAGCAATCATCTGTAAGATGATTGAACAAACCACATACTTCACATGGTTTCTTCTTCATCTTAGGTTGATCATCAACTAAAAGGGTGAAGCAACTGAAGACTTGTTCTTCAGTGCTTTGGAAGCATTGTTTGCTTTCTTGACTACCTCTTTAGTAGTCTTCAAACTCTTTCTACTGACAGTTTTCTTCTCTTCAGTACTGGCAATAGTTGGAGTTTGAACTTCAGGTGTTAAATCCTGCTCTCTAGTCCTTTCAGGACTTTCAGGATTAACTCCTGAGTTGATCAACTCATGGATCATGTGAGTGTCAGTGGTGGAACCATCAACATCAGCTGATAGGTTCTGAGAGGGCTTGATGCTGACTTCTACTTCTGATTGTGTTGTATCAGAAAGTAGATCACATGATGAGATGGATTGGTTATTACTCTCACCATCAGATTCTACCTCTGCTCTTGGAGTAAAATCTGTAGGTGGAGCAGTGTGATTGTAACCAATGCCAAACTTCACATTGGAAGCAGATTGCTTACTAAGAAGCATTTCAAAACCTTTGCATGATTGTACCCATCTATCACACTCTACCTGGGTAACTGCAAGGGTTCTTTGAGATCTTTATACTTCTCTAGAAGTATCTCTTCCCTAGCCTTATCATCAGTTATTTGGCATTTAAGTTTGTAAATCTCATCATTCTTATCATTAAGCACAGACTCAAATTCAGCTTTGCTTTTGGAAATTATTTGTTCTAGCTCAATGTTCTTGTTGATTAAAGCTACATTTGCTTCTCTAATAGATGCAAATGCTGCTATGCATGGTTCAGAACATAATTTGGCTTTTGCCTCAGAGGATACCTGTGATACCTTTGATGTAGAGGCATTAGTGGATGAAGTATCAGCAGAATCCAAAGCCATAAGAGCTAGATTTCCAAAGGGACTTTCACCACCATGTTGACCAGCACCTGAGAACAGTTGTTCATGACCAGACAAGTCATCTGGTAAACTGCTCCAGTCAACAACTCCTGGGGTGAAGAAGCTGTGTTGTTGAGGTTGAGTTTGTTGATGAGATTGGGAAGGTTGTGGTTCAGGCAGTGCTTGTGGTTGTTGTGCAATTGGAGCTTGAACTGGATTTGGTTGAGGCATATAATAGCAGGGATAAGGATATGACTTTGACCCTGGGGAACAAAGTATGCAGGAGATCTAGGATGTGAATGATGACCAGAACCAGCAGGATGTTGCCCTCTGTTTTTTGGACTAGTACTAGGAAAAGTCACAAAGGGTGCAGAAGAGTTAGATCCAGTTGATCTACACTCCCTTGCAAAGTGTCCCAGCCTTTGGCATTTGTGACACCTCAACTTACTCTTGTCAAAACCAACTTTGGTTTTGCCAGAGAGTCCAGGAAATTTCCTGCCAGTTCTCTTATAGAACTTCTGAGATCTGATATTAATCAATGCCATTTGGCTCAGAATATCCATCTCTTCTAGATCATCATGAGCAATTCCTTTCAGATCATCCATGATGAAGCATAAATTGTCACTATTACTGCCAGAATGACTCTCAATACCAACAAATGCATGATCAGAACTATTTAAAGAGAAATCAATATGCTCATCATAATTGCTTTCAGATGCAGCATATTCTGACTCATGACCAACCAAGGCAGTATTCCCTGGTACAAAGTCATCAGTGAGCTTTCCTGATGAGGACAGTTTCCTCTTATGCTCTATCTCTCTTCAAATGTAAGCAGTTTCCCATGAAGTTGGCTGAGAGATAGGCCCTCCAGATTTGCACTGGAGCGTAGGACAATAGTGTATGTATCCCATCTCTCAGGCAGTGATCTGAGGAATCTGTTGTTCATCTGCTATTGGTGTATTCCTGTTTCACCATTTTCAGCTCAGATCAAGCAGGAAAAACGCTCAAACTGTTGAGTTAGTGTCTCACCCTTCTATGAGAGAATGTCTCATATTGTTGGGCAAGGATTTCTCTATTGTTTGCTAAGACCTCATCTGTGCCACCGAATTGTTCCTTCAGGGCATTCCAGAGATCATGAGCAGTTTCATGATGCATAAGCCCTGAATAGATTTCATTAGGCAGTGCCATGGCCAGAATTCCATGGGCTTTAGCATCAATCTCAAACAGTTTCCGATCTTCATCAGAGTATTGTTCCTTCTTCTTCGGAACCATTTGATTGGTTTCCGGATTGTTCACCATAGGCTTATGTGGTCCATGTACCATAGATGTCCAACAACCTGAACTGTTAACAGACAGGTGATGAAGCATTCTTCATTGCCATATGTTATACTCGGTCCTAACCAGCATCAGAGGCTTGGTTGAGGAACCGGTATTGTGAGGATCATTAGAAGGAGTCGTCATCTTAGATTCAATCAAATTCGTTTAAGCTATAACAGATTTAGAACAAAAACACAACAACCAATTGAACCAAGAGAGATCTCAAAATAAATGAACGAAAGCGTCAGAAATTCAATAATCTATAACCGGTTCTTGCAAATATGCTAATTCAATCAAACATAGATATCAATTAGCAGTTTCAATGATCAATTGTTAGATCAATCAATGATTAACCGGCTCTGATACCACTTGTTAGGATCAGTGATCTACGTTTGATTGATTAGAGAGTATAGCAGTGGAATTCTAACAATGAATTAGCCAAATCACAAGAACAAAACGATATTCAATGTAAGAACAAAACGGTTATAGATAGAGAGAATTCTGCAGATATATCTCATTCATATTCGCTTTCGTGGTAACGGAATGTCACAATTACAATTAGGTCGACACCTCTTATATAGGAGATGTGATGTCTGCTGATGTCACTTGATAGTGACATCTAACAGAATTTATCACAAACTACTGATAGTTAACACAACTACTGAAGATGTCAAACAGCTGACATCTTCTTACAAAAATACTAAGTGTTAACTATTATTACAACTACTGAAAAGAAACTACTGAAACAATAACAACTGAAGAACATACTCTTCAGTTGTTTTACAAATATTGAAACAAAGAAACTACTGAAAGGTAAACCATCACAACTACTGAAGAAGACCTCTTCAGCTGTTGTGACAACATCTGATACTTTGTCTTCAGCACTTGGGTCTTCAGACTTTGTCTTCAGCACTTGTGTCTTCAGACTTTGTCTTCAGCACTTGTGTCTTCGGACTTTGTCTTCAGCACTTGTGTCTTCAGACTTTGTCTTCAGCACTTGTGTCTTCAGACTTTGTCTTCAGCACTTGTGTCTTTAGACTTTCTCTTCAGCACTTGTGTCTTCAGACTTTGTCTTCAGCACTTGTGTCTTCAGACATTGTAATCAGCACTTGTGTCTTCAGACTTTGTCTTCAGCACTTGTGTCTTCAGACTTTGTCTTCAGCACTTGTGTCTTCAGACTTTGTCTTCAGCACTTGTGTCTTCAAACTTTGTCTTCAGCACTTGTGTCTTCAGACTTTGTAATCAGCACTTGTGTCTTCAGACTTTCTCTTCAGCACTTGTGTCTTCAGACTTTGTAATCAGCTGTTGTCTTCAGCTGTTGTGGTCTTCAGTAGTTGTTGTGACGTCTGTGGGACTTAAAGGTTTTTCTGATCCGGCTCATTGGTTCTTTTGGTCCAACAGAGAGTTTAGATGATGTCATTGACAAATTCTACCATTTGATGAGCGAGCTGCACACACATGGTGTCAAAACTACCATGGAAGATAAAGTGTCAAATTTTGCAGACGGGTTGCCAGAAAGTTGGGCTTCTTTTGTTTCAAATCTGAGACAAAATGGACTGCTATCAAAGTTGGACATCAATGATTTCATACTAAAGCTGCGAGAAGAAGCACTAAGGATGAAGTATCAAGCTCAGAAGTCTTCGTATACTCAGATTCCAGCTTTGTACAATGCCACTCCTCAAGTTAAGACGTCTGGAGCACCTCTTCAGACTGCCTTTGTGTCAAACTCATCTGGTCCTTCACAGTCTCTCCTTCAGGAACAGATACGTCAGGGTCTTCTAGTACCCAATATATTGGATCTGAAGCAAATGCTACACGAATGAAGACTGAGAATCTCGGTAACGTGACAGTAGAAGTAGCTCAAGAGCACATGGATCTCTTGGCAGTAGTGGTCCATTCCTATGATGGACTTGTTGCTGGGAAAATTGGAAACTACCATCTGGCAGATGAGGACTATGAGCAGGTTGATGAGACTGAACTGGAAAGGATGGATATTATGTGGGCCTTAGCAAGTGCTGTACGGAGAGCAAAGAAGTTCATGAAGAAGACCGGACAAAACTTGGTTGCTACTAAGGACACTACTTTTGGCTTTGACAAGAGCAAGGTGACCTGCTTCAACTGTGGCGAAAAGGGGCACTTCAAAAGAGAATGTGTGAAGCCAAAGAAGACTGGAAACAGGAATCCATTCTCGTCCTTCAATCGCCAGGACAAGTCCACATCTAGCAGTTCTACATCATCAAACAAGGACCCCAAAGCCTTGACTGCAAATGATGATGAGGGACAGGACTGGAGCTTCCGGTTCGTCTCACCAAGAGAGTCCAATATAGCTAGTGTGGAAGACATTGATAACGATTCTGCAAGTGAAGGAGATATAGCAGTATAGATCGCGATGTCAAATTCTAAAGACACTGCTAATGTTGTCAACCAACTGCCTGAGGAAGAAAAGTCTGCTTCAACGTTAGAATCACCAGAACTAAAATCAACAGACTCTGTTCTCATGGCTGATTCTTCTTCTACATCCCAGGTAAGTACCACTGACATACTATTTAATAATCATGCTTGCTTAGATTGTAATAAATTTAGAGAAAGCATCAATTCAAAATTTTCTAGGTTATTAGATCATAATAATAGCTTAGTAAAGGACCTGGAACTGTGTACAGAAGCTAATAGAGTCTTGAAACAAAACGAGCATAGTTACAAAGAAAAGATAGACCTATTGAATAAAAAGCTTAGGGAAACCGAAGTAGTTGCTTTTAATCAAGCAAATGACATTAGGTACTATCTGAACTCCCTAGAGGACACTAAGAAACAGAAGGCAGTTTTAGAAGTAGAAGTCAATTTGTTAAACCAGAAACTGCACAGTTGGACAAGCTCATCACACATTGTCCAACACTTAGTAAGAGAGAGGAATAATAGGGAGGGACTGGGATACAAAGTGGTTCCACCACCACCTGAGACGTTGATGAACACCAAATGTAAACAATTAATAATAACCCCATCAAGGATCACGTGGTGTCCACTCCTCTGGTTAGTGATCCAGATTCCATAAGTCAATCATTTGAATCTGACTCTAAAAAGAAGGAGGCCATTTCAAAGGCAATAGGAAAGATGCCTTGTGTAAACCTAGAAAAAGATTTTGAAAAAGTAAAATTAAAGTTAGGGTCAAACAAAGTCAAACCAGAACCCAAAAGGACCATAAAACCTAATCAATCACGTGCATCATGTCACAATCCAGGTAAACAAGAGATCAAAGATGTAAAACCAGGTAAAGCAATTAAGTTTGTGAAACCAATTCATACCTCTAACCAAGAAGTGTCTCAGACCAAAAAGAATAAGGTCAACAGTGTGACATCTACATCTCCACCAAAACATAGAAACCATAAAGTTGAAAGCAGATCCTGCTATAACTGTGGAGAGTATGGTCACATAGCATCTCACTGTCCTTATTACCAGACACCGAGGAAGAAAGTTGAACTTTCTACATCAACATCTAGCTCTTCTAAGAGGAACTCTGTAACGCCTCCAAAAAGAGCTAATGAACCCAAAGTTCAATCCTTCAACTAGTCATCTGTTTATCACAAACAGGCCTTACACAAATTTGGTTATAGAAAGAAAAAACGTTCTCAGTGCCTGAAAATAAGGACATACCGAATTCCGATCAATCCTTAACCTCAAAGGGTCAGTGGGTTAAGTTTGTAATGTGTGATGCCTCAGGGAAACCCAAGCCAGTTAAGGCTTGGGTTCCTGACATGAACTAATGTTGTCACTGACTGTGCAGGGTGTTCGCCACAGTTCTGAGACTAACACGTGGATTGTTGATAGCGGAGCATCCAGGCACATGACAGGGAACAACACTCTCTTATCAAATGTCAGACAGATTAAAGGAGGGCATGTTTCGTTTGCTGGGAACAAAGGAGGTTACATCACAGCCCAAGGAGAGGTTGGAAATCAGAAAGTTAAGTTTGATAAAGTGAACTACGTTCAACAACTTCAAAACAACTTACTTTTGGTTTCCCAAATATGTGACAAGGATTTAAAGTCATATTCGACAACAAGAAGTGTTACGTCCTAAAGAAAGACTATGTGATTCCGGAGGACCAAGTTCTGATGACTGCTTCAAGATATAAAGACCTTTATGTTTTGGATCTCTCAACGACTTCTACAACAGATCATGAAATTCAGTGCTTCCTATCAAAAGCTACTGAGAAGGACTCCATTTCTTGGCATAGGAGAATGGGACACATAAATCAACGGAAGATGAATCACTTGATTCAGAAGGATCTAGTGAGAGGTGGTAACGTCAAAAATTTCCAACTTCCTGATTTCTGTGTAGCATGCAAGAAAGGGAAACAGACGAAGAAGACTCATAAGAAAAATAAAGTTCATTCTATCGAGCTTCCTCTTGAACTTCTTCACATGGATCTGTTTAGTCCAGTCAGTACAAAGAGCATTGCTGGTGACTTGCACTGTTATGTGGTTACTGATGACTACTCAAGATTCTCTTGGGTAATGTTTTTGAAGTCCAAGTCAGAAACATTTGAGTCATTCAAGGAATTAGTAACCACACTGGAATCTCTCTACAAGCTGAAGGTGAGACAGTGTATGCTCAGACAACGGTACTGAATTCAAGAATCAGTGGATGGAGGCTTACTGCAAGGAAAAATGAATTGTGCACCAGTTCACTTCTCCCTACACGCCTCAGATGAATGGTGTTGCTGAGAGGAAGAATAGAAGCTTGATAGAGACAGCACGGACAATGCTAGCAGACTCAAAACTGCCTATCCAATTCTGGAACGAGGCAGTGGCAAATGCATGTTATACATTAAATCGAGTTCTGGTAGTCAAGCGCCACGACATACCTGTTACGAGTTACTACACTTCTGAAGAAGACTCAAGAAGGGAAATTCAGTGAGAAGGCTGCTGAAGGGATCTTCCTAGGATACAACATACCAAACAAGAGAGTTTACAACAACTCAACTAGTTTAGAGAAGTGTGGTGTAATGTTGATGTTCAGAGATATACCACACCACCTACTGGAAAAGGACCCGCTTATTTTTTCGACTATGATGGATTCTTCAAGTCCTTCAACATCCCTATATCTCCTTCTGATGACGAGTTAGCTACACGAATGATGTATGATATCTTGAATACACTATATCTCAATTCAACATCATCGAGCTCACAGGGAGAATCATCTCATCACTCAGGGGGAGCACTAGAAGACAGTGACTCCTCCTCAGAAGATGAAGCTGAAGAGATTGACCAGAACAATCAGGATAGACAGGTTCCAATTCTTGCAAGTCCACAAACATCTAACAGTGATGCCTCTTCGACTTTGGAACCTCAAACTCCTTCTACCTCAGATGCAGAACCAAATGTTCATAATCTTGGCTCTGAGGTAGTTGTTCCTACCACTCCAGGATCTCGTCTAAATGTCTATCATCCCCTAGACAATGTCATTGGGGATGTCAGATCAGGAGTACAGACCAGAAATCAGCTGTAATCAGCTGATTATGCCTCGGTAATGGAAAAAGGATACATTCACGATCGTGCTTATCGGTGTTTTGTCTCATAGTTTGAGCCAAAATATGTTAGTGACTGAATGATGAGGCATGGGTGAGTGCCATGCAAGAGGAACTTATTCAATTCAAGAAGTTAGGTGTATGGACACCGGTAGATAAACCTAAAGGTGCTAAGGTCATTGGCACCAAATGGGTCTTGAAATGCAAAAAGGATGACCAAGGTGTCATTATCAGGAACAAAACTCGACTGGTAGTTCAGGGATTTCGACAAGTCGAGGGGAATGATTATAATGACGTGTTTGCACCCGTGGCAAGGATGGAAGCCATCCGTATCTTCCTTGCCTATGCATGGTATATGAAGATCAAAGTCTATCAGTTAGATGTGAAGAGTGCATTCCTTCATGGTGAAATTCGAGAGACAGTTTATGTCAGTCAACCTGAGGGATTTGAAGATCCTTATCACCGGGACAGAGTTTAAAAACTTGACAAGGCCTTATACGGGCTTCATCAAGCTCCAAGGGCCTGGTATGAGAAACTCTCGACTCACCTTGTGAAACACAGCTTTCGCAGGGGAGTCATTGACTGCACACTGTTTATCAAAGAAAAGGATGGAGACCTACTACTAGTACAAGTCTATGTCAATGACATAATCTTCGGTTCAAAGAACGAAGAGTTATGCAAAGAATTTGAAGCACTAATGAAGGCAGAGTTTGAGATGAGTGCCATGGGGGAGATGAATTTCTTTCTTGGGTTACAGGTGGATCAGACACCCAAAGGGATTTTTCTACGTCAGACCAAGAATGTGGGAGACATTCTCAACCGATTTGACATGGAGAATGCTTCTGCAGCTGGAACTCCACTTGCTACAAACCATGATATAGCATCTGATGAAAATGGAGATCTGGTAGATGCAACAAAGTACCAAGGAATGATTGGATCTCTCATGTACCTTACTGCCTCTAGACCTGATATCATGTATGCTACATGTCTATGTCCTAGATATTAGGCTAAGCCAAAGGTTAACCATCTGATCGGGGTCAAGAGAATATTTCGTTATCAGAAGGGCACACCCACACTTGGGTTGTGGTATCCTCATGACGATAACTTTGAACTCACGGTATTCGAGGGCTGCAAGATGAATTACAAGTCTACATCAGCAGGGTGTAAATTCTTTGGGAGGAGATTAGTGACCTGGCAGTGTAAGAAGCAGACCTCGGTTGCGTTGTCAACCTGTGAAGCCGAATACGTTGCAGCTGCAAGTTGCTGTTCTTAAATTATTTGGATTCAACAGCAAATGCGGGACTACGGTTTAAATTTCTCCACTACTCGTATTTTTGTTGATAACTCTGCTGCAATTGCAGTAACTAAAAATCCAGTACAACATCCTAAGACCAAACACATCGGTATAAAATATCATTTTATACGGGACTGTTTTGAAAAAAATTTAATCGATGTGGTAAAAATAAATACGGATTTTCAACGCGCTGACCTCTATACAAAAGCTTTTGACAAACCACATTTTCTATATCTGTTAGAGGTCAACGGCGTTAAAAAGAAAAGTGATGTTATTCCTGATGATGATCATGTGTAGTCCGATACAGCTTTAGTCTATTTTCCTTTTTTTATTTTTCCTTTTTATCTTCTTTATTTATTTTGTTCTGTTTTAAATTAAATTAATGTTATTTAGCTATCTATTAAAATCCTAAAATATGTTAATCGGTTATGATTTTAGAATTTTAGGGGGAGAATAGGTCAGCCAGTAACATTTAAAAAAAAAGGAGAAGGAGAAGGAGAGGCTAGCTGACAGAAGGTAGATCGTATCTGTGATACCAATTCAAATACTTTGGAAAATGATAGTACACAGGAACAAATCAAGAGGGACTTTAATATTTAGTTTAGAAAAGATGCAAAATTCAAAGTCTAAGTCTATGTAGTATGAGCAATATAAAAGGAAATATGATAGAAAAACTAGTATCTACTAAGGTAACACAATAAAAGTAGACCTAGAGGTTGCTAGACCACCGATGATATGTCGGTAGATTCAACACAATAGATGATTAGATCTAACTGGTGATCTCAAGATCAAATTAAGTTGTTCAACTGACTGTGGGCTCCCATCTTATCACTGGTTAACACAATCAACAATATTCCAATAAGGGGTAACGAGCATGTAAACGCCACAAATGTGTGCGGATGACCATAAATAGAGCAAAGCATGAAAAAAAGCAAACACTATCAAGCTAATAACTTATGTTGTTGGTGCATTATGTGCTAAAGAAATTAACGATGCTCTAACAAGAAGATAGGTTGTGTGCCTCTCTGCTGTGCGATGGCACTGACCTGAGGATAAGCATAACCTAGATATTCTAGAATTCATTGTTGTTTGCCACCTCTCTGCTGTGCGATGGCACTGACCTGAGGATTGGCTTCTCTTTGAAAGCTCTAAGAATAGTCTCTTCTTGTCAAAATACCCGTAGACTGCTCAAAAGCTCCTGAGGAATGTTGATTACCATATAAGCGTGGGATCCACAAATGTTGGTTTGAAATAATAAACCTTAAACTATCACCAATCTATGTCAAAAGTCTGTGTATGGATTTAAGAGGACAAAATACTGACAATCATAGTGGATACAAATTCTTGAAAGTCCAATCAATGTGGGAATCTAATAGTACCAGTATGATTTCCTAATTTGCTAACGACTCTGGATGAAAACCGAGAAGTGAGCATCAAAGGTTTTGATAACAAGTCCCAAATGATTTGACTTGCCTGTATGATTCCAAAATTGATTTGGTCCAGGTATGGTCAAACTAAATAGAAGCTGCCTATTCAGAAATGAATCTAGTAGACATCTATCTTAGGATCTACCTCTCATAAAAAGTAAAAACAAGTTTAATTTTTGTACTTTAGTTTAATTTTCTATTTATTTAGTCATTTCAGTTTACTTGTTGTCGGACTACGTCATGGAATTCAGTAAGGGATTAATTCACCTAAAAGGGTCATGTCTGAGATGACCACAGTGTTTTCAAAGATAATGGGTCACGTCTGAGGTGACAAAGTGTTTAAAATGATCACGTCTGAGGTGATCAAAGTTTTTCAGATAAAAAGGATCATGTCTGAGATGATCAAATGTGCATGATGTTAATTCTAAAGCTTAAAGAAGGTTTAAATGGCAAATGGTAAGAAATGCAGAAAATTTCATAAGATGATCAAATGTGCATGATGTTAATTCTAAAGCTTAAAGAAGGTTTAAATGGCAAATGGTAAGAAATGCAGAAAATTTCATAAGTATGACCCATTCGCACGAATGGACCATGAGTATGGAAATATCATGCGAATGGGAGCTATTCGTACGAATGGACCATGAGTATGGACCATTCAACTGGATGGCCCATACGAATGAACCAGTCGGATGTTTCAGAGCGAACAAATAAGTAAATCGCACGACTGAACTCTAGTCGAACGACTGAAGGTGACCGACTGTGGTAGTCGCACGACTGATCTTCAGTCACATGAATAAACTATGCGACTGGGCTCAGTCGCACGACTAAAAGTAAATCCTAGTATAAATAGAGGGTGAGTCGGTCGTAGTTGGTCATCACTCCCAAGTCGTCTCTGAATCGCACGAACATACTGTTACTCTGCCCGATTTTCATTTGAGCCTTCAAGACTATATTGTTGTATACTTTCGATTTTATTGACTATACATATATAATGCGGTGCAATCCATGAAAATATCCACAATTTATAACCAAAATTGACGGATATGAACCCTAAAAGAAACTGAGACGACATTGACAAATAAACAAATAAAACTAGTCCATTGTGCAATAAAGGCTATAATATGTTTTAGTCGGTGGATTGCAGTCTAATGAACAAGAGCAGTAGTCTAAGATTCAAAATTGTGTGAAAAATTGAATTTGAATTGAACAGTCAGAACAACTGTGAATGGACAGGTGATGAACCTCTGTGCACGACTGATGTGTGCGACTAGCTAAACCACACGACTGAACCATGCGTATGAGGTCAGTCACACGACTAGTGTAACTGCATGAGTTTACATATGCATGAGTCTAGTAGCACACTCAGTCGTACGTATGGGTAATTCGCACGACTGGAGTTCAGTCGCACGAATTTGCACGACTTGATCACGTCGCACAACCTCATTCGCATGACAGAAAGGAAGGTTTTCAAGTCCATATGATTCAAGAAATTCTTAGCCAATGGAACTAATGTTTACTTCATTGTTTAACAGATGGCAAGTCGATGGACAATGAGTACGAAGCACAACATATGTGCTCATCTAGATCGACATCCAAAAATGCTTCAGACTTTCTAGCATTATCACCTTGTGTTGGACCAAAAGAACCAATGAGCCTGATCAGAGAAACCTCTAAGTCCCACAGGACATCACAACAGCTGAAGAAGACCTGATCAGCTGTTCTACAAAGTCTGAAGAATACAACTGCTGAAGTATTTCTGAAGTACTGAAGACAAAGACTGAGACAACAGCTGAAGATCTAAAGTCTGAAGACTTCAACAAGTACTGAAGACAAAGACTGAAGATCAACAGCTGAAAGACAAAGTCTGATGTTCAAGTACTGAAGACATCAGCTGATGCTAACAGCTGATGACAACAGCTGAAGAGGGCTTCTTCAGTTGTTGTGATGGTTTTTCTTCATCAGTAGTTTTCTTTTCCTTTCAGTAGTTGTTTACTTTTCTGTAGTTGTTTCCTTTTCAGTACTTGTAAACAACTGAAGAGGTTGTTCTTCAGTTGTTGTAGTATCAGTAGTTTTATGTTTTTCAGTAGTTGTAAATAAGATGTTTAACACTTAGGAACACTTGTAAGAAGATGTCAGTTGTTGACATCTTCAGTAGTTGTTAAACATCAGTAGTTATAAAACGGTTACATGTCACTTTCAAGTGACATCAGCCTACGTCATTTTTTCTTTATAAGGAAGGATGACTCACCTGTAATCGTGCCATTGAGGCCGACAATCTTAATGCAATATTCCTTTTGTCAGATATTTCTCTCTCTATAACAAAATTCTTTTATCGCTTTATATCGAATGTTCTTGCTTGAATTTGTCTAATTCTGAGCTATTCCGCTGCTATATCTGTTCAATCGATTAAACCAAGAGGCTGAGATCCTAACAAATGGTATCAGAGCAGGTTAATCATTGATCGATCTAACAATTGATCATTGAAACTGTTCAATCGCTCTAAGTTTAATCGAATTAGCAAATTCGCAAGGATCTGTTATAGAGATTGAGAGTGTATCGCTTCTGGCCGTTTTATTTGAGGTTCTGTGGGTTTCTGAGCTAAATTTATTGTGATTTTACTTGAATCTGTCTGATTTTCACAATGACTACTTCTTCGAATGATCCTTTCAATACTGGATCCTCTACCAAGCCTCCGATCTTGGTGAGGAATGAGTATAACATTTGGCAGAGAAGATTGCTCCATCACCTGTCTGTCAATAGCTCAGGTTGTTGGACATCTGTGGTACATGGACCACATAAGCCAATGGTGAATGATCCGGAAACAAACCAGTTGGTTCTAAAGAAGAAGGAGCAATACTCCGATGAGGACAAGAAGTTGTTTGAAATCGATGCAAAAGCCCATGGAATTTTGGCTATGGCTATTCCTAATGAGATTTACTCTGGGCTTCTGCATTGTGAGTCTGCTCATGACCTCTGGAAAGCCATCAAAGAACAATTTGGTGGTACTGATGAGGTTTTAGCAAACAACAGGGAAATCCTCGCCCAACAATATGAGACTTTCTCTCATAGAAAGGGTGAGACTCTGACTCAACAATTTGAGCGGTTTTCATGTTTAATCTCTGAATTGAAAATGGTTAAACATGAATATACCAGGAGTCAGATGAACCATAGATTCCTAAGATCACTGCCTGAGAGATGGAACACATATACCATTGTTCTACGCTCAAATGCTGATGTTGATCGTCGCCTATCCTCACCCTTCATGGGAAACTGCTTACATTCGAGAGAGAGATAGAGCAGAAAAGGAAATTGGCTTCATCTGGCAAGCTTACTGAGGATTTTGTCCAAGGGAACACTGCCCTGATTGGACATCAAGAGTCAGAATATGCGTCATCTGAAAGCCAGTATGATGAGCATATTGATTTCTCTACAAACACTTCTGAGCCTGCCTTTGTGAGTGTTGATAGTTATTCTGCTGGTAGTAATAGTGACAATCTATGTTTCATCATGGATGATCTCAAGGGGATTGCTGATGATGACTTAGAAGAGATGGATATTTTGAGCCAAATGGCCTTGATAAATATCAGATCTCAGAAGTTCTACAAAAGAACTGGAAGGAAATTCCCAGGACTCTCTGGCAAAACCAAAGTTGGTTTTGACAAGAGTAAGTTGAAGTGCCATAAATGCCACAGGCTTGGACACTTTGCAAGAGAATGTAGATCATCTGGATCTAACTCTCCTGCACCTTTTGTGACTTCCCTGGCAATAGTCAACAAAACAGAGGGCAACAACCTGTCAATTCTGGTTATCATCATCAACCACAATCTCCTGCATATTTTGTTCCACAGGGGCCAATGCCATATCCATACCCCTGCTATTACATGCCACAACCAGGCCAGGTTCAAGCACCCACTGCTCAGCAACCACATGCACTCCCCGAGCCTCAACCATCCCAATCTCATCAACCTAATCAACTTCAACACACAGCTTCTTCACACCAGGAGTTGTTGACTGGAGCAGCTTACCAGATGATGTGTCTGGTAATGAACAACTGTTCTCAGGTGCTGGTCAACATGGTGGTGAGCATCCTTTTGGAAATCTAGCTCTCATGACTTTGGAATCCTCTGATGGATCATCCTCAAGTACCTCTTCAACACAGGTATCACAGGTATCCTCTGAGGCTAAGGCCAAATTATGTTCTGAAACTTGCATAGCAGCATTTGCCTCTATTAGAGAAGCAAATGTGGCTTTAATAAATAAAAATGTAGAGCTAGAACAAATAATTTCCAAAAATAAAGCTGAGTTTGAGTCTGTGCTGAAAGAGAAAATGATGAGATTTACAAATTAAAATGCCAAATCTCTGATGATAAGGCTAGGGAGGATGTACTCTTAGAGAAGTACAAAGACCTCAAAGATACTCTTGCTGTCACCCAAGTAGAGTGTGATCGATGGGTACAATCTTGCAAGGGCTTTGAAATGCTTCTTAGTAAGCAAACAGCTTCCAATGTGAAGTTTGGAATTGGTTATAATCACACTGCTCCTCCTACAGATTTTGCTTCAAGAGCAGGAGTAGAATCTGATGGAGAAAGTAATGACCAATCCACCTCATCATGTGATTCACTACTTGATAAAGCACCATCAGTAGTTGAAGTCAGTAGTAATCCCTCTGTGAACCTATCAGCTGATATTGATGGTTCAACTGCTGACACTCACATGATCAATGAGTTGATCAACCCAAGTGTTATCCCTAGAAGTACTGAGGGTACTGGAGAGCAGGGGATAACATCTGGAGTTCAAATCCCAATGACTGACAGCACTGAAGAGAAGAAAACTGTCAGTAGGAAGGATTTGAAGCCTACTAAGGAAGTTGACAAGAAGGCAAAAAGTGCTTCTAAACTGCTGAAGAGCAAGTCTTCAGTAGTTTCATCTTCTTCAGTTGATGATCAACAGAAGATGAAGAAGAAACCATGTGAAATATGTGGTCTATTCAATCATCTCACAGATGATTGTTGGTACAAAAAGGGATCCAAACTCAAACAAAAGGAGAAAATTAAAGAAAACTTGGCTAAAATGAAAACTGAGTTTGAGTCCAAGTTTGTACCAGCAGCATCAAATCCTGTTACTCCTATGTCCAAAAAGAAATCTAAAAGGGAAGGAGTGCAACAGGCAACAGCTGAGGTTGCTCAAAAGAAGATGGTGCAACACAAGAACTCATCATCAAACACCAATACCAATGTGTTTGAAGAGCTGAAAGCTCTTTCCCAGAATCAGACACAGCTGGTAATGATGGTTCAACATCTGTTGGGAAGAGTTAACCAACTTGATGGCCCTGTGTTGAAACCCCAGAAAAGGAGATCCAAGCCAAAGGATTCCTCTTCTACACCTTCTCCTTCACCTCAAGCTATTGTGCCCAATAAACCTGTTAGTTTACCATCTATTGATGAGACCAGGCCCAAAACCAAAAAGGTTTGGGTCTCCAAAACTAACTGATTGTTTATTAATGCAGGTTTCTCCAACATGCCAAAGTAGCATCTGGTATGTAGACAGTGGGGGATCTATGCATATGACTGGGAACAACTCACTTCTTAATGACTACTCTCCAGGAAGGAAGGGATTTGTTTCCTTTGGCAATGATGCAAAAGGTTACATCATCGGGAAGGGCTTTGTTTCCAATGGGGAAATAAGGTTTGATGATGTCAACCATGTGGAAAATCTCAAGTATAACCTCTTGAGTGTCAGTCAATTGTGTGACAAAGGCCATGTTGCCCTTTTCACAAGCCAGAACTGCAGGATTCTGTCATCCAAAGTTCTGAGTTTGATTGACAAGGTATTGGATGCTCACACTCTCCTGAAGGCCAACAGGACAGGAAGAGTGTATGCCTTAGATCTTTCAAGAAAATAGATCTCAAAGGCCATCCTTGCCTATTTTCCAAGGCCTCTCCTCAAGAATCTAATCTATGGCATAGAAGGCTGGGACATGTTAACTTCAAGAACATGAATCAGCTGATACACCATAGTTTAGTAAGGGGAATGCCTATGATGGAGAGTTCAAGTGTGAAAACAACTGCACTGCTTGTTTGAAAGGAAAACAACACAAGGTTTCATTTCCACCTATTGAAGAACCAAAGTCCACTGCCTGCTTACAACTTCTTCACATGGATCTCTTTGGTCCTGTGAGAGTGATGAGCATGGCACAGAAGAAATACTGTCTGGTAATTGTGGATGATTACTCCAGATTTGTATGGACTTTCTTTCTACATTCAAGGATGAAGCTGCACAGAAGATCATAAACTTTGTGTTGTATGCTGAGAAGCAGTATTCCCTCTCAGTCAAGTGTATTAGAAGTGACAATGGAACAGAATTCAGGAACAATACACTTGATGAGTTCTACCTTTCCAAGGGAATAAAGAGGCAGTTTAGTATTCCAAGAACTCCTGAACAGAATGGAGTTGTGGAGAGAAAGAACAGGACCCTCATTGAAGCCGCAAGGTCTATGTTGGCTGATTCTGGACTGCCATTGACCTTTTGGGCTGAAGCTGTCAACACAGCATGCTATGTGCAGAATAGAGTGCTAATAAATCAGAGGTTGATGAAGACTCCATATGAAGTTCTACATCATTTGGCCCCTCTCATTTCATTCTTTAGAGCATTTGGGTGTCCCTGTTTCATTCTCAACACAAAGGATCAGCTCCAGAAATTTGATCCTAAGGTGGATGCAGGGTACTTTGTTGGTTATTCATCAACTTGCAAGGCATACAGAGTCTTCAACTGCAGAACAAAGATGGTTGAAGAGACTCTACATGTCAAGTTCAATGAATCTCCAAAGGACAAGATTCCACAAAGCCCTGTGGAGCTCTTTGATTTGGACATACTGCAATATGTTCCTTATCAATCCTGCTGTTGCTCCTGTCAACAGTTCACCACCTGGTGTTACTGCTGAAGATGATGATGATAGTAGTATCACCTCTTCAGGTTTAGTGACCAACTGCCTGAGTCCTCTAAACTTGATGCTCCTGTAGCTCCAGCAGCACCATCCACAACAAATGCTGATGAGATTTCTGCATCCTCAACTTCATTTGAGTTGCCACCATCTTCATGGTTTCAAGAATCTGCATCAACATCAGCTGCTGCTGAAGGTACTACAAACACTTGCACAGATTTGATTGTTTACCAAGAGCTGAAAAATCACCCAATGTCTCAAATCCTTGGTGATCAATGCTGGTGTTTCAACCAGAAGCCAGTTGTCCAATTTCTGCTTCTATGCTCTCTTCATCAGTCAGCTAGAGCCAAAGAACTATCATGTAGCTTTGAGAGACAATGGATGGGTTGAAGCCATGCAGCTTGAGCTTCTTCAGTTCAAAAAACAGCAAGTGTGGGAGCTTGTTCCTCTACCCCCAGGTAAGTGTGCAATAGGCACTAAATGGGTGTTTAGGAATAAAACTGATGAAAATGGGCTAATTGTTAAGAACAAGGCCAGACTGGTTGTGCAGGGGTTTGCACAAGAAGAAGGTATCGATTATGATGAAACCTTTGCCCCTGTAGCCAGACTGGAGGCAATTAGATTGTTTTTAGCCTATGCTGCACTCCACAATCTTAAAGTTTTTCAAATGGATGTCAAAAGTGCTTTTCTATATGGTAACATAAAAGAAGAAGTTTATGTGTGTCAACCACCAGGCTTTGAGGATAATAAGCACCCAGAATGGGTATATAAGCTTGATAAAGCTCTTTATGGGTTGAAACAAGCACCTAGAGCCTGGTATGAGACCTTATCAAACTTTCTTCTACAGAATAATTTCACTAGAGGCTCCATAGATAAAACTTTATTTATTAAGAAGGTGGATCAGCATAAGCTACTTGTTCAAATTTATGTTGATGATATTATATTTGCATCCTCTGATCCCCAATTGTGTGAGGATTTCCAAAACTTAATGCAACAGAAGTTTGAAATGAGTGCAATGGGAGAATTACAGTTCTTTCTAGGTTTGCAAATCAAACAAAAAGCTGATGGAATTTTTATTCATCAGTCTAAATACACAAAAGATCTTTTGAATAAGTTTGATTTACAAAACTGTAAACCTGTTCTACTCCCATGTGCAACACCACACAATTGGATGTTGATCAGAAAGGTAAAGGTGTTGATGAAACTCTTTACAGATGTATGATTGGTTCCTTGATGTATTTAACAGCTTCTAGACCAGATATTATGTTTGCTACATGTGTTTGTGCTAGATTTCAGGCTGCACCTAAGGAGTCTCATCTGATTGCAGTCAAGAGGATCTTTAGATATCTGCAAGGTACACAATCTCTAGGCTTATGGTATTCCACTAGACATTCTTGCAAATTAGTTGCTTTCTCTGATAGTGACTATGCAGGGTGTAAGTTGACCAGGAAATCAACTTCTGGTGGATGTCAATTCCTAGGCAACTGTTTGATTTCTTGGCAGAGTAAGAAACAAACATCTGTTGCTACATCCACTGCTGAAGCCGAGTACATTGCTGCTGCAAGTTGTACATCCCAAGTACTCTGGCTTCAGAATCAACTTTTGGATTATGGCATTACAGAGACTAAGACTCCATTATTAATGGATAGTGCTTCAGCTCTTTGCATTGTCAAAAATCCAGTCCAGCACTCTAGGACCAAACATATAGAAATTAGACATCATTTTATAAGAGATTGTTTTGAAAAGGGTCTAATTAATCCTATGTTTGTGCCTAGTGCTGATGAGCTTGCAGACATTTTTACTAAGCCTTTGGATAGTTCAACTTTCCACACCTGGTGTTAAGGCTTGGTATGCTGCAGCTAGAATAAGTGACAACTACTGATGATCTCAGTAATTACTGATGATCATTGGTAACCATGTCACATATAAGTACTGATGAGTTATTTTACCCTCAGTAGTTTTTATAACTACTGAAGGCTAAATGCTTTAAGTACTGTACTTTATCTGTTCTAAACTACTGATGTAGTTACAACTACTGATGCACTTACAACTGCTGAAATCAGTAGAAACAGATAAGTACTGATGTCCTATGAAACAACTGAAAACAGCAAAAAGGCTGATGAGTACGTGTTGAGGACAGTATGAAACACTGAAAGGCTATGAATTGACGACAACTACTGATGAGTACTCTCTCTTCAGTAGTTCACAAACTGCTGTTTCTTCATAAACAACTGAAGCAATACCATGTCTTCAGTAGTTTCACAACTACTGATGACTAACACCAAGTCTTCAGTTGTTTACAACAACTGATGGCACAACCAGGGTCTTCAGTAGTTTCACAACTACTGATGACTAATACCAAGTCCTCAGTTGTTTCAACATCTGAAGTCCAACTTGTCTTCAGTAGTTTTTTAAAACTACTGATGCCTAAATCAGAGACTTCAGTTGTTTCAACGTCTGATTGTAAACACCATGTCTTCAGTTGTTTTATAACTGCTGACCACACCAATACCATCAGTCGTTTCAAACCTCTGAAAGTTAATACCACGTCATCAGTTGTTTCAAATACTGATGACTAACACCAAAACCTTCAGTCGTTTCATAACCCGTACCCTATATATATCTGATCCCTCTTTCAGAGTTTTTCATTCTTTCACGACCTAAAATTTCAAAAGCTCTGAAAATCTTTCACCTTCATTCATGGCGACCATGCAACTCAAGCCTCGACACAACTGTGTCGCGTACCTCACTAAATCGCCCTTCTGGACCAAATTCGATAATGCTATAGATCTTATGGTCCAATCACCACTGAAAACGGCTTTCCTCCTAAATCCAATCATTTATGCCGATTCGCTACATCAGTTTTGGACGAATGCAACTGTTAATGGAAAATCTATCCATTCGTCCATCAACTCTCATAAGGTGGTCATCTCTACTGCTACCATCCGCCAGATATTACTATTAGATGATGCTGCCTACCCTGTTGGATATCCTAAGCGCCAACTTGATCTTTCATTTGGACAACATGGATATCAAGGCGATCTTAGTGCTTCGACCATCCTGAAGAAACATTTTCCAGATGCTGAACGATTGATATTTCATATGGTAAATGTTTGCCTGGCCTCGAAGACTTCTTCTTGGGATCAACTGTCTTCCAGATGGCAACAGGTACTGTTCTCTATCCTTGAACAAGAACCACTAAACTTTTCTGAAATAATTTTTCTTGAAATCAAGGATATGGCCACAAAACCACTTTCTAACCGTTGGATACTATATCCTCGGTTTATAATGGCCATAATAGAGAATCAGCTTTCTGCTGAGGGACTAGTTGGTCTGGGAGTCCCTGCTTTGGCTGTATTGCGGAGGTATACTCCCGACACAACACTGACCAAACTCTTAAACAGGCTGCCAAGCTGCGCAAACCCACGCAGCTGGAACCCACAGCCTCCACTTCCACATCCAAAGTCCCCTCCAAACCCACAAAGAAGAAGCCTAAGAAGGCTACTCAGGGAGTTGAGTCCCCTGAGGATGCTCCTGCTGCACCAAAGCAGGTTATCTCTACTGAAAATAACCCCCCAGTAGAGACTATGACTCCACCAACCGAAGCCGCTCAGGTTTCCTCTCAAAAGGAACCTGATGCAACCACTCAAAGGGAAGCCACACTGCTGGGATCCTCCTCACTTGAGGGGATTACCATTGAAAAGCACCACTCGTCCCGGGTGCACACTGCTTCCACACCCTCTCCTGATGCAACCGCCCCTCAAAGCCCTACAATAATTGTTGCAAAAGTGCTGACACAGTTGCATTCCTCACCCCCCACCCAGACACCAATCACTACTGGGATAACCTCAACACCTGAGGGGGAGGATCACAATGCTTCTGTCAACCCACAGCACAGGGGTTATCATGTTTCATCTCCTGGTGTAGACAAGGAGGTGCGACCTTCTGGTGAGGCTGCCACTGCTTCTGACTCAGCAAATGACCAGGATGCAGTTGGTAACATCTCTAAGACCTCACCAGCGGCAACAGCTGATGAAGGACATAGTCCTGAGGCTGGAAGTCCCCAGAACCAAGAACAAGGGGCACATGCTATAATTGATCTACACTCAAGGCATGTTAATCCTGACTCTGTCAGGAGGTCAGGTGATTCAGTATCAACTGATGATGACCTGAGCTTCTTCTATGATGTAGTTGCTCAAAACACCATCCTAGAGGATGAGGTTAGCAGACTCAAAGAGCTGCTGGCCAAGATGTCTCAGGATGAAAGTCCATCTGCCACCACAATACACCCACAGATGGCACCTTCTTCTGAAGGTCCCCTAAACACTGAGCCAATACATACTTCCAAGCCACCAGCCTCTGCTTTTGGCACTGATTCTCAGGAACAGAACCATCCTGATCAATCAGTTGCTCACCTTCAAAAATCCCTACCTCTCATCACTCCCATGATCACAGATATAGTGATCAAAGCCATTGATGAGAGGCTTCCTACAATAATACAACCCCTGGTGGAGGAGTTGGTGAATAAATCACTTTCTACTGCTCAAACCCTTGCACCCAATGCAACCAAAAAGGGGGAGAGTCAGTCAGTTAAAGGAAAAAGGAAGAGGACAGATGGGGAGAAGGAGAAAGAATTAGAGAAGGTAAATGAGAAGGAGTTGGCTGTTATAAGTGTGGAGGGACTGAGTTTGATCATGAGAAGGAGAAGGAGAGTGAGAAGAGAGCTGAAGTGAATGAAAGTCAAAAAGACTTTCATGTCACATATCAAAAGAGGAAAGAGGAGAGTCTGAGAAGAGAAGGAGCTGAATGATATGGTGAAAGAAGCTGATGCCAACCATAACCGTTCAATGGATAAAATCATTGATCAGTTATATAGGCAGGGTTTTGACATCCAACAACTAGACTCCGAGATCAGAAGGTTGGAGACAGAGGAGATCAACTCAAGATGGGCTAGTTATGATGCCTTAGAAAGAGAAAGGCTGGAGATAATGATTAGATTTGTAGCCAAATACTTGGGAAGATCTCTGATAGAAATAAGGGCCTGGACCAGGGACAACATCTTGGCAATAACCACCAAGATTTGTTCGTCTGAAGTATACTCCAAGGTTTAGTGATTGAGGCATTAAATGAAGCTGGGGTTGGGAAATGAAAAGAACTGACAAAATTTACTAAAGCCTCCCTTACAGCCAAAATGCTAAAACAGTCTGAAAAGCCTCTATCCTCAAAATCACTACCTCCACAACCCACTAAAACAACCCCTTTACCCTCTAAACCAACCATCCAACCCACAAAACCAAATCCTTTACCCCAAAACCCACTGCCAGTGATGTACCTAGACAAAAGAAAAGAAAGGTACTGAGGGCTGATGAAGAAGAAGAGGAGGATGAAGACAGACTGCCACTCTCTGCAGTTATCACTTTGCCTAAGGCTAATCCAATGTCCATCACTCCTGCTTCTCAAATGCATGATGTGATGATAAAGATTGAAGAGGAACAGATGCAAAGACATGATGAGGAAATGCTGAAAAGCATTGACAAAGCATATGCCACATCCTCTTCAATGATTAGCATGAAGAAAAAGTCTTAAGATTGTACACCCTTGCTAATACCTTTCAATACCAAAGGGAAAAAGTAAGGATATGGCCTGATCCTAGGGTGGCACACCGGATTGTCAAGAAAGAAATTCCTTCAAAATACAAGGGCCGAGTGAAGAGGGTTGTCGACGAAGACATCACTGTGGTTCTTGTAGTGTCCCCTGGGAAATTGTAGAAGAGTTCAAGAAAGCTTATGAAGCCAAACAACCACCCCAAAAGATGTTGGAGAATAAAATCATAAAGAAGGGATTGGTTTACAAAAGACTTGAAAACTTCAAACAAGATGAGCTCAACCTGCTCTTAGAAGGGACTCATCCAGATGAGTTTGCTTACAGAAATAACCACGGTTGAGCTCAAGAATGGAAAACAGGTCAAGTACATCTCTGAAGTGTATGGCCGAGAAGGACTGTTTGATGGTGTGCCCGAGGTGCTGACAATGGATGAGCAGATCATGTTTCTAAGGGCTTACACCAGGGAATCCTATAGGCTGATACACGGGAAGTAGATCTCATGGTTGGGGTAACAGCTCGTGTCCATGTCCCCAATACAGAGCTCCCAACCATATCATGCAAAACAGATCATCAGAGACTTCTTCCCAGGCCGGTGCTGAAAAGGGTCACTTCTCATCTGATCAAGAGGATAAAAAGACCAAATATCTGCCAAAATAAGTGGGACTCGTCAATAACTTAGAGGTTTTGGCTGCATTGGTTCAGGGGGAGTTTGTTGGACCAAAAGAACCAATGAGCCTGATCAGAGAAACCTCTAAGTCCCACAGGACATCACAACAGCTGAAGAAGACCTGATCAGCTGTTCTACAAAGTCTGAAGAATACAACTGCTGAAGTATTTCTGAAGTACTGAAGACAAAGACTGAGACAACAGCTGAAGATCTAAAGTCTGAAGACTTCAACAAGTACTGAAGACAAAGACTGAAGATCAACAGCTGAAAGACAAAGTCTGATGTTCAAGTACTGAAGACATCAGCTGATGCTAACAGCTGATGACAACAGCTGAAGAGGGCTTCTTCAGTTGTTGTGATGGTTTTTCTTCATCAGTAGTTTTCTTTTCCTTTCAGTAGTTTGTTTACTTTTCTGTAGTTGTTTCCTTTTCAGTACTTGTAAACAACTGAAGAGGTTGTTCTTCAGTTGTTGTAGTATCAGTAGTTTTATGTTTTTCAGTAGTTGTAAATAAGATGTTTAACACTTAGGAACACTTGTAAGAAGATGTCAGTTGTTGACATCTTCAGTAGTTGTTAAACATCAGTAGTTATTAAAACGGTTACATGTCACTTTCAAGTGACATCAGCCTACGTCATTTTTCCTTTATAAGGAAGGATGACTCACCTGTAATCGTGCCATTGAGGCCGACAATCTTAATGCAATATTCCTTTTGTCAGATATTTCTCTCTCTATAACAAAATTCTTTTATCGCTTTATATCGAATGTTCTTGCTTGAATTTGTCTAATTCTGAGCTATTCCGCTGCTATATCTGTTCAATCGATTAAACCAAGAGGCTGAGATCCTAACAACCTTTTAAGGAGACCGAGAATTGCACATGAATATCTGCCCATGTACTCCATAGTTCTATACACAGGCCTTTGGGAAGGTCCAGTAGTTGACCGATCTTCTGAGCCTCACTGTATCAGGAGTACTATCTTTGGAGAGGCGATTGGATCACAGAGGAAGATCTCAGGATTGTGCTGTAGTTGGGGGAAGATGCTGACTGTCCTACTAGATACACCCCCTTACCGTCAGAGGTGCTTTCTTCGAGCTAAGTACTTGGGGACATAAATGCTGGGGTGCTCAATAAAAGCAACCGTGTCCCCAGTTCAAGTACCGTGTCAAGTACTGCTAAAGTGCATAGCGTCTAGGAAGGGATGATTTGATGAGTGTCAGAGCAGATCCAGAAGCCTATGTGCATTGTGTGGACAAAAGAACCATGAGCCTGATCAGAAAAACCTCTAAGTCCCACAGACATAAATGCTGAGAAGATCACAACAGCTGAAGACATCAGCTGATTACAAGGTCTGAAGACAAAGTCTAAAAGTAAAGTACTGAAGAGAAAGACTGAAGACAAAGTCTAAAGCATCAAAAAAGACAAGTCTGAAAGTAAAGTACTGAAGAACAAAGACTGAAGACAAAGACTGAAGACAAAGACTGAAGACAAAGACTGAAGATCAAAGTGATCAGTAGTGTCACAACAGCTGAAGTAGTAACTTCAGTAGTGTCATAACAGCTGAAGTAATTAACTTCAGTAGTGTGATGGTTTCCTTTCAGTACTTGTAATTTATTTTCAGTAGTTATATTTTCAGTATGTAGTTCAGTAGTTTTATGTTTTTGTACTTAAGCATTCTTGAGATGTAATCAGTAGTTGAGAACATTCTCAGTAGTTTGCATAGTTTCAGTAGTTTGAATAATTCTGTAGATGTCACTATCAAGTGACATCAGAACATCACATTCCTATATAAGGAATGTTGACCTAGTTGTAAAGTGTGACATTGAGCCACCACGAAAGTATACAAATGAAATATTCTTTTGCAGAATTCTCTCTTTTTAATCGTGTACTGTTACATTGAATATCAATTGTGTTCTTGTGAATGTTTAATTCGTTGTTCGAATTCCGCTGCAATACTCTCTAATAATCAAACTTAGATCACTGATCCTAACAAATGGTATCAGAGCAGGCTTAATCATTGATCGATCTAACAATTGATCATTGAAACTACTAATTTGATATCTAAGTTTGATTGAATTAGCATATTTGCAAGAATTGGTTATAGATCATTGAATTTTTGCTTTGAGTTTTCTCTGGTTCAATTGAATTTCTGTTACATTGAATTAGCATATCAATTGATTGTTGTGTTTTGTTTTAAATCAGTTAAAACTTAATTGAATTTGGTTGAATCTGAGAATGACTACTCCTTCTAATGACCCTCACAATACCGGTTCCTCAACCAAGCCTCCGATGTTGGTTAGGACTGAGTATAACATATGGAAACGAAGAATGCTTCATCACCTGTCTGTTAACAGTTCAGGTGTTGGACATTGTGGTACATGGTCCACACAAGCCTATGGTGAACAATCCGGAAACCAACCAAATGGTTCCGAAGAAGAAGGAACAATACTCAGATAAGGATCGAAAACTATTTGAAATGATGCTAAAGCGCATGGTATTCTGGCCATGGCTCTGCCTAATGAAATCTATTCTGGGCTTATGCATCATGAAACTGCTCATCACCTCTGGAATGCATTGAAAGAACAATTTGGTGGAACAGATGAGGTTTTAGCAAACAACAGAGAAATCCTTGCCCAACAATATGAGACATTCTCTCATAGGAAGGGTGAGACACTGACTCAACAGTTGAGCATTTTTCCTGTTTGATCTCTGAGCTGAAAATGGTCAAACATGAATACACTAATAGCCAGATGAACAACAGATTCCTCAATCACTGCCTGAGAGATGGGACACATATACCATTGTCCTACGCTCCAGTGCAAATCTGGATTGCCTATCTCTCACCCAACTCCATGGGAAACTGCTTACATTTGGAAGAGAGATAGAGCAGAAAAGGAAACTGACATCATCAGGAAAGCTCACTGATGACTTATACCCAGGGGACACTGCCTTGGTTGTCATGAGTCAGAATATGCTGCATCAGAAAGCAATTATAATGAGCATATAGATTTCTCTTCAACAGTTTTGATCATGCATTTGTTAGTGCTGACAGTCAGTCAGGCTGTAATAATGACAATTTGTGTTTCATATGGATGATTTAAAGGGTATTGCTAATGATGACTTAGAAGAGATGGATATTCTGAGCTAAATGGCCTTGATAATATCAGATCTCAAAAGTTCTACAAGAGAATGGTAGAAATTTCCAGGACTCTCTGGCAAAACCAAAGTTGGTTTTGACAAGAGTAAGTTGAGGTGTCACAAATGCCACAGGCTTGGGCACTTTGCAAGAGAGTGTAGATCAACTGGATCTAACTCCTCTACACCCTTTGTGACTTTTCAAGCAATAGTCCACAAAACAGAGAGCAACATCCTGCTAGTTCTGGTCATCATTCACAACCTTATCCCTACATATTTTGTCCCTCAGGGTCCAATGTCATATCCATATTCCTGCTATTATATGCCTCAACCAAATCAAGTTCAAGTTCCTATTGCACAACAACCTCACCTTACCTGAGCCTCTACCATCTAAATTACAACCTCATCACAGCTTCTTCACCCCTGGTGTTTTGACTGGAGCAGTTTACCAGATGATCTCTCTGGTAATGAGCAATTATTTGCTGGTGATGGTAAACATGGTGGTGAACATCCTTTTAGGAATCTAGCTCTTATGGGCCTGGAGTCTACTGAGAGTTCATGCTCCAATGCATCTTCATCACAGATAACCTAGGTATCCTCTGAGGCTAAGGCCAAGCTATGTTCTGAATCTGCATAGCTGCATTTATCTCTATTAGAAAGGCAAATGTAGCTTTAATTAATCAAAATCTTGAGCTTGAGCAAACTATTTCCAAAAGAAAAGCTGAATATGAGTCTGTCCTTAAGATAAAGATAATGAGATTTATAAGCTTAAATGCCAATTAGATGATGAAAAGGCTAAGCTAGAGGTCATTCTTGAGAACCACAGAGAACTCAAAGAAAAACTTGCAGTTACCCAAGTTGAGTGTGACGCTGGGTATCATCCTGCAAGGGATTTGAAATGCTGCTCAGCAAGCAATCTGCTTCGAATGTGAAGTTTGGAATAAGTTACAACCACATTGCACCACCTACAGATTTTACTCCAAAATCAATAGTAAACCTGAAAGTGAAAGTGATTTCCAACCACATCATCATGTGTATCATCCTCAAGTGATCACCCAAAATCACAAGATGAAATCAGTGTTGATACCTCAGCAAATCAATTGCCTGATGGGTTAACTACTGATAAGCACATGAAGCTGAGTACTTCAGATGTTGTCTCTCAAAGTATCTTAAGCATTGAAGGGAAAGAAACAACATCTGAAAGCATTTCAAACAGCTGAAATAAAACATTAACACTGCTGATAAAGAACAGCTGAAGAACAAGTCTTCAGTTGTTACAGATCCTTCAATACTTAACACAAGTACTGAAAGGATGAAAGTACTGAAGAGCACACCTTCAGTAGTTTCCACATCAGTAGTTGATCAATTCAAGATGAAGAATAAGCCATGTGAATATGTGGTAAATTCAATCATCTTTCTGATGAATGGTATAGAAAGGGTTCCAAACTCAACAGAGATAAGCTCATTAAAATCCAGATGGATGAAATGAAAATGAGTTTGAGACCAAGTTTGTACCACCAGTCATCCCAATGTGATGAACCCAAGACTTCATCCAAATCCAAAAAGAAGGATAGGGTTTATCATAAAACAGCTGATTGTGCTCCTCATGATAACATCAGACTAAGTCTGTGAATTTCAAGGAGAAATGGTGGCCACAGGAACTCATCATACACAAGTACTGATATGTCACAAGAGCTGAAAGCTTTGGCTACAAATCAAACACAACTTGTTATGATGGTTCAGCATTGTTAGGGAGTTAACCAACTAGATGCACCTATGATCAACCACTGAAATGGCATTCCAAGTCCAAATCCAAGGAATCCATTTCAGCACCATCTCCTTCTCCATCAGCTGTTAATCATAAGAAATAAGTTATGGTTAAATCTGTTGATGAAAACAGACCCAAAACCAAAAAGGTTTGGGTCTCAAAACCTAACTAGTTCTTTATGATAAATGCAGGGTTCTTCAGCATGCCAATGAGCATCTGGTATGTAACAGTGAAGGATCTATGCAATGACTGGGAGCAGTTCTCTTCTTAATGACTACTTCAAGGAAAGAAGGGATTTGTTTCATTTGGAAATGATGCCATGGGTTATATCATCGGAAAGGATATGTGTCTAATGGAAATTCAGATTTGATGATGTTAACCATATGGAGAATCTCAAGTATAATCTACTGAGTGTCAGTCAGATGTGTGATAAAGGGCATGTTGCACTTTTCACAAGCCAGAACTGCATGATTCTATCTTCCCAAGTTTTGAGGCTGATTGACAAGGTATTGTATGGATGATCATACTCTCCTGAAGGCCAACAGGATTGGAAGAGTATATGCCTTGGATTTCAAAGAAGATTGATTTGAAGGGTCATCCTTGTCTGTTCTCCAAGCTTCTCATAAGGAATCTAAACTGTGCCATAGAAGGCTGGGTCATGTTAATCTTAAAAACATGAATCAGCTGATCCACAATAGTTTAGTGAGAGGTCTACCAATAAAGGAGTTCCATTGTGATGAAACCTGCACTGCTTGTTTAAAAGGAAAACATCACAAAGTCTCATTCCCTCCTATTGAAGAACCTAAGTACACTGCCTGCTTGCAGTTACTGCATATGGATCTATTTGGTCCTGTGAGAGTGATGAGCATGGCAAAGAAGAAACACTGTCTGGTAATTGTGGATGATTACTCCATATTTTTATGGACTTTCTTCTTGCATTCAAAGGTTGAGGTTGCTCAGACGATTATAAACTTTGTGTTGTATGTTGAGAAGCAGCATTCCCTATCAGTCAAGTGTATAAGGAGTGATAATGGAACTGAATTCAGAAACCATACACTTGATGATTTTTATCTATCTAAAGGAATCAAGAGGCAGTTTAGCATCCCAAGGACTCCAGAACAAAATGAGAGTAGTGGAGAGAGAAAGAACATGACCCTAATGAAGCTGCAAGGTCTATGTTGGCTGACTCTGGTTGCCATTGACCTTTTGGGCTGAAGGCTGTTAACACAGCTTGCTATGTGCAGAATAGAGTGTTAGTAAATCAGAGGTTGATGAAGACTCCATATGAAGTTCTACATCATTTGGCTCCTCTAATTCATTCTTCAAAGCCTTTGGGTGTCCTTGTTTCATTCTCAACACAAAGGATCAACTCCATAAATTTGATCCTAAGGTGGATGCAGGGTATTTTGTAGGTTATTCATCCACATGCAAAGCTTATGAGTCTTCAACTGCAGAACAAAGATAGTTGAAGAAATCTTGCATGTGAAATTCAATGAATCTCCTAAGGATAAGTTCCACAAAACCCTGTGGAGTTGTTTGATCTGGACACACTGCAATATTTTCCTTATCAACCTTCAGCTATTGCAGATCATGTGGATAAATCATGTTCTGCAGCAAGTCTTCCACCTGGTGGTACTGAAGATGATGATGATATCAGTACTCACCTTTTCAGGTTTAGTGACCAACTGCCTGAGTCTGCTAAACTTGATGTTCCTGTAGCTTCTGCAGCTCCATCCATAACAAATGCTGATGAGATTTCTGACTCCTCTACATCATTTGACTTGACATCTAATACTTGGTTTCAAGAATCTGGATCATCATCTGCTACTGCTGAACCGGCTACAAACACTGCACTGATCTTATAGTATACCAAGAGCTAAAAATCACCCCATGTCTCAAATTATTGGTGATATCAATGTTGGTGTCTCAACCAGAAGTCAATTGTCTAACTTCTGCTTCTATGCTCTCTTCATCAGTCAGCTAGAGCCGAAGAACTATCATGTTGCTTTGAGAGACAATGGATGGGTTGAAGCCATGCAGCTTGAGCTACTTCAGTTCAAAAAGCAGCAAGTGTGGGAACTGGTTCCTCTACCCCCAGGTAAGTATGCAATAGGCACTAAATGGGTGTTTAGGAATAAAACTGATGAAAATGGGCTTATTGTCAAGAAAAAGGCTAGACTGGTTGTACAAGGGTTTTCACAAGAAGAAGGAATTGATTATGATGAAACCTTTGCCCCTGTAGCCAGACTAGAGGCAATTCGATTGTTCTTAGCCTATGCTGCATTCCACAATCTTAAAGTTTTTCAAATGGATGTCAAAGTGCATTTTTATATGGTAAAATAAAAAAGAGGTTTATGTGTGTCAACCACCAGGTTTTGAGGACAATAAACATCCTGATTGGGTGTATCAACTTGATAAGGCTCTTTATGGGTTGAAGCAAGCTCCTAGAGCCTGGTATGAAACACTTTCAAATTTTCTACTTACAATAATTTCACTAAAGGTTCCATAGATAAAACTTTGTTTATTAAGAAAGTGGATCAACATAAGCTACTTGTTCAAATTTATGTTGATGATATTATTTTTGCATCCTCTATCCCCAGTTGTGTGTTATTTTACAAGTTTAATGAAACAAAAGTTTGAAATGAGTGCAATGGAAGAATTACAGTTCTTTCTAGGCTTGCAAATCAAACAAAAGGCTGATGGAACCTTCATTCATCAGTCAAAATATACAAAAGATTTTGAATAAGTTTGATTTACAAAATTGTAAGCCCTGTTCTACTCCCATGTGCCACACCACACAACTGGATGCAGATCGGAAAGGTAAAGCTGTTGATGAAACACTTTACAGATGTATGATTGGGTCCTTGATGTACTTAACAGCTTCTAGACCAGATATCATGTTTGCAACTTGTGTTTGTGCTAGATTTCAGGCTGCTCCTAAAGAATCTCATTTGATTGCAGTCAAGAGAATTTTTAGATATCTGCAAGGTACTCAATCTCTAGGTCTATGGTATTCCACTGGACACTCTTGCAAATTAGTTGTTTTTTCAGATAGTGACTATGCAGGATGTAAGTTAACTAGAAAGTCAACTTCTGGTGGATGTCAATTCCTAGACAACTGTTTGATTTCTTGGCAGAGTAAGAAACAAACATCTGTTGCTACATCCACTGCTGAAGCAGAGTACATTGCTGCTGTAAGTTGTACATCTCAGGTACTCTGGCTTCGGAACCAACTATTGGATTATGGCATTACAGAGTCTAAGACTCCATTATTAATGGATAGTGCTTCAGCTCTGTGTATTGTCAAGAATCCAGTCCAGCACTCTAGGACCAAACACATAGAGATCAGACACCATTTTATTAGGGATTGTTTTGACAAAGGTCTGATTGATCCAAAGTTTGTGCCTAGTGCTGATGAGCTTGCAGATATATTTACTAAGCCTTTGGATAGTTCAACTTTCCAAAACCTTGTGTTAAGGCTTGGTATGCTGCAACTAGAATAAGTGATAACTACTGATGATCTCAGTAAACAAGTTTTGATGCTCATTAGTAAACATGTCACAAATATGTACTGATTCTGTTACAAACTATTGATGTAGTTATAACTACTGATGTCAGTAAAAACAGATAAGTACCGATTTCCTATGAAACCACTGAAAACAGCTAAGTCTGCTGAGTAAGTGTTGAGACAGTATGAAACAGCTGAAAAGCTATGAATTGACGAAAACTACTGATGAGAATTTTCTCTTCAGATTGTTTCAACAAACTGCTGTTTCACTCTAAACAGCTGATGACAAAAACCATGTCTTCAGTAGTTTCACAACTACTGATGACTAATACCAAGTCCTCAGTTGTTTACAACAGCTGAAGACAAAACCAAGGTTTTCAGTAGTTTCACAACTACTGATGACTAAAACCAAGTCTTCAGTTGTTTACAAACGTCTGATAGTTAAAACCAAGTCTTAGTTTTTTTCATAACAACTGATGCCCACACCAACACTTTCAGTCGTTTTCTTTTCAGCCTTTTCTTAACCTATAAATACCTGCACTTTAACCAAACGTTTCATTAGCCGTTTTTCAAACCTTTTCTCTCTCAACAATGGCGACCATGAAACTCAAACCCCGACACAACTGTGTTGCCTACCTTTCAAAATCGGCTTTCTGGAACAAGTTTGACATGCCATCGATCTTATGGTGGATTCCCAATACCGATCAGCCTTTCTTCTGAATCCTACCATATACCCTGATTCCTTAACCTAGTTCTGGACCAACGTCTCTGTAATAACTGGTGACAATGATAGCCAACTCACTCTCCAGTCGTTGGTGAACCAGAAACAGGTGCTCATCACCCCCGACATCATTCGCAAAACCCTAAACTTGCATTATGGCACCTATGTTAAAGAATACCCAAAAGGCACCACTGATATGTCTTCATCAATAAAGGGTATGAGGGCGACTTAAGTGCTACAACCATACTTAAAAAGCACTTCCATGATGCTGAACGACTTATCTTTCATATGGTGAATGCTGCCTTGCATCAAAGACATCTTCTTGGGATCAGATGTCTTCCCGATGGCAACATGTATTGTACTCTATCCTTGAACGCCAAAATCTAAATTTTTCTGAGATAGTGATCATAGAACTAAAGGATCTGGCTAGAAACCTATGGCAAACAGATGGCTACTTTATCCCAGGTTTCTGATGGCCATAATTTTGAATCAATTAAATCTGATGGCCTTGTTGGTCTTGGAGTCCCTGCTCCACTGTTTTAGCTGAGATATACTCCAGACATAACTCAGACCCTACTCTAAAAGGGGATGCCCGGATGCTAAAACCCAAGTAGAGGGAACCCACAACTCCACGTCCAGATCCAAAGTCCCCACCAAATCCCAATCCAAAAAGCCCAAAAAGGCTACTCGGGGAGATGAGTCCCCTGTACCACAAACACATGAAATACATACTGGTTCTAACCCCCCAGTTATGTCCAAGACTCAACCTGCTGAAGCCGCACATGTATCCTCTCAACAGGATCCTGTTGTAACCACAATTGGGGATCCCACATTTCTGGAACCTATCTCAATTGAGAGGGTTACCATTGAAGAGCACCTCTCACCCCGGTGCAATCTGCTTCGAACCAATCTCCACATGCAACCGCCCCTCAAAGCCCAACACTGATAGTTGCTAAAGTGCTGAGTCAGTTGCATTCCTCACCCCCTCCCCAGAAACCACTTACCACCGGGAATACCTCAACTATTGAGGGGGAGGACCAAAATGCTTCTGATAACCCACAGCACAGGGGTTACAATGTACAATCTCCAAGTGTAGAAACGGAGGTTAGAACATCTGGTAAGGCTGCCACTTCTACTGATTTAGCAAATGATCAAGATGAAGTTGGTAGCATCCATAACAAGGCCCATGCTTCTACCGATCTACACTCAGAGCATGTACATCCTGATTCAATCAGGAGGTCAGGTGATTCAGCACAGACTGATGATGACCTGGGCTTTTTCTATGATGTATTAGCCCATAATACCATCCTAGAGACTGAGGTGAGCAGACTCAAAGAGCTGCTAGCCAAAATGTCTCAATATCAAAGTCCATCTACCTCACAAACCCCACAGATGGCACCTTCCATTGAAGGTTCCCCAAACACTGAGCCTACACACTTAACTAAGCCACCAACCACTACTTTTGGCACCACCTCTCAGGGACAGAACCCCTCTGAGCAGATGGTTGCTATCTTTCAAAACTCCTTACCTCTCATCACTCCCATCATCACTGACATAGTGCATAAAGCCATTGATGAGAGGATCTCCTCAAATCTACAAACCCTCATTGATGATGCTGTTCACAAATCTCTTTCTGCCTTTGAAGCCCCTGATCCCAATGCAACCAAAAAGGGGGAGACTTCCAAGTCTATGGCAGTGAAAGAAAAGAAAAGAAAAAGAGTTGATGATGAGAAAGAACCTGCAAAAGAGAAGGAGGTGGAGAAAGAACTAATCTCAGAACAGCTAATCACAGATAAAGAGAAGGAAGATCAGCTGATTACATATAAAAGAAAGAAAAGTGTTGAGTCAAAAGCTGATGAAGATAAATCCTTAGAAGATCTTGTCAAAGATGCTGATGAAGTTCATAGCAGATCCATGGATAAAATTATAGATCAGCTCTTTCGACAAGGTCATGACACAGCCACACTAGACACTAAGATCAGAAGGCTGGAAATAGAAGAGATTCAAGCTAGATGGGCCGGTTATAGCGTGTTGGAAAGGGAAAGATTGGAGATAATGATTAGATTCATTGCCAAATACCTTGGAAGATCATTGATAGAGATAAAGGCCTGGTCCAGAGATAGTATCTTGGAGATAACCAAGAAAATCTGCTCTGCTGGAGGCTATAATATAGGGTTGATCATCGAAGCACTGGATGAAACAGGTGCAGGGAAGAGAACTGAAATGGCAAAGCTCTCCAAAGCCAAACTCACCACCAAAATGCTAAGTCAGTCTTCTCACACTCCCACTTAAACACAACCCTTATCTCTAAAATCTCCCAAATCTATCCCTAAACCAAAGCCACCAACAACTCAACCCACAAAACCAATTCCTTTACCCCCAAAACCACCTCAAACCTTACCCAGTGATACATCCAGAAGGATGAGAAGGGTGTTGAGGGTAGAAGAAGATGAAGAAGAGGATAATGATGAAGATTGTCTACCAATCTCTGCTGTTCTCAACCTTAAAACACCTGAGCACATAAGTCAACAAGTGATTACACCTGACTTGTAAATGCAGATGGTGAAGGTAAAGATTGAAGAAGCAGAACAACAGAAGCAGCACGATGAGCAGTTTCTCAAGATGGTTGACAAGGATTTCCCTCAGTCCTCATCCATTCAAGAAATGAAGAAACAGGCTCTGAGGTTGTACACTCTTAGACATACTTTTCAACATCAAAGAGAAAGAGTGCGGATCTGGCCAGACCCCAGGGTAAGTTCTAGAATTCATAAGAAGAATATACCAAGTAGATATCATGGCCAAGTGAAGAAGACCTTGAATGCTGCAATTACATTGGCCATGGTAGTCTCACCCTGCAAAATCATTAAAGAATTCAAGAGAGCTCACAACTCCAAGACAACCCCGCAATCTATTCTTGAGAACAAAATGATCAAGAAGGGGTTGTTATACAAAAGACTTGAAGATCTTCAGAAGAGTGAACTCCAGTTGTTGCTTGAAGGCTCTCACCCTGATGAATTTGCTTACAAAGAGATAACAACTGTGGAGTTGCAAAATGGAATGATAGTGAGATACCTGTCTGAGTATTATGGTCCAGAGTTCTTCTTCGAGGGAGAAGCAGAAGAACTCACCAAGGAGGAACAAGTTGTTCTCCTTGAGGCCTATGCTAGTGAGTCTTATAGACTCATTTTTGGGGATTAGGTTTCATGGTTGGGACAAGACTCTGTGTCCAGTTTCCCAAGACAGAGTTCCCTTCCATACTTAGCCAATCAAATGATTAGAAACCTTTTCTCGGACTGTGCTTAACTGATTACCTCTGAAGCTGATCAAGAGGGTGTTTCTGCCAAGAATAAGTGGGATCATCAATAAGTTTAGAGGTTTTGGCTGCATTGGTTCAGGGGGAGTTTGTTGGACCAAAAGAACCAATGAGCCTGATCAGAAAAACCTCTAAGTCCCACAGACATTACAACTGCTGAAGAAGATCACAACAGCTGAAGACATCAGCTGATTACAAGGTCTGAAGACAAAGTCTGAAAGTAAAGTACTGAAGACAAAGTCTGAAGCCATCAGATAAAGACAAAGTCTGAAAGTAAAGTACTGAAGAACAAAGACTGAAGACAAAGACCGAAGACCAAAGTGATCAGTAGTTGTCACAATAGCTGAAGTAATTAACTTCAGTAGTTGTGATGGTTTCCTTTCAGTACTTGTAATTTACTTTTCAGTAGTTATAGTTTCAGTAGTTGTAGTTCAGTAGTTTTATGTTTTTGTACTTAAGCATTCTCTGAGATGTAATCAGTAGTTGAGAACATTCTCAGTAGTTTGCATAGTTTCAGTAGTTTGAATAATTCTGTTAGACGTCACTATCAAGTGACATCAGCAGACGTCACATTTCCTATATAAGGAATGTTGACCTAGTTGTAAAGTGTGACATTGAGCCACCACGAAAGTATACAAATGAAATATTTCTTTTGCAGAATTCTCTCTTTCTATAACCGTGTACTGTTACATTGAATATCAATTGTGTTCTTGTGAATTGTTTAATTCGTTGTTCGAATTCCGCTGCAATACTCTCTAATTAATCAAACATAGATCACCGATCCTAACACTTGGTACTGAACCATCCTTTCAGCTTCTCCAGGATGATTTTCTCCTACTTAGTGGAGAACATTGAGAGGAAAAGGAAGGAGGGCTTTTGCATGTACCCCCGATTCATGCAGATGATTATAGACCAGAAGTTCCCTTTCCTTCCAAAGGAGAAGGAAGATGCAGTAGTTCTTGAGGTGATGGATGATACCACCTTAGGCCGGATGAAGGTGTACAGGGGGAAGCAGGTGAAACCCTCTGTAAGGAGACTGTTCGGGCATTTGGCCCGTGAGAACTATGTGGTGCCAGCTCGGAGGAAGTGGCACCACGATGATAGTGATTATGATGTTGAGCAGATTGATCTACCCTCCGATGACTCTGATGATGATGATTGCGGGGATGCTGGAGATAACATGCCCATTCCACCGAGGGGCACAACGACTGATAGTATACCTCCAGTATCTGCCCCCACTGGAGATGTAGCGGAGTCTGCTGGGTTCCACCAGGGGTTTGTACCTGGTGGATCCGGTGAGACTGCTAATGACCCAACATATGTTCCTGATCCGCCGCGCCGTGATCTAGGGGGAGCATCCTCCTTGACTGGATCAAGAAGGAAGAGGATGGCTCAGCCCCACGGCTTAAAAAAAAAAGAAGCGCCGACTTACCTTCGTCACCACCACAACTACCACCAACCCCACCGCCATAGACACTCCTACTATCACATCCACCACCACAGCCGCCACCACTTTACCTACCACAACCACCTTTTCACCACCCACCACAACATTCATTCCTACACCACCACCACCTTCATCTATACCATCCCCAATCTTCACCACTACAACCACCACCACTAGATTTCCTGCAGCACCATCATCACACTCCCCTTATCCTACAGGATCACATGTACCTCCTAGCGGGGTAGAGGACCAGCTCTTAGCACTCAACCGTATGGTGCTGAGACTGTTGGCTGCTGATGATGAGAAGACTGCGTAGATTCGTCAGCTGGAAGATCTCACAGCTGCCTAGTCCCAGCAGATTTCTCAGCAGGATCAGCTAATTAAGCAGCAGGCATAGCAAATGGCTGCTCAGAGCAAAGAGATTGCCCAACTCCAAGAGCATAGAGTCAGATCAGCAAAGAAGATTGAGGAGTTGGAGGAAGCTAAAAAGTCTGTCATGCTCAAGCTCAAAGGAACTAAAGATGAGCCTCTGAAGATAAAGGAAGGAGATGGTGATGAGGGTGATGATGAGGATGATGATGAAGATGAAGAGAGTGATGATGATGAAGGGGATGAGGAAGAAGAGACAGAGGACAGGCAGGAGGATGATGATGATGAAGGAGGATATGCAGCTGCATCTGCCTCAGCTTAGGGTCAAGAGAGAAGATCAAAGAGAAATCAAGACCAACAAGCTTCCTCTTCTGCCTCACCAAGTGATGATCCAGCGATTCAAGATAAAAGTAATGATTTGTTGATTATGCAATTGATAGTTTTGTACTTGAATCATGGATTAAACTTATGTATTTGATGCTTATATTAAGATTAATGTATTTCTGTCTAGATTATTAACTAATGTTTGATGTGTTACATGTTTACAACAAGCAGATTCAAACTTTCAAAGGGACGAATTTGATGTTGCTCCCCTTCAGCAGGTCAAGACTCAATTGACTATGATTCTTGATCTGCAAGGGATCGTCAGGAGATCTGTGCATTATACCCTTGAGGAAGAGGAAATAATTCATGATCTTTCAAATGAGCAACTGGCTGAAATGTTCAAGCTAAACCCAGATGAGATCATTAAGGATGCTCCAACTGTTGAGTCTACCAGTGAAGAAGAGCTAAATGACATTGATGAGATAGAATAGAGGACATCACAGCAGGGCACTATCCTTAGTACGCTGACAACGAGGGAAATATGGTCCCCAATATGGGTGAATCCCTAGTTAGTGATACATTTGAGGTATTGGATCAGATGAAGAAGGAGTCAGAGAAGATTGAAGGAAAAGCCCAAGCCTCAAATAACGATGTTGATATCAGAAAGGCGGAATGGGATGCTTGTTTCGAAGAAATCCGAGCCAAACGCGCAGCTCCTAAATAGAATATCTACACCAAACTCTACAGAGTGAAGAAACATCATAAGGTGTCAGGCAGGATTATTGCGTGGGCACATTTCGAGGATCTAAATGTTTATGCAATAAAGAGGGAAAAGGGCATAGAGTACTTTAGATTTCCACATGATCTAAAGACTCTACCTGGTTTTGAGCTCAACCAGCTGGCGAAACTGAAGTTATTATATGCTGACCCAAGGAAGATGTCAGGCTGGTTTGAGGCTGCTCTGAAGAAAGAGTACCACACCAGGTGGGTCAACTTCAAACCTCAACAACCTACGAGGTATATCAGACGTTCTGAAGTTGATCCTATAACTGGTAAGCCCAAGATTGTGCTGAAGTGGAGTCCACCAAGAACAATGTCAAGAATCCCTCTCAGGGAAATGCCTCAGGACTTTACTCCACACTTTAAGTGGTGGTACTATGATTGGAGAACCGGGGAGGCGGTCATAGTTCTAAATAAAGAGGGACAAATGAATACCATCAGGGTGTTTGACCCAATGTGGCTCACTAACTTGTCTGATAATGATGTTTACACATTATACAAGTGGCCACTATTCTATGACCCACAAGATATTGTACAAGCCCTCCAATTCCAAAATGTCATAAGCCTCTGCTTTGCATTCAAGATACATGCAGGAGTCACTAGAGAGAAAAAGTGCAAGAAATATGAAGAGGTGATGCAGAAGGTAAGACATTAGATAGGCCTAGGTCCAAGGGGGAGTTTGTTGATACATATGTACCTAGATCCGGATCTAAATGTAATGTCTTGTAATGTCTTGCGCTTATGTAAGTGTCGGGTACTTAATGAAATGATATGATTGGTTATGTTTATAATGTTTATATATTCATTAATGAGTTGGTGACTTGATTATATAGGTTGTGAATGTTTGAATTGATTTACATAAGGTTATAATAATGAATAGAATTCAACTTGAGTTGGTGAAGTTCTCATGCATCCGACAGGTCCATACGTCCTAACAGTAGTGATGCGTCCGAATGGCCATGCGACTGAGTGTCCATGCGCCTAAATAGTCCATACGCCTGAACAACTTCATGCGTCTAACTCAGTCGCAAGACTGAATGATCTGTCGTGCGAATGGATCAAACGCATGGCTCAATCGCATGAATGAACCATGCTAATGGTTCAGACGCACGAATGAGCAACCCTAACCTATAAATACCACCTAAGTCGTGGAAAAATGAGAGGATTGATTCCTATTCGACTCCAAACACACCCTAGCTGTCCAGAAGCCTCCAAGCCCGTACTCCAAGTTCATAGAACGCAACAGATTGATTGCTAATCGATTGTTAACGTTAGATTTGGTACCTTATTGTTTCTACGTGCGTTCTCACTTATTGGATCGCCAATCAAATAGGATTCGACACTATTTGGTTTGGTTTACACGTTAATCAGTTTGTATTTTGTTTATATACAAGATCCTAACAAGAGAAGGTAAGACATTAGATAGGTCAAGGTCCAAGGGGGAGTTTGTTGATACATATGTACCAAGATCCGGATCTAAATGTAATATGTCTTGTAATGTCTTACACTTATGTAAGTGTCGGGTACTTAATGAAATGATATGATTAGTTATGTTTATAATGTTTATATATTTCATTAATGAGTTGGTGACTTGATTATATAGGTTTTGAATGTTTGAATTGATTTACATAAGGTTATAATAATGAATACAATTCAAACTTGAGTTGGTGAAGTTCTCATGCGTCCGATAGGTCCATACGTCCTAACAGTAGTGATGCGTCCGAATGGCCATGTGACTGAGTGTCCATGCGCCTAAATAGTCCATACACCTGAACAACTTCATGCGTCTAACTCAGTCGCACGACTAAATGATATGTCGTGCGAATGGATCAAACGCATGGCTCAATCGCACGAATGAAGCATGCTAATGGTTCAGACGCACGAATGAGCAACCCTAACCTATAAATACAACCTAAGTCATGGAAAGAGAAGAGGATTGATTCCTATTGGACTCCAAACGCACCCTAGCTGTCCAGAAGCCTCTAAGCTCGTACTCCAAGTTCATAGAACGCAATAGATCGATTGCTAATCGATTGTTAACGTTAGATTCGATACCTTATTGTTTCTACGTGTGTTCTCACTGATTGGATCGCCAATCAAATAGAATTCCGCACTATTTGGTTTGGTTTACACGTTAATCAGTTTGTATTTCGTTTATATACAAGATCCTAACACCACCAAAGTGGGTAACAACACCCCCACCGAAGTGGGTAATAACACACCCACCGAAGTGGGTAACAACACCCCCACCAAAGTGGGTAACGACACCGAAGGTCAGTCACATAGATTGGAACCCTTGCGTGCACACTTTAGGATTAGCTGAACCTCACGTGGTAGAGCTTAAGGCATTTAGAGCCGTGCACCTCTGTACATATTGCTTGCAAGCCTTTCTATACTTTCTCTTTATTCATGAATGCATTCTATCATTATGTTCCTCTTTTCATTATCTTCCACTTTACGTTACATAATACTTTCATTACATTTATTAACATTCAACGCAAAGCCAAGGGAAGACATACATACATAATAAGGAACATACATAAACATACACCATCACCATACAGGCAACATCATAAGTACATAACACACATAAAAAATAAGCCATCACATCATAACCAGGCCTATCTCCCTATTTTACCCCTTAAAAACCACTTAGAAATCTCAAGTCCAAATTGGGCGCATGGGACCTTCCACGCATATGAGCATAAAAATTCTAAGTGTGAAACAGTCTGGCGTATGGGCACTATTTGGGTGCTTCTGCCCTGTTCAGGCGCATGACATCTGTTCAGGCGCATCACCAACACAACCATTTCAATCACTTGGGCGCATGGGCACTATTTAGGTGCATGGCCAACACTTAGCCGTTTCAATCACTTGGGCACATGTGCACTATTTAGGTGCATGGCCAACACTTGGGCGCATGGCCAACACTTGGGCGCATGGCCAACACTTAGACGCATGGGCCACTGTTTAGGCACATGGACCCCCCTCCTGGTGCATGGCCAACACTTAGACGCATGGGCCAACATGCTGGGCGCATGGGCCACTATTTAGGCGCATGACCCGCCCTTGGCGCATGGTCAACACTTAGGCATCTGGCCTCTCATGCTGGCGCATGGACAACTGTTTGGGCGCATGAGCCACCTCTAGGCGCATGGACCACTATTCATGTTCAACAGAACATTCTAAAATATTCTATGCTATCAATATCGCCCGATTATCATTCTAATCATACCCAAGCACAAATCTACCATACTAAGGCCCTCTAAGCATGATAATCATCATCACTAACCCATAAACACACTATAACATACATACATACATCATTTGAACATAAAGTTAAAACTAACGTTTCTTTCAAAATGTTTACTTAGTATGCATAATAGCCCCAAATCAGTTGAAAATCAGTAAAAGAGGGGTTCTAGAAACTCACCTTGAGTAGCCTTTGAGCAACACTCTTCCAGTTCAAGACCCACTTTAATTCAGCTCTTGAGTCCTGAAAACAAACTCTAAACATTCAGAACTTCGGTCAAGAACTCGAAACCCAGCTGGAACCGAGCTTATAGAAGAGAAGACTTACCTTTGAAGCTGCTTCTTCCACTTTCTCTCTCTAGAACCGAGAGTCTCTCTCTCTCTTCTTCTTTTCAGCCGTGAAGAAGAATGAAGAAGAAAGAATGCCTAGCCATGCCCCTTAAATCCTTAAAGTAAAAATGTTTGTACTTTGTACACTTTATCCCCCTCCACTTGTGCACAATTTCTATTCTTTATATTTACTTTTCTTTTCCTTTTGTTTACATAGAAATTCGGGGTGTTACATCCATGGAATAATTATTGTGTGTATCCATGACCCGTCAATACCAAATTTAAGTCTCTTATCCTTTCGCCTTTTCTTGTGTGTAACCAATACCAACAAAGGATCATAAAAACTATAGTCTCATAATGTGAATCCATAGTTTACCTGTCATAAAATTCTTAAACATAAGGATAACATTCAAGATATCCATCATAATATTCGAATAAACATCTCAAAAGATCCAAGAAACATCCCAAAATATCTAAACAAACATTCCAAATAAACATCCCAAAAGATCCAAATAAAAATCCATAAAATCCCATTAAACATCCACAAAATCCTACTGAAACAACCCGAACTTTGACCCTACACTCTTAACCCAGGCTCACAAACAGAAGGTGGAATTCTTAACCACACTTTCCTATAATCAACACTTTCTCCAAAAAAACAAAACTGCTGTTAGGTATCTTGCATCACCTTCCTCACATTCCAAGGTACCTAACTTTTCCATACATACATCCATATCATTAGAAATATTATGTTTGTCAATCAACATTTGTGCCGCTTCCATTAGCTTTGAGTCTAGCGATTGCTTTGTTTTCTCCTTCTTGTTTTTAGAGTCTTGAGATAAGGGTCCTCTTTTGTTTTTAGATCCAACAAATGACTCCTCACTCGCACCTTGTGTCGAGGATTCTAGTTGGGTGCAATCAATATCATCAAAAAGATTTTTGTTTTGGTCAGACACTTCCTTAGAAGGATGAGAAAGTGTAGAAGATAGCCCCCAACTATCAAGACCATGTGAAGTAGACCCCTCAAACAACTGAACACAGAGTTTCGGGTAAGCAAGTGGCAAACGTGTTAATACTTCTACATAGTAGTTTGACTGTGTAAACAAATATTATAAAATACATTAAAAGTTTTAAACATTCTACAAATTTAGATAAATATTATTTACAATTAAGAAGTACCTTAACTCTTTTTCCCATCTTTTTCTGACAAGTTAAAAGTGTTTGTTAGAGGATTATAAACGTTGCCGGTTTTGCTTTTAAGCTTTGTCCAAGCTAAAAATTTCCCTTTACATAATCATAGCGGTTATTCATTTGTCATTGATTGGCTATGAAATTATGTTCTTGGTTCAACTATTATGCTACATTCTTCCATGATACTAGTTTAAGGCTACTACCTTCATGACCATGTAATGTCAATTCATGAATACATGCTTCAAGGAAAGTTTTTTCAACACCATCTTGCTGCCAACTAATCCTATTCTTTTGTTCCGCCATTTTACAAAGCTAATCACATTTAAAAAACCTAAGCACATATGACAAAACAAAATAGAACTTTCAAGTGAAAAGAACAAAGTAGCGTGCAAATAACATATAGACCACAAAGGCAAACAATATATATAATTACATTCAAGTGAAAAGAACAAGTTGCAACATATATAATTAATTTAAGAAACTGTAGATGAAAAGTCAAAAAATATAGACCACAAATTCTTGTCAAACAAATATAGGTTGTATAGACAAAGAACAAGCAAGCAAATGTCGATCACAAATTCTCATCTAATGGAAGCAGCTTAGTTGTAGCTTATTCTTGACCTCATAATTGTTTTCAATTTCAAGTGTTTGGACTTCATTTTCATTATTTTAGAAGTCACCAACAAAAAAATTCAAGCCATTAACAAAAAAATATAAACCTAGTTTGAATCAGAGGCTGTAATCGAGCATGTTAAGGGGCTGTTGACAGAGATGGATTGACTTATGTGATAGTGAGAGTCGACAACAAAAAATGCAATTGATGTTGAAGAGAGTCGCCAGAAAGAGGGTGTTGATGTTGGAAAGAGTCACCGGAAAGAGGGTTGTTGATGTCGGAGAGAGTCGCTGGAAAGAGGTTGTTGATGTTGGGGTGGGGCGGTGATTAGTGATGTCGACGGAGGACGGCGGCACATGTAGATGGGATGGCAGTGCCGGGAAGGTGGCGATGCAGATGGGATGCAGATAGGATAAGGGGTTGGGATGTAGATGAGATAAGAGGGTTGGGATGCATATAGGATAAGAGGGTTGTTGATGTCTAAGGATGAATGTAAACTTTTTAGGTTAACGGGTATAGATGGAAGATATTTCATTCATCATCTTTTAGTAGCTGAATGGTTCAATGCTGAATGGAACCATTCAACACCTATTTTTTCCAACCAAACACTTTGAATGAGATGTGTTGAATGGTTAAGTGCTGAATGGAACCATTAGTAGTCTACCAAAGTACCCTTAATAGATCAAATAGGAAACTGGAAACAATATGGTTTGATACTTAGAACACAAGCAAATATAAGATAGAACAAGAATAAATAACATAAGGATATTGGTTTTCAAGAATGTTGTATAATGCTCTTCAGTTCTTTTATAAGTGTTAAAGCATAAAGAAAAATACAAAAACCTGAGATACTTTATACTACATCCGACAACTGACCATGCTTAGAAAGCCAGCTAGAAACATTTGAATTTGACAACTGATATGCTTCAAATTATACATAAAAATCCTATCAAAAGCACATCAATTATTTATCAATATCTACCTTAAAATGATGAGTATGTACTTAAAAATGTTAATTTATGTTTGTTGGTGTTTAAAAGGGCAAGTTGGACAAATGAAACATATTTGACAAGAATTTGAAGTAATCCGAGCTTTGGAGTCCAAGCATAGGGTCGTGCCTCACTAAGCACGCCCCCATTCCTTGCCTGAAACACACCCCTGTGCTAAATTGACACACCCCCATGTTTGGAGACCTAACAGGACAAAAAGTACTGTCTCCTAAAAGTAAGCACGGGGCCATGCCCCATCTCCAACACGGGGTCGTGCCCCATCAAGCACGGGGCCATGCCGACACCCTCTACACGTACGAGCTAAACAACTTTCGTAAGCATTGTACTAGCACGGGACTGTGCCTTTTAGGCATGGGCCGTGCTTAAACACTCCATAAAGCCTATAAAGGAAGCCTAAGTTCACTATTTTGGCAAGCTTTTGGTGGGAGAGTTACTCTGTAGAATTCTCTAAGAAATCAAGTCTTCAAGACTATTTGGAGGCTCGGGAGGTGCATACAACACTTGGAAGAAGCTCGGGATTGCCCAAACACTATCCATTGGGGATCACTGGTTTGATTGTTCTATTTCATCGATGATTTCATATCTACCTTCTTTGTTATCTATTGTTATGTTCAAGCTCATTATGAGCTAAACTCTTATTATCATCCAAATTGGATGAAACTTATGTAATTTGTGATGAACTAATGGTGTGATATATGTTATGTTAATATTATGTTGGTCTTGGAAAAACTTTTGATGGGTAGCATCTACATTTGAATGGGAAGTTATAAATTTATAGATTGTAATTGCGATTGTCATACACGGTTGAAAAACGTATGATCAGCTTTTATTCGCGAAAACGGTCTTCATAATAAATCTATGGCTAATGAACTACAGATGGTTATTAGAAATCATATCACCTTAACTTTCTGATTATTTTCAGGGGTTCCCTTTTATTAGTCTTAGAAATCTACAGTAATTGTTACGGTTTTTTAAAATTAATGGTATGTTAGGAAGGAACTTGATCAACTCTCTTTTAACATTAAGTTATGTTTTCAAAAATCATATGTCAAAAAGGTCACAAAAGATTTACCTACATTACTATGGCTTTGATCTAAGTAGTAAAATTAGCCTGACATAATCATAGTCATTACGGCAGTAGGATATATGAGAAGTCGTACCAACTAATCTTTATAAACATTAACATAACTACATTAATCAATATCTTTAAATCATACCACCAATTCATTATAGTTACATAAGTGTAATCTAATTAGGATGATAACCTTTATTCCTTGGTTTTAAATCTAAATGCTTCAATCTAAGTTTACTTTATTTTTATTATTGTTTTTAAACACTAAAGATCTTATCAATGTAATTTATCATTTTCTCAAACAAAAACCAAATCTGATAGTCAAATCTTAAGATTGTTGAGTAGGCTAGGTGGGTTCACGGATTGATACTCGGTTCTTACCAACACTATATTGCCACATGACAGGAACACTTGCCTTTTGTGTGTGTGGTTTTGTATTTGTAATAACCAATTAAAACTAAATCTTTGTGAAAAATCCTTATCAAAATATATTTATTCAGCATCGCATCAAGTTTTTGGCGCCGTTGCCGGGGACACATGACAGTTTGAAAAACAATCTAAAATTTTACCTATCTTGTGTATATCTTGTTAATGTATTTTGTTCAATTTTATTTTCATTTTTGCTAGATATTTTTCCTTAGCTAGTTTAGTTACAATTGCTTGATTCATTCTAAGCTTTAGTTAGTTTATGCTTCCTGGTCATTGCGCCTCATACCTTCAAAACTCTTCTTGCTTGCCGCTACTACTGTCAATTGCTCTCTTCACATCAAACCACTTCCTTTTCTCACCCATCGGCTTCTTCTTCTCGTTAACCCTGGTTTGCTTTGTCCATCCAGCCTTAACTAAGTCATCAGTAAAACTGCTGGTGAAGTGCACCGCAACTTGCAAGGTTAAAGGCTTGGAGGATCGAACCATTCCTTTGACTCTAGGATGTAGCCCCTAGATGAAACGTGCTATGCCTTAGATTTCAATGTCACCAGGTGGCACCAGTCAAGACATGGCTAAGAAGCAGTTGATGTACTTAGTGTAATTAGGGCCTTTCATCTCCATGCTCAAAAATTGCTATTGTAGCTTCTCGAGTTGATTGATGGAGCAGTACTTGTTGGTTATCAGCTCCCTGAATTCGGTCCAACTCATTTGGTTAGCAACGTTTTTTCCCTAGAGCTGAGTAAGCGTCTTCCACAATTCCAGAGCCGATCCCTTAAGTGATTGGGATGCGGACCAACCAAATGGTTCCGAAGAAGAAGGAACAATACTCAGATGAGGATCGAAAAATGTTTGAGATTGATGCTAAAGCGCATGGAATTCTGGCCATGGCACTGCCAAATGAAATCTATTCTGGGCTTATGCATCATGAAACTGCTCATGAGCTCTGGAATGCATTGAAGGAACAATTTGGTGGAACATATGAGGTCTTAGCAAACAACAGAGAAATCCTTGCCCAACAATATGAGACATTCTCTCATAAGAAGGGTGAGTCACTGACTCAACAGTTTGAGCGTTTTTCCTGTTTGATCTCTGAGCTGTAAATGGTCAAACATGAATACACTAATAGTCAGATGAACAACAGATTCCTCAGATCACTGCCTAAGAGATGGGACACATATACCATTGTCGTACGCTCCAATGCAAATCTGGATAGTCTATCTCTCACTCAACTCCATGGGAAACTGCTTACATTTGAGAGAGATAGAGCAGAAAAGGAAACGGCATCATCAGGAAAGCTCACTGATGATTTGTACCAGGGAACACTGCCTTGGCGGTCATGAGTCAGAATATGCGCATCAGAAAGCAATTATGTGAGCATATAGTTTCCTCAACGGTTCAGATCATGCATTGTTAGTGTTGACAGTCAGTCAGGCTGTAATAGTGACACTTTGTGTTTCATTATGGATGATTTAAAGGGTATTGCTGATGATGACTTAGAAGAGATGGATTATGAGCAAAATGGCCTTGTAATATCAGATCTCAAAAGTTCTACAAGAGAACTGGTAGGAAATTTCCAGGACTCTTGGCAAAACCAAAGTTGGTTTTGACAAGAGTAAGTTGAGGGTCACAAATGCCACAGGCTTGGACACTTTGCAAGAGAGTGTAGATCACTGGATCTAACTCCTTTGCACCTTTGTGACTTTTCAAAGCAATAGTCCACAAAACAGAGGGCAATATCATGCTAGTTCTGGTCATCATCACAACCTATATCTCCTGCATATTTTGTCCCTCAGGGTCCAATGTCATATCCATATCCCTGATATACATGCCACACCCAAATCCGGTTCAAGTTCCTATGCACAAAAAACCTCAAGCCCTACATGTTGGACCAAAAGAACCAATGAGCCAAGATCAGAAAACCTCTAAGTCCCACATGGTATCACAAAACTGCTGAAAGCTTCATCAGCAGTTTGACAAGTACTAAAGACTTCAACAGCTGAAGATCAAGTGCTGAAGACTTCAACAGCTGAAGAACTAAAGTGCTGAAGTACAACAGCTGAAGAACACAAGTACTAAAGTTGAACAGCTGAAGAACACAAGTGCTGAAGCTGAAGTTCAAAGTACTGAAGTACAACAGCTGAAGAGTTTACAAGTGCTGAAGATCAACAACTGATGTACAAAGTCTGAAGACAAAGACTGAAGACATCAGCTGATGATATCTACTAAAGTCATCAGCTGATGAAACATCTGAAGGTCAAGTCTGAAGATCAAGTACTGAAGTTTCAGTAGTTTGTCACAACAGCTGAAGAGTACTTCTTCAGTAGTTGTGATATCAGTAGTTTATATTTTTACTTTCAGTAGTTTTGTAAAACGACTGAAGAGCTTGTTCTTCAGTCGTTGTAGTTTCAGTAGTTTTATGTTTTTCTGTAGTTATAACAACTGGTAACACTTAGCATTTTTGTAAGGAGATGTCAGCTGTTTTGACATCTTCAGTAGTTGTGTTTCAGTTGTAATAAATCTGTAGATGTCACCATCAAGTGACATCAGCAGACGTCACATCTCTTATATAAGAGGTGTCGACCTAATTCTAAGTGTGACATTCTGTTACCACGAAAGCGAATATTGAATGAAATATATTTGCAAATTCTCTCTCTATCCGTCTTTGTTCTTCATTGAATATCGTTTGTTCTTGTGAATGGCTAATCATTGTTCGATTTCCGCTGCTATACTCTCTAATCAATCAAACATAGATCACTGATCCTAACAAGTGGTATCAGAGCATGGTTAATCATTGATCGATCTAACAATTGATCATTGAAATGCTAATTGATATCTGTGTTTGATTGAATTAGCGTATTCGCAAGAACTGGTTATAGATTATTGAATTTCTATCGCTTTCGTTCATTTATTTTGAGATCTTCTAGTTCAATTGGTGTGTTGTGTTTTGTTCTAAATTGGTTTAGCTTAATCGAATTTGATTGAATCTGAGATGACGACTCCTTTTAATGATCACAATACCGGTTCCTCAACCAAGCCTCCGATGCTGGTTAGGACCGAGTATAACATATGGCAACGAAGAATGTCATCACCTGTCTGTTAACAGTTCAGGTTGTTAGACATCTGTGGTACATGGACCACATAAGCCTATGGTGAACAATCCGGAAACCAATCAAATGGTTCCGAAGAAGAAGGAACAATACTCTGATGAAGATCGGAAACTATTTGAGATTGATGCTAAAGCCCATGGAATTCTGGCCATGGCACTGCCTAATGAAATCTATTCAGGGCTTATGCATCATGAAACTACTCATGATCTCTGGAATGCCCTGAAGGAACAATTCGGTGGCATAGATGAGGTCTTAGCAAACAATAGAGAAATCCTTGCCCACACAATATGAGACATTCTCTCATAGAAAGGGTGAGACACTGACTCAACAGTTTGAGCGTTTTTCCTGCTTGATATCTGAGCTGAAAATGGTGAAACAGGAATACACAATAGCCAGATGAACAACAGATTCCTCAGATCACTGCCTGAGAGATGGGACACATACACTATTGTCCTACGCTCCAGTGCAAATCTGGATGGCCTATCTCTCACCCAACTTCATGGGAAACTGCTTACATTTGAAAGAGAGATAGAGCAGAAGAGGAAACTGTCCTCATCAGGAAAGCTCACTGATGACTTTGTACCAGGGAATACTGCCTTGGTTGGTCATGAGTCAGAATATGCTGCATCTGAAAGCAATTATGATGAGCATATAGATTTCTCTTCAAATAGTTCTGATCATGCATTTGTTGGTATTGAGAGTCATTCTGGCAGTAATAGTGACAATTTATGCTTCATTATGGATGATCTGAAAGGAATAGCTGATGATGATCGAAGAGATGGATATTCTGAGCCAAATGGCATTGATTAATATCAGATCTCAGAAGTTCTATAAGAGAACTGGCAGGAAATTTCCTGGACTCTCTGGCAAAACCAAAGTGGTTTTGACAAGAGTAAGTTGAGGTGTCACAAATGCCAAAGGCTAGGACACTTTGCAAGAGAGTGTAGATCAACTGGATCTAACTCTTCTGCACCCTTTGTGACTTTTCCTAGTACTAGTCCACAAAACAGAGGGCAATATCCTGTGTTCTGGTCATCATTCACATCCTAGATCTCCTGCATACTTTGTTCCCCAGGGTCAAATGTCATATCCTTATCCCTGCTATTATGTGCCTCAACCAAATCCTGTTCAAGCTCCAATTGCACAACAACCACAAGCATTGCCTGAACCACAGCCTTCCCAATCTCATCAACAAACTCAACCTCAACAACACAGCTTCTTCACACCAGGAGTTGTTGACTGGAGCAGTTTACCAGATGACTTGTCTGGTCATGAACAATGTTCTCAGGTGTGGTCAACATGGGGGTGAAGTCCCTTTGGAAATCTAGCTCTTATGGCTTTGGATTCTGCTGTACTTCATCCCTAATGCACTACCTCTACACAAAGGTATCACAGGTATCCTCTGAGGCAAAAGCCAAATTATGTTTTGAAACATGCATAGCAGCATTTGCATCTATTAGAGAAGCAAATGTAGCTTTAATCAACAAGAACATTGAGCTAGAACAAATAATTTCCAAAAGCAAAGCTGAATTTGAGTCTGTGCTTAATGATTAAAAATGATGAGATGTACAAACTGAAATGCCAAATAACTGATGATAAGGCTAGGGAAGAGATACTTCTAGAGAAGTAAAAGATCTCAAAGAAACCCTTGCAGTTACCCAGGTAGAGTGTGATAGATGGGTACAATCATGCAAAGGTTTTGAAATGCTTCTTAGTAAGCAATCTGCTTCCAATGTGAAGTTTGGCATTGGTTACAATCACACTGCTCCACCTACAGATTTTACTCCAAGAGCCTAGGTAGAATCTGATGGTGAGAGTAATAACCAATCCATCTCATCATGTGATCTACTTTCTGATACAACACAATCAGAAGTAGAAGTCAGCATCAAGCCCTCTCAGAACCTATCAGCTGATGTTGATGGTTCAAATGCTGACACTCACATGATCAATGAGTTGATCAACTCAGGAGTTAATTCTGAAAGTCCTGAAAGGACTAGAGAGCAGATTTAACACCTGAAGTTCAAACTCCAACTACTGTCAGTACTGAAAAGAAGAAAACTGTCAGTAGAAAGAGTTTGAAGGCTACTAAAGAGGAAGTCAAGGAGCAAACAATGCTTCCAAAGCACTGAAGAAAAGTCTTCAGTTGCTTCACCCTCTTTAGTTGATGATCAACCTAAGATGAAGAAGAAACCATGTGAAGTATGTGGTTTTTTCAATCATCTTACAGATGATTGCTGGTACAAAAGAGGTTCCAAACTCAAACATAAAGAAGAAATAAAGAGAAAATGGTAAAAATGAAAACTGAGTTTGAGACCACATTTGTATTAGCAGCAACATCAAATCCTGTAACCCTTAAGTCCTCAAAGAAATCCAAAAAGGAAGGGGTTAAACAGGTGACAGCTGAGAGTGCTCAGAAGAAGAAGGTGCAACATAGGAACTTATCAAACTCCACTGGCAATGTGTCTGATGAGCTGAAAGCTTTATCACAAAATTAGACACAGCTGGTTGATGGTTCAACATCTGTTGGGTAGAGTTAACCAATTAGATGCTCCTATGTTGAAACCACAGAAAAGGAGATCCAAGCCAAAGGATTCTCTTCTTCACCATCTTCTTCCTCTCAGGCTGTTGTTTCAAATAAACCTGTTAGTTTACCATCTATTGATGAGACCAGGCCCAAAACCAAAAAGGTTTGGGTCTCCAAAACTAACTGATTGTTTATTATTGCAGGGTTCTCCAACATGCCCAAGTAGCATCTGGTATGTAGACAGTGGGGGATCTATGCACATGACTGGGAACAGCTCTCTTCTTCATGACTACTCTCAAGGAAGAAGAAGGGTTTTGTTCTTTTGGCAATGATGCTAGGGGTTACATCATTGGAAATGGCTTTGTCTCCAATGGAGAAGAAATAGTTTGATGATGTTAATCATGTGGAAAATCTCAAGTACAATCTCTTGAGTGTCAGTCAAATGTGTGATAAAGGCCATGTTGCTCTTTTCACCAGTCAGAACTATAGGATTCTGTCATCCAAAGTTCTGCATTTGATTGACAAGTGTTGGATGATCACACTCTCCTGAGAGCCAACAGGACAGGAAGAGTGTATGCCTTAGATCTTTCCAAGAAAATAGATCTCAGAGGCAATCCTTGCCTATTTTCCAAAGCCTCTTCTCAAGAATCTAAACTGTGGCACAGAAGGCTGGGTCATGTTAATTTTAAAACATGAATCTTATCCACAATAGTTTGTTCAGAGGCTTACCAATAAAGGAGTCCACTGTGATGAAACCTGCACTGCTTGTTTAAAAGGAAAACAACAAAGTCTCATTCCCTCCTATTGAAGAGCCTAAGTCCACTGCCTGCTTGCAATTACTGCATAGGATCTATTTGGTCCTGTGAGAGTGATGAGCATGGCAAAGAAGAAATACTGTCTGGTAATTGTGGATGATTACTCCAGATTTGTATGGACTTTCTTTCTACATTCAAAGGATGAGGTTGCTCAGAAGGTTATTAACTTTGTGTTGTATATTGAGAAGCAGTATTCCCTCCAGTCAAGTGTATCAGGAGTGATAATGGAACTGAATTCAGAAACCATACACTTGATGACTTCTATCTCTCAAAGGGAATCAAAAGGCAGTTTAGCATCCCAAGGACTCCAGAACAAAATGGAGTAGGAGAGAAAGAACAGGACCCTAATTGAAGCTGCAAGGTCCATGCTGGCTGACTCTGGTTTGCCACTGACCTTTTGGGCTGAAGCTGTCAACACAGCTTGCTATGTGCAGAATAGAGTTTTAGTAAATCAGAGGTTGATGAAGACTCCATATGAAGTCTCCATCACTTGGCTCCTCTAATTCATTCTTCAAAGCATTTGGGTGTCCCTGTTATTCTCAACACAAAGGATCAACCCATAAATTTGATCCTAAGGTGGATGCAGGGTATTTTGTGGGTTTTCATCTACTTGCAAGGCATACAGAGTCTTCAACTGCAGAACAAAGATAGTTGAAGAGATTTGCATGTGAAGTTTAATGAATCTCCTTTGGACAAGATTCCACAAAACCCTGTGGAGTTGTTTGATTTGGACATCTGCAATATGTTCCTTATCAACCTCCAGCTGTTGCAGATCCTGTGGATAAATCATCTTCTGCAGCATGTCTTCCACTGGTGGTATTGATGATGATGATGATAATATCAATACTCACCTATTCAAGTTTAGTGACCAACTGCCTGTGTCTGCTAAATTTGATGTTCCTGTAGCTTCAGCAAGTCCATCCCAACAAATGCTTGATGAGATCTCTGTTTCCTCTACATCTTTTGAGTTACCATCTAATTCTTGGTTTCAAGAGTCTACATCAACATCTGCTGCTGCTGAAGGTTCTACAAACACTGCTGCACAGATCTCATTGTTTATCAAGAACTGAAGAATCACCCCATGTCCCAGATTATTGGTGATATCAATGCTGGTGTTTCAACAAGAAGTCAATTGTCTAACTTCTGCTTCTATGCTCTCTTCATCAGTCAGCTAGAGCCAAAGAACTACCATGTTGCTTTGAGAGACAATGGATGGGTTGAAGCTATGCAGCTTGAGCTACTTCAGTTCAAGAAACAGCAAGGTGGGGAATGGTTCCTCTTCCCCCAGGTAAGTGTGCAATAGGCACTAAATGGGTGTTTAGGAATAAAACTGATGAAAATGGGCTTATGTTAAGAACAAGGCTAGACTGGTTGTACAGGGGTTTTCACAAGAAGAAGGTATTGACTATGATGAAACCTTTGCCCCTGTAGCCAGACTAGAGGCAATCAGATGTTCTTAGCCTATGCTGCATTCCACAATCTTAAAGTTTTTCAAATGGATGTCAAAAGTGCATTTTTATATGGTAAAATAAAGGAAGAAGTTTATGTGTGTCAACCACCAGGCTTTGAGGATAATAACATCCTGAATGGGTGTATAAACTTGATAAGGTCTTTATGGGTTGAAACAAGCTCCTAGAGCCTGGTATGAGGACACTCTCTACTTTTCTTCTTAAGAATATTTCACTAGAGGCTCCATTGATAAAACTTTGTTTATTAAGAAGGTGGATCAGCATAAGCTACTGTTCAGATTTATGTTGATGATATTATTTTTGCATCCTCTGATCCCCAGTTGTGTGATGATTTTACAACATTAATGAAAAAGAGGTTTGAAATGAGTGCAATGGGAGAATTACAGTTCTTTCTAGGCTTGCAAATCAAACAAAAGGCTGATGGAACCTTTATTCATCAGTCAAAATATACAAAAGATCTTTTGAATAAGTTTGATTTACAAAACTGTAAGCCCTGTTCTACTCCCATGTGCAACACACACAACTGGATGCTGATCAGAAAGGTAAAGCTGTTGATGAAACACTTACAGATGTTAATTGGGTCCTTGATGTATTTAACAGCTTCTAGACCAGATATATGTTGCTACATGTGTTTGTGCTAGATTTCAGGCTGCTCCTAAAGAGTCTCATTTGATTGCAGTCAAGAGAATCTTTAGATATTTGCAAGGTACACAATCTCTGGGTTTATGGTATTCCACGGACACTCTTGCAAATTAGTTGCTTTTTCAGATAGTGACTATGCAGGGTGCAAGTTAACTAGAAAGTCAACTTCTGGTGGTTGTCAATTCCTAGGCAATGTTTGATTTCTGGCAGAGTAAGAAACAAACATCTGTTGCTACATCAACTGCTGAGGCCGAGTACATTGCTGCTGCAAGTTGCACTCTCAGGTACTCTGGCTTCAGAACCAACTTCTGGATTATGGCATTACAGAGACTAAGACTCCATTATTAATGGATAGTGCTTCAGCTTGTGTATTGTCAAAAATCCAGTCCAGCACTCTAGGACCAAACATATAGAGATCAGACATCATTTTATCGGGATTGCTTTGAAAAAGGTCTGATTGATCCTAAGTTTGTGCCTAGTGCTGATGAGCTTGCAGATATTTTTACTAAGCCTTGGATAGTTCTACTTTCCAAAACTTGTGTTAAGGCTTGGTATGCTGCAGCTAGAATAAGTGACAACTACTGATGATTTCAGTATATTACTGGTGATCATTGGTACCCATGTCATATATAAGTACTGATGAGTCCTTTCACCTTCAGTAGTTTATAACTACTGATGGCTAAATGCCTCACAAGTACTGAAGTACTTTATCTGTTCAAAAATACTGATGTAGTACAACTACTGAAATCAGTACAAACAGATAAGTACTGACGTCCTATGAAACACCTGAAAAGCAGATGCAAAGTCTGATGAGTAAGTGTTGAGGACAGTATGAAACAGCTGAAAGGCTATGAATTGACGAAAACTACTGAAGAGAACTTTCTCTTCAGTTGTTTCAACAACTGCTGTTTCATTCTAAACAACTGAAGCAAAACCATGTCTTCAGTAGTTTATAACTACTGATGACTAATACCAAGTCTTCAGCTGTTTACAACAACTGATGACAAAACACTGTCTTCAGTAGTTTCACAACTACTGATGACAAACACCAAGTCCTCAGTTGTTTCATCATCTGAAGTCAAAACCACGGTCTTCAGTAGTTTTCTAAACTACTGATGCCTAACACCACGACTTCAGCTGTTTCAACGTCTGAAAGGGTAATACCATGTCAACAGTCGTTCAAAACTACTGATGACTAACACCAAATCCTTCAGTCGTTTTCTAACCCGTACCCTATAAATATCCTGACCTAATCCTTCAAAGCTTCATCTTCTTCAAACTAACGTTCCTCTCCAAAACTTCTCTCTTCTAAATGGCGTCCATGCAAAAAAACCGCGACACAACTGTGTAGCTTACCTTACTAAATCGCCATTTGGGCTAAGTTCGATACTGCTATCGATCTTATGGTCCAGTCACAATACAAAACGGCATTTCTTCTCAATCCCATCCTTCATGCCGAATCCCTCACAAGTTTTGGATGAACGTCCCATCACCACTGGGGAGAACAACACAGCATCTCTCCGGTCGGTCGTCAACAACCAAGAAGTGGTCATCACTCCGAAATACTTCGCCAAACTACATCTGGATGATGCCATTCTCCTGCTGGATATCCCAAGGGCACACTGATTATCCTTTGCCCATCATGGATATCAGAGCAACCTTAGTGCCTTCACTATAATGAAGAAACATTTCCATGACGCTGAACGCCTAATTTTTCACATGGTAAATGTCGTTTGGCTCCTAAGACTTCGTCTTGGGATCAAATGTCTACAAAGTGGCAGCAGGTAATGTATTCTATTCTTGAGCAACAGCCTTTAAATTTTTCAGAAATAATATTTTCAGAGCTCAAGGATATGGCTAAAAAACTAACTGCTAACCGTTGGATATATATCCACGGTTCATAATGGCAATAATTACAAACCAGCTTCAAGCTGAGGACTTGTTGGCCTGGGAGTCCCTGCTATGGTGTTTGCCTGAAGTATACTCCCGGCACAACTCTGACCACTCACTCAAAATGGCTGCCAAGCTGCGCAAACCACGCAGCTGGAACCCACACACCACCTCCAAATCAAAAGTCCCCACCAAACCCACCAAAAAGAAACCCAAAACGGCTACTCAGGGAAATGAGTCCCTGAGGATGCCCCTGCAACACAAACGCAGGATATCCACTGGCTATAACCCCCTAGTGGATATAAGGACTCTTCCAGCCATAGCGCTCAGGATTCCTCTCAACAGAAGCCTGCAGCAACCACACAAGGGGTACCCACACATCTGGGATCTTCCTCACTTGAGGGGATTGCCATTGAAGAGCACCATCCTCCCCAGGTGCACACTGCTTCTATCCCTTCACCCCATGCGACCGCCCCCCAAAGCCCTCATTGATTGTTGCACAAGTGCGACTCAATTGCACTCCTCACCCCCTCCCCAGATACCAATTACTACTGGGAACAACTCCAATTACCTGGGAACACCTTACATTGGGGGAGGACCAAAGTGAAATTGAGAACCCACAGCATAGGGGTTTACCACTTCTATTTCTGGTGTAGATAGGGAGATTAGAATATCTAGTGAGGCTGCCACCTCTTCTGCATCAGCACATGATCAGAATGAGGCTGGTAACATTGCTAAGACCTCACTAGAGGCAACAGCTGATGATGGACATAGTCCTGAGGCTGGAAGTCCCCAGTACCAAGACAAGGGGCACATGCTACAACTGGTCTACACCCAGTGCATGTACATCCTGCTCCAAGCAGGAGGTCAGGTGATTCAGCTTCTGCTGATGATGATGACTGGGCTTTTTCTACGATTTCTTGCCCAGAACACAATCCTTGAGGATGAAGTCAGTAGGCTGTAAAACCTACTTGACCAACTCTCTCAAAGAGAAAGACCATCTGCCTCCACCAACCCACAGATGGCACCTTCATCTGAAGGTCTTCCAAACACTGAGCCACTCCCAACAACTAAGCCACCTGCCTCTCTTCTGGCACTATTTTCAGGAACAGAACCCTCTTGAGCAAATAGTTGCTGTCCTTCAAAATTCCCCTCTCATCACACCCATAATCACTGACATTGTGACTAAAGCCATGATAAGAGGATTTCCTCAAATTTACAACCATTGATTGATGCTGCTGTGCAAAAGACACTTTCTGTGGTACAAACCCCTACCTCCAATGCATCCAAAAAGGGGGAGAGTACTGCAGTGAAAGAAAAGAAGAGGAAAAGAACAGAGGATGAGAAGCCCAAGAGCAAGCCCAGGCGTTGGAAAAAGAAAAGCAACAACTGATCACCTATAAACGAAAGAAAAGTGCTGATGATCAACTACTGCTGAAGAAAAATCCTTGGAAGAGCTGGTAAAAGATGCTGATGATACACACAGCCGATCCATGGATAAAATTATTGAGCAACTCTTCAGGCAAGGTTTTGATACAGCCACATTAGATAGTGAAATCAGGAAGTTGGAAGTGGAGGAGATTCAAACCCGATGGGCTGGGTATGATGCACTTGAAAAGAGAGATTGGAGATCATGATCCGTTTCATTGCCAAATACTTAGGAAGATCTTTGATGGAGATTCGTGCGTGGACCAGAGACAGTATTCTGGTATAGCCACCAGAATCTGTCTCTGAGCAATTCCACAAGGGGATTATCATTGAAGCCCTTGATGAGGTTGGGGCTGGAAAAAGGTTTGAAATGGCAAGACTTACAAAGGCTAAACTCACAACCAAGATGCTGGAACAACCTTCCCTTCCACCCACTCAAAAACAGCCTACCCCTCAAATCTCCAAACCAATCTCAAAGCCCAAATCCAAACAACCACAACCTCAAACCACAAAACCAACTCCCTCACCATCTAAACCAACACCGATGATGCACCCAAGAAGAAGAAGAGAAGGGTGTTGAGGCTAGAAGAAGAAGAAGAAGAGGATGATGTGGAAGAAGATAGGATGCCTCTGTCTGCAGTCCTAACATGGCTAAACCCAAACCTATGCCCATCACTCCCACCTCACAAATGGATGCTGTGAGAGTAAAGATTGAAGAAGAGGAGTAGCAAAAGCTTCATGATGATGAAATGCTGAAAAGCATTGACAAAACTTATGCTGCTTCGTCATCAATTATCAGCAGAAGAAAGAAGCTCTGAGGTTGTACACCTCGCCAACACATTTCAATATCAGAAGGAAAGGGTGAGAGTATGGCCTGATCCGAGGGTGGCTCACAGGATTGTAAAGAAAGACATTCCTTCAAGATACAAGGGTCAAGTCAAGAGGATCATAGATGAAGAGATCACAGTGGCCCTTGTAGTATCACCCTGGGAGATTGTCGAAGATTTCAAGAAGGCCTACGAGACTAAACAACCACCACAAAAGATGCTAGAGAACAGGATTATTAAAAAGAGGTTAGTCTACAAGAGGCTTGAGAACTTCAAACAAAATGAGCTCAGTCTGTTACTTGAAGGGAATCATCCTGAGAGTTTGCATACAGCAAAATTACAACAGTGAGCTCAAAAATGGCAAACAGGCCAAGTACATCTCAGAGCTGTGTGGGCGAGAAGGATTGTTTGATGATGAAGCCGAGAACCTGACCATGGAAGAACAATCATGTTTCTCAGAGCCTACACCAGAGAATCCTACAGGCTCATACACGGGAAGTAGATCTCATGAATGGGATAACAACTCTGTGTCAGTTCCCCAAATAGAGTTCCATTCATATCTTTCCAAACAAATATCAGAGACTTCTTCCCAGGCTGGAGCTTATATGGGTCATCTTCTCTACTGATCAAGAAGGAAAAAGACCAACCTTTTGCTAACAATAAGTGGGATGATAAATAAATTAGAGGTTTTGGCTGCATGGTTTAGGGGGAGTTTGTTGGACCAAAAGAACCAATGAGCCAAGATCAGAAAACCTCTAAGTCCCACATGGTATCACAACAACTGCTGAAAGCTTCATCAGCAGTTTGACAAGTACTGAAGACTTCAACAGCTGAAGATCAAGTGCTGAAGACTTCAACAGCTGAAGAACTAAAGTGCTGAAGTACAACAACTGAAGAACACAAGTACTGAAGCTGAACAGCTGAAAACAAAGTGCTGAAGCTGAAGTCAAAGTACTAAAGTACAACAGCTGAAGAGTTTACAAGTGCTGAAGATCAACAACTGATGTACAAAGTTTGAAGACAAAGACTGAAGACATCAGCTGATGATATCTACTGAAGTCATCAGCTGATGAAACATCTAAAGTTCAAGTCTGAAGATCAAGTACTGAAGTTTCAGTAGTTTGTCACAACAGCTGAAGAGTACTTCTTCAGTAGTTGTGATATCAGTAGTTTTATATTTTTACTTTCAGTAGTTTTGTAAAACGACTGAAGATTGTTCTTCAGTCATTGTAGTTTCAGTAGTTTTATGTTTTTCAATAGTTATAACAACTAATAACACTTAGCATTTTTGTAAGGAGATGTCAGCTGTTTTGACATCTTGTAGTTGTGTTTCAGTTGTAATAAATCTGTTAGATGTCACTATCAAGTGACATCAGCAGACGTCACATCTCTTATATAAGAGGTGTCGACCTAATTGTAAGTGTGACATTCTGTTACCACGAAAGCGAATATTGAATGAAATATATTTGCAGAAATTCTCTCTCTATAACTGTCTTTGTTCTTTATTGAATATCGTTTCGTTCTTGTGAATTGGCTAATTCATTGTTCGATTTCGCTGTTATACTCTCTAATCAATCAAACATAGATCACTGATCCTAACACTACATGAGCTTCTACCATCTCAATCATCTCAATCACAACCTCATCACAGCTTCTTCACCCATGGTATGTTGAATGGAGCAGTTACCAGATGATCTCTCTGGTAATGAGCGATTATTTGCTGGTGATGGTCAACATGGTGGTGAAAATCCTTTTGGAATCTAGCTCTCATGGCCCTGGAATCTACTGATAGTTCATGCCCAATGCATCTTCATCACAGGTAACCCAGGTATCCTCTGAGGCTAAGGCCAAGCTATGTTCTGAATCTTGCATAGCTGCATTTATCTATTAGAGAGGCAAATGTATCTTTAATAAATCAAAATCTAGAGCTTAAGCAAACCCTTTCCACAAAAAAAGCTGAATATGAGTCTGTCCTAAGGATAAAGTGATGAGATTTATAAGCTTAAATGCCAATTAAATGATGAAAAGGCTAAGCTAGAGGTCATTCTTGAGAACCATAGAGATCTCAAAGAAAAACTTGCAGTTACCAAGTTGAGTGTGACCGTTGGGTATCATCCTGCAAGAGATTTGAAATGTTGCTCAGCAAGCAATTTGCTTCGAATGTGAACTTTGGAATAGGTTACAACCACATTGCACCACTTACAGATTTTACTCCAAAACCAATAGTAAAATCTGAAGGTGAAAGTAATTTCCAAACCACATCATCATGTGCATCATCCTCAAGTGATCACCCAAAATCACAAGATGAAATCAGTGTTGATACCTCAGCAAATCAATTGGTTGATGGGTTAACTACTGATAAGCACATGAAAGAGTACTTCAGATGTTGTCCCTCAAAGTACCTCAAGTACTGAAGGGCAAGTCACAACATCTGAAAAGCATTTCAAATCAGCTGAAATAAAAGGGTTAACAACTGCTGATAGAGAACAGCTGAAGAACAAGTCTTCAGTTGTTACAGATCCTTCAGATGTTGTCCCTCAAAGTACCTCAAGCCATGTGAAATATGTGGTAAATTCAATCATCTTTCTGATGAATGTTGGTACAGAAAGGGTTCCAAACTCAACAGAGATAAGCTCATTAAAATCCAGATGGATGAAATGAAAAATGAGTTTGAGACCAAGTTTGTACCACAGTCATCCCAATGTGATGAACCAAGCCTTCATCCAAATCCAAAAACAAGGATAGGGTTTATCATAAAACAAATGATAGTGCTCCTCATGATAAACATCAGACTAAGTCTGTGAATTTAAGGAGGAATGGGGGTCACAGGAACTCATCAAACACAAGTACTGATATGTCACAAGAGCTGAAAGCTTTAGCTACAAATCAGACACAACTTGTTATGATGGTTCAGCATTTGTTGGGGAAGTTAACCAACTAGATGCACCTGTGATCAAACCACTGAAAAGGAATTCCAATCCCAAATCCAGGAATCCATTTCAGCACCATCTCCTTCTTCATCAGTTGTTAATCATAAGAAACAAGTTATGGTTAAATCTGTTGATGAAAACAGATCCAAAACCAAAAAGGTTTGGGTCTCAAACCTAACTAGTTCTTTATGATGAATGCAGGGTTCTTCAAACATGCCAAAGGAGCATTGGTTTGTAGACAGGGAGGATCTATGCATATGACGGGAGCAGTTCTCTTCTTAATGACTACTCTCAAGGAAAGAAGGGATTTGTTTCATTTGGAAATGATGCCAAGGGTTACATCATCGGGAAAGGATATGTGTCTAATGGACAAATCAAGTTTGATGATGTTACCATGTGGAGAATCTCAAGTATAATTTGCTGAGTGTCAGTCAGATGTGTGATAAAGGGCATGTTGGACTTTTCACAAGCCAGAACTGCAGGATTCTGTCTTCCCAAGTTCTGAGGCTGATTGACAAGGTATTGGATGAACATACTCTCCTGAAGGCCAACAGGATTGGAAGAGTGTATGCCTTGGATTGTAAAAGAAGATTGATTTGAAGGGTCATCCTTGCCTGTTCTCCAAAGCCTCTCCTCAGGAATCTAAACTATGGCATAGAAGGCTGGGTCATGTTAATCTCAAAAACATGAATCAGCTGATCCACAATAGTTTAATGAGAGGTCTACCAATAAAGGAGTTCCACTGTGATGAAACCTGCACTGCTTGTTTGAAAGGAAAACAAAACAAAGTCTCATTCCCTCCTATTGAAGAACCTAAGTCCACTGCCTGCTTGCAATTACTGCACATGGATCTATTTGGTCCTGTGAGAGTGACGAGCATGGCAAAGAAGAAATACTGTCTGGTAATTATGGATGATTACTCCATATTTGTATGGACTTTCTTCTTGCATTCAAAGGATGAGGTTGCTCAGACGATTATAAACTTTGTGTTGTATGTTGAGAAGTAGTATTCCCTATCAGTCAAGTGTATAAGGAGTGATAATGGAAATGAATTCAGAAACCATACACTTGATGATTTTTATCTATCAAAAGGAATCAAGAGGCAGTTTAGCATCCCAAGGACTCCAGAACAAAATGGAGTAGTGGAGAGAAAGAACAGGACCCTAATTGAAGCTGCAAGGTCTATGTTGGTTGACTCTGGTTTGCCATTGACCTTTTGGGCTGAAGCTGTTAACACAGCTTGCTATGTGCAGAATAGAGTATTAGTAAATCAGAGGTTGATGAAGACTCCATATGAAGTTCTACATCATTTGGCTCCTCTAATTTCATTCTTCAAAACCTTTGGGTGTCCTTGTTTCATTCTAAACACAAAGGATCAACTCCACAAATTTGGTCCTAAGGTGGATGCAGGGTATTTTGTAGGTTATTCATCCACATGCAAGGCTTACAGGGTCTTCAACTGCAGAACAAAGTTAGTTGAAGAAACCTTGCATGTGAAATTCAATGAATCTCCTAAGGATAAAATTCCACAACCCCTATGGAGTTGTTTGATCGGGACATACTGCAATATGCTCCTTATCAATCTCCAGCTGTTGCAGATCATGTGGATAAATCATCTTCTGTAGCAAGTCTTCCACCTGGTGGTACTGAAGATGATGATGATATCAGTACTCACCTTTTCAAGTTTCGTGACCAACTGCCTGAGTCTGCTAAACTTGATGTTCCTGTAGCTTCTGTAGCTCTATCCACAACAAATGCTGATGAGATTTCTGACTCCTCTACATCATTTGACTTGCCATCATAATACTTGGTTTCAAGAATCTGGATCACCATCTGCTACTGTTGAACCGGCTACAAACACTTGCACTGATCTTATAGTATACCAAGAGCTGAAGAATCACCCCATGTCTCAAATCATTGGTGATATCAATGCTGGTGTCTCAACCAGAAGTCAATTTTCTAACTTCTGCTTCTATACTCTCTTCATCAGTCAGCTAGAGCCAAAGAACTATCATGTTGCTTTGAGAGACAATGGATGGGTAGAAGCCATATAGCTTGAGCTACTTCAGTTCAAAAAGCAACAAGTGTGGGAACTGGTTCCTCTACCCCCAGGTAAGTGTGCAATAGGCACTAAATGGGTGTTTAGGAATAAAACTGATGAAAATGGGCTTATTGTCAAGAACAAGGCTAGACTGGTTGTACAAGGGTTTTCACAAGAAGAAGGTATTGATTATGATGAAACCTTTGCCCCTGTAGCCAGACTAGAGGCAATTAGATTGTTCTTAGCCTATGTTGCATTCCACAATCTTAAAGTTTTTCAAATGGATGTCAAAAGTGCATTTTTATATGGTAAAATAAAAGAAGAGGTTTATGTGTGTCAACCACTAGGTTTTGAGGACAATAAACATCCTGATTGGGTGTATCAACTTGATAAGGCTCTTTATGGGTTGAAGCAAGCTCCTAGAGTCTGGTATGAAACACTTTCAAATTTTCTACTTAATAATAATTTCACTAGAGGTTCCATAAATAAAACTTGTTATTAAGAAAGTGGATCAGCATAAGCTATTTGTTCAAATTTATGTTGATGATATTATTTTTGCATCCTCTGATCCCAGTTGTGTGATGATTTTACAAGTCTAATGAAACAAAAGATTGAAATGAGTGCAATGGGAGAATTACAGTTCTTTCTAGGCTTGCAAATCAAACAAAAGGCTGATGGAACCTTCATTCATCAGTCAAAATATACAAAAGACCTTTTGAATAAGTTTGATTTACAAAATTGCAAGCCCTGTTCTACTCCCATGTGCCACACCACACAACTGGATGCAGATCAAAAAGGTAAAGCTGTTGATGAAACACTTTACAGATGTATGATTGGGTCCTTGATGTACTTAACAGCTTCTAGACCAGATATCATGTTTGCAACTTGTGTTTGTGCTAGATTTCATGCTGCTCCTAAAGAGTCTCATTTGATTGCAGTCAAGAGGATCTTTAGATATCTGCAAGGTACGCAATCTCTAGGTCTTTGGTATTCCACTGGACAGTCATGCAAATTAGTTGCTTTTTCTGATAGTGACTATGTAGGTTGTAAGTTAACCAGAAAGTCAACTTCTGGTGGATGTCAATTCCTAGGCAACTGTTTGATTTCTTGGTAAAGTAAGAAACAACATCTGTTGCTACATCCACTGCTGAAGCAGAGTACATTGCTGCTGCAAGTTGTACATCTCAGGTACTCTGGCTTGAAAACCAATTATTGGATTATGGCATTACAGGGACTAAGACTCCATTATTAATGGATAGTGCTTCAGCTCTGTGCATTGTCAAGAATCCAGTCCAACACTATAGGACCAAACATATAGAGATTAGACACCATTTTATTAGGGATTGTTTTGAAAAAGGTCTGATTGATCCAAAGTTTGTGCCTTGTGCTAATGAGCTTGCAGATATATTTACTAAGCCTTTGGATAGTTCAACTTTCCAAAACCTTGTGTTAAGGCTTGGTATGCTGCAACTAGAATAAGTGATAACTACTAATGATCTCAGTAAATAAGTACTGATGATCATTAGTAACCATGTCACAAATATGTACTGATTCTGTTGGTAGTATCCATAAGGCCTACGAGAGGCAACTGCCAATGAAGGACACAGTCCTGGGGCAGGAAGTCCCCAGTACCAAGAACAAGGGGCACATGCTTCTACTGATCTACACTCAGAGCATGTACATCCTGATTCGATCAGGAGGTCAGGTGATTCAGCACAGACTGATGATGACCTGGGCTTTTTCTATGATGTGTTAGCCCATAATACCATCCTATAGACTGAGGTGAGCAAAATCAAAGAGTTGCTAGCCAAAATGTCTCAGGATCAAAGTCCATCTACCTCACAAATCCCACAGATGGCACCATCCATTGAAGGTTCCCCAAACACTGAGCCTACAGACTTAACTGAGCCACCAGCCACTACTTTTGGCACCACCTCTCAGGAACAGAACCCCTTTGAGCAGATGGTTGCTATCTTTCAAAACTCCTTACCTCTCATCACTCCCATCATCACTGACATAGTGCATAATGCCATTGATGAGAGGATATCCTCAAATCTACAAACCCTCATTGATGATGCTGTTCACAAATCTCTTTCTGCCTTTCAAGCCCCTGCTCCCAATGCAACCAAAACGGGGGAGACTACCAAGTCTAAGGCAGTGAAAGAAAAGAAAAGAAAAAGAGTTGATGATGAGAAAGAACGTGCAAAAGAGAAGGAGGTGGAGAAAGAACTGATCTTAGAACAGTTGATCACAAATAAAGAGAAGGAAGATCAGCTGATCACATACAAAAGAAAGAAAAGTGCTGAGTCAAAAGATGATGAAGATAAATCCTTAGAAGATCTTGTCAAAGATGCTGATGAAGCTCACAGCAGATCCATGGATAAAATCATAGATCAGCTCTTTCGACAAGGTCATGACACAGTCGCACTAGACACTGAGATCAGAAGGCTGGAAATAGAAGAGATTCAAGCTAGATGGGCCGGTTATAGTGTGCTGGAAAGGGAAAGATTGGAGATAATGATCAGATTCATTGCCAATACCTTGGAAGATCATGATAGAGATATAGGCCTGGTCTAGAGACAGTATCTTGGAGATAACCAAGACGATCTGCTCTGCTGGCGGCTATAATAAGGGGTTGATAATTGAAGCACTGGATGAAGCAGGTGCAGGAAGAGAACTGAAATGGCAAAGCTCTCCAAAGCCAAACTCACCACCAAAATGCTAAGTCAGTCTTCTCACACTCCCACTCAAACACAACCCTTATCTCTAAAATCTCCCAAATCTATACCTAAACCAAAGCCACCCACAAAACCAATCCTTTACCCCAAAAACCACCTCAAACCTTACCCAGTTATACACCCAGAAGGATGAGAAGGGTGTTGAGGGTAGAAGAAGATGAAGAAGAGGATAATGATGAAGATTGTCTGCCAATCTCTGCTGTTCTCAACCTTAAAACACCTAAGCACATAAGTCAACAAGTGATTACACCTGACTTGCAAATGCAGATGGTGAAGGTAAAGATTGAAGAAGCAGAACAGCAGAAGCAGCATGATGAGCAGTTTCTCAAGATGGTTGATAAGGATTTCCCTCAGTCCTCATCCATTCAAGAAATGAAGAAACAGGCTCTGAGGCTGTACACTCTTAGACATACTTTTCAACATCAAAAAGAAAGAGTGCGGATCTGGCCAGACCCCAGGGTAAGTTATAGAATTCATAAGAAGAATATACCAAGTAGATATCATGGCCAAGTGAAGTAGACCTTGAATGCTGTAATTACATTGGCCATGGTAGTCTCACCCTGGGAAGTCATTGAAGAATTCAAGAGAGCTCACAAATCCAAGACAACCCCTCAATCTATTTTTGAGAAAAAAATGATCAAGAAGGGGTTTTTATACAAAAGACTTGAAGATCTTCAGAAGAGTGAACTCCAGTTGTTGCTTTAAGGCTCTCACCCTGATGAATTTGCTTACAGAGAGGTAACAACTGTGGAGTTGAAAAATGGAAAGATAGTGAGATACCTGTCTGAGTATTATGGCCTAGAGTTCTTCTTCGAGGGAGAAGCAGAAGAACTCACCAAGGAGGAACAAGTTGTTCTCCTTGAGGCATATGCTAGTGAGTCTTATAGATTCATTAATGGGAATGGGGTTTTATGGTTGGGACAAGACTCTGTGTCCAGTTTCCCAAGACAGAGTTCCCTTCCATACTTAGCCAATCAAAAGATTAGAAACCTTTTCCCGGCCTGTGCTTAACTGATTACCTCTAAAGCTGATCAAGAGGGTGTTTCTGCCAAGAATAAGTGGGATCATTAATAAGTTTAGAGGTTTTGGCTGCATTGGTTCAGGGGGAGTTTGTTGGACCAAAAGAACCAATGAGCCTGATCAGAAAAACCTCTATGTCCCACAGACATTACAACTGCTAAAGAAGATCACAACAGCTGAAGACACCAGCTGATTACAAGGTCTGAAGACAAAGTCCGAAAGTAAAGTACTGAAGACAAAGTCTAAAGCCATCAGATAAAGACAAAGTCTAAAAGTAAAGTACTGAAGAACAAAGACTGAAGACAAAGACTGAAGACCAAAGTGATTAGTAGTTGTCACAACAGCTGAAGTAATTAACTTCAGTAGTTGTGATGGATTCCTTTCAGTACTTGTAATTTACTTTTCAGTAGTTATAGTTTCAGTAGTTGTAGTTTAGTAGTTTTATGTTTTTGTACTTAAGCATTCTCTGAGATGTAATCAGTAGTTGAGAACATTCTCAATAGTTTGCATAGTTTCAGTAGTTTGAATAATTCTGTTAGATGTCACTATCAAGTGACATCAGCAGTCGTCACATATCCTATATAAGGAATGTTGACCTAGTTGTAAAGTGTGACATTAAGCCACCATGAAAGTATACAAATGAGATATTTCTTTTGTAGAAATCTCTGTTTCTATAACTGTGTACTGTTACATTGAATATCAATTGTTTTCTTTTGAATTGTTTAATTTGTTGTTCGAATTCCGCTGCAATACTCTCTAATTAATCAAACTTAGATCACTGATCCTAACATCTGACCATCCTTGGGTCCATTTGCAAGACAACTTGAGGAGGCTCAGGAAAGATTGTTGCTGTAGGAGCCGAGTATCTAGCAGATAAAGAAGTTAAAGCTTGGTTGTAGTTCCTCTGTTGTTTGTCTATGAACATTCTCCCCCTTTCTTGTATCATCATCTTGAGAACTAGATGAGCTAGAGGAAGAGGTCAATGAGACTTGAATAGGTACGTGCTTGAGAGATCTCTCAATCCGTTTCTCAGCTAGTTGAGCCTTGAGATTTTCAATCTTAAGTTTGAGACTTTAGAAAGTAGATATTGAATGGTGAGTTGCATACTACCCTCATCTTCTTTTGAAGAATCACGGGGAGATGACGTAACAAACCTTGTATGTTCACCCTCACCACTAGATGTGGTTTCTTGGCACCATGGTTTCCCTTTCCTGAGGATATCTCTTTCAGAGTCATCAAAAGGCACGCTTGCCATAGATTTAGTCTCAAAGATGGTACCAGTGGCTTGAGGATCCAATGAGTTTCCTTTAGTAGTGGCAACTGAATCTACATGAGTCCCCTCCACATCAGTGGGACTCACCTCAGTTGGTTTAAACTAATGTGTGCTAGAGACAAGAGGTCCCTCTAGGCTCCGTTGATCCGATAGAAGGTGTTATGGATTAGCATTTGACAGGATCAGAGATCTCAAGTTTGATGGATTAGAGTGTAACGCAGCGGAATAGAACAAGAATTAGACAAATTATAGCAAGAATTTGATATTCGTATGCATTAAGAACAAATACGGTTGTAAAGATAGAATATATTTCTATGAAAAGGAATGTTTCAATCATATCAAATGTTTCTGCTCAATCATTCACAAATTACAATTAAGTTGACACTCCTTATATAGAGTGCAATCACTGTTAATATCACGGGATAGTGACATCTGGCAAATTTGTTACAAAAATAACTAAAACTTAACAAACTACTGAAATGTTCACAACTACTGAGAACATATCAGAGTGCGAAGTATAAAACATAAAACTACTGATACGAAACTACTGAAACTACAACGACTGAAGAACAAGTTCTTCAGTCATTTTACAAAACTACTGATAACAAAAACATAAAACTACTGAAAGAAAACCGTCACAAGTACTGAAGAAGACCTCTTCAGCTGTTGTGACAACGTTTGATACTTGGTCTTCAGCACTTGTGTCTTCAGACTTTGTCTTCAGCACTTGTGTCTTCAGACTTTGTCTTTAGTACTTGTGTTCAGACTTTGTCTTCAGCACTTGTGTCTTCAGACTTTGTCTTTAGTACTTGTGTTCAGACTTTGTCTTCAGCACTTGTGTCTTCAGACTTGTTCTTCAGCACTTGTGTCTTCAGACTTTGTCTTCAGCACTTGTGTTCAGACTTTGTCTTTAGCACTTGTCTTCAGACTTTGTCTTTAGCACTTGTGTTCAGACTTTGTCTTCAGCACTTGTCTTCAGACTTTGTCTTCAGCACTTGTGTTCAGACTTGTCTTCAGCACTTGTCTTCAGCTGTTGTGGACTTCAGCAGTTGTTGTAACGTCTGTGGGACTTAAGGTTTTTCTGATCTGCCAAGAATAAGTGGGATCATTAATAAGTTTAGAGGTTTTGGCTGCATTGGTTCAGGGGGAGTTTGTTGGACCAAAAGAACCAATGAGCCTGATCAGAAAAACCTCTATGTCCCACAGACATTACAACTGCTAAAGAAGATCACAACAGCTGAAGACACCAGCTGATTACAAGGTTGAAGACAAAGTCGAAAGTAAAGTATGAAGACAAAGTCTAAAGCCATCAGATAAAGACAAAGTCTAAAAGTAAAGTACTGAAGAACAAAGACTGAAGACAAAGACTGAAGACCAAAGTGATTAGTAGTTGTCACAACAGCTGAGTAATTAACTTCAGTAGTTGTGATGGATTCCTTTCAGTACTTGTAATTACTTTTCAGTAGTTATAGTTTCAGTAGTTGTAGTTTAGTAGTTTTATGTTTTTGTACTTAAGCATTCTATGAGATGTAATCAGTAGTTGAGAACATTCTCAATAGTTTGCATAGTTTCAGTAGTTTGAATAATTCTGTTAGATGTCACTATCAAGTGACATCAGCAGTCGTCACATATCCTATATAAGGAATGTTGACCTAGTTGTAAAGTGTGACATTAAGCCACCATGAAAGTATACAAATGAGATATTTCTTTTGTAGAAATCTCTGTTTCTATAACTGTGTACTGTTACATTGAATATCAATTGTTTTCTTTTGAATTGTTTAATTTGTGTTCGAATCCGCTGCAATACTCTTAATAATCAAACTTAGATCACTGATCCTAACATCTGACCATCCTTGGGTCCATTTGCAAGACAACTTGAGGAGGCTCAGGAAAGATTGTTGCTGTAGGAGCCGAGTATCTAGCAGAAAGAAGTTAAAGCTTGGTTGTAGTTCCTCTGTTGTTGTCTATGAACATTCTCCCCTTTCTTGTATCATCATCTTGAGAACTAGATGAGCTAGAGGAAGAGGTCAATGAGACTTGAATAGGTACGTGCTTGAGAGATCTCTCAATCCGTTTCTCAGCTAGTTGAGCCTTGAGATTTTCAATCTTAAGTTTGAGACTTTAGAAAGTAGATATTGAATGGTGAGTTGCATACTACCCTCATCTTCTTTTGAAGAATCAGGGGAGATGACGTAACAAACCTTGTATGTTCACCCCACCACTAGATGTGGTTTCTTGGCACCATGGTTTCCCTTTCCTGAGGATATCTCTTTCGAGTCATCAAAAGGCACGTTGCCATAGATTTAGTCTCAAAGATGGTACCAGTGGCTTGAGGATCCAATGAGTTTCCTTTAGTAGTGGCAACTGAATCTACATGAGTCCCCTCCACATCAGGGGGACTCACCTCAGTTGGTTTAAACTAATGTGTGCTAGAGACAAGAGGTCCCTCTAGGCTCCGTTGATCCGATAGAAGGTGTTATGGATTAGCATTTGACAGGATCAGAGATCTCAAGTTTGATGGATTAGAGTGTAACGCAGCGGAATAGAACAAGAATTAGACAAATTATAGCAAGAATTTGATATTCGTATGCATTAAGAACAAATACGGTTGTAAAGAGAGAATATATTTCTATGAAAAGGAATGTTTCAATCATATCAAATGTTTGCTCAATCATTACAAAATACAATTAAGTTGACACTCTTATATAGAGTGCAATCACTGTTAATATCACGGGATAGTGACATCTGGCAGATTTGTTACAAAAATAACTAAAACTTAACAAACTACTGAAATGTTCACAACTACTGAGAACATATCAGAGTGCGAAGTATAAAACATAAAACTACTGATACGAAACTACTGAAACTACAACGAATGAAGAACAAGTTCTTCAGTCATTTTACAAAACTACTGATAACAAAAACATAAAACTATGAAAGAAAACCGTCACAAGTACTGAAGAAGACCTCTCAGCTGTTGTGACAACGTTGATACTTGGTCTTCAGCACTTGTGTCTTCAGACTTTGTCTTCAGCATTGTGTCTTCAGACTTTGTCTTAGTACTTGTGTTCAGACTTTGTCTTCAGCACTTGTGTCTTCAGACTTGTTCTCAGCACTTGTGTCTCAGACTTTGTCTTCAGCACTGTGTTCAGACTTTGTCTTTAGCACTTGTCTTCAGACTTGTCTTTAGCACTTGTGTTCAGACTGTGTCTTCAGCACTTGTCTTCAGACTTTGTCTTCAGCACTTGTGTTCAGACTTTGTCTTCAGCACTTGTCTTCAGCTGTTGTGGACTTCAGCAGTTGTTGTAACGTCTGTGGGACTTAAGGTTTTTCTGATCCGGCTCATTGGTTCTTTTGGTCAAACAAACCCCCTGAACCAATGCAGCCAAAACCTAACTTTATTGAGGTCCCACTTATTGTTGGCAGTAAGATTGGTCTTTTTCCTTCTTGATCAGCTAAGAAGATGACCCAATTAAGCACTGGCCTGGGAATAGATTTCTAAAATTTGGTTGGCATAGTATGGATAGGAGCCCTGACTTTGGGGAACTGGACACAGGGCTGTGGTCCTATCCATGAAATCTACTTCCCATGTATAAGCCTGTAGGATTCTCTGGTGTATGCTCTGAGAAACATAATTTGTTCTTCCATGGTAAGATTTTCAGCTCCACCATCAAACAATCCTTCACGCCCATACAGCTCTGAAATGTACTTAGCCTGTTGCCATTTTTGAGCTCAACTGTTGTGATCTGTCTGTATGCAAACTCATCTGGGTGAGTCCCTTCAAGTAACAGACTGAGCTCATTTTGTTTGAAGTTCTCAAGCCTCTTGTAGACTAACCCCTTTTTAATCACTCTATTCTCTAACATCTTTTGGGGTGGCTGTTTAGTTTCACAGGCCTTCTTGAAATCTTCTACAATTTCCCAGGGTGTATACAAGGACCACTGTGATCTCTTCATTACGATCCTTTTTACTTGGCCCTTGTATCTCGAAGGAATGTCTTTCTTCACAATTCTGTGAGCCACCCTAGGATCAGGCCTTATTCTGCACCTTTTCCTTTTGATATTGAAATGTGTTAGCAAGGGTGTACAATCTCAGAGCTTCTTTCTTCATGCTGATTATTGAGGAAGAAGCAGCATAAGTTTTGTCTATGCTTTTCAGCATCTTATCATCATGAAGCTTTTGCTGCTGTTCTTCTTCATCTTTACTCTCACAGCTTCCATCTGTGGGTGGAGTGATGGGCGTAGGTTTGGCTTTAGGCAAAGTAGGACTGTAGAAGAGGGAGCCTATCTTCTTCCTCATCATCCTTTCTCTTCTTCTTCTAGCCTCAACACCCTCTCTTCTTCTTCTTGGGTGCATCATCGGCTGTGGTTTTGAGGGTAAAGGAGTGGGTTAGTGGGTTGTGGTAGTGGTGATTTTGAAGTGGGAGGTTTTGCAGGTTGTTCTAGCATTCTTGTAGTGAGTGAGGCTTTTGAGTGTTTTGCTAGTTCCTTTCTGTTCCCGGCACCTGCCTCATTAGTGCTTCAATCACCAATCCCTTAGTGTATGCTTCAGACGAATAGATCTTGGTGGTTATTGCCAAGATACTGTCCCTGGTCCATGACTAATCTCGATCAATGATCTCCCAAGGTATTTTGCAATGAATCTGATCATGATCTCTAGTTTTCTCTTTCTAATGCATCATAACTTGCCCATCTTGAGTTATTTCTTCAACTTCAAGTCTCCTAATCTCTGAGTCAAGCTGTTGCAGTATCGAAACCCTGTCTATACAGTTGATCAATAATGGAGTCCATTGATTTACTGTGTGTAGCATCCGCCATTTTGATCATCTCATCGAGTTCAAGTTCTTTTTCTTTTCCTTCAGCCTTCCTCTTCTTATATGTGACATGAAAGTCTTTGTGACTTTCACCACTTGATCAATGTCAGCTCCTTCACAAACTCCACTTCCAACTCAGTCTCCTTATCTTTCTTCCTCTATGCTCTTCCTCTTTGCTTTCACTGACTGACTCTCCCCCTTTTTGGTTGCATTGGTTGCAAGGGTTTGAGTAGCAGAAAGCCTTGTGCTCACAATCTCCTCCACCAGGGGTTGTATGATTGAGAGGAAGCCTCTCAACCATGTTTTGATCACAATGTCTGTGATCATTGGGGTGATGAGAGGTAGGGATTGCTGAAAGAGAGCAGTTGTTTGCTCAGAGGGGTTCTCTATCTGAGAAGCAGTGCCAGAAATAGAAGCTGGTGGCTCGGAAGTTTTGAGTGGCTGAGTGTGTGGGAGACCTTCAGGTGAAGGTGCCATCTGTGGGTTATGTTGGTGGCAGATGGACTTGCTGTGTGAGAGAATTGGTCAAGTAGTCTTGTAGTCTACTGACTTCTTCCTCAAGAATTGTGTTCTGGGCCAGAACATCATAAAGAAGCCCAGGTCATCATCAGCAGATGCTGAATCACCTAACCTCCTGCTTGTAACAGGATGTACATGCACTGGGTGTAGACCAGTTTTAGCATGTGCCCCTTTTTCTTGGAACTGGGGACTTCCAGCCTCAGGATAATGTCCCTCATCAGCTGTTGCCTCTGGTGAGGTCTGAGCTATGTTACCAGCCTCAGTCTGATCATGAGCTAATTCAAAAGAGGTGGCAGCCTCACCAGATGTTCTTGTCTCCATATCCACACCAGGAGATAGAACAATTAAACCCTTGCTTGTGCTGTGGGCTGTCAGAAGCATGTTGATCCTCTTCCTCAATTGTTGTGGTTTTCCCCATTGTTGGTGTTTGTTGGGGAGGAGGAGAGGCATGTAGCTGAGTTAGCACGTTTGCAATAATGAGAGTAGGACTTTGGGGGGTGGTTGCAGTGGGAGATGGGGTAAAAGCAGTATGCACCTGGGGAGAATGGTGCTCTTCAATGGCAATCTCCTCAAGTGAGGAAGATCCCAGATTAGTGGGTACCCCTTCTTTGGTTGCTGCAGGCTCCTTTTGAGAGGAATCCTAAGCAGCTGTGGCTGCGGAAGTCCTTGTATCCACTAGGGGGTTATAACCAGTGGATATAGCCTGCTTTTGTGGTGCAGGGGCATCCTCAGGGGACTCATTTCCCTGAGTAGCCTTTTTTGTCTTCTTTTTAGTGGGTTTGGTGGGGACTTTGGATTTGGAGGTGGTGACTGTGGGTTCCAGCTGCGTGGGTTTGCGCAGCTTGGCAGCCAATTTTAGTGATTGGTCAGAGTTGTGCCGGGAGTATACTTCAGGCAATACAGCCGTAGCAGGGACTCCTAGGCCAACAAGTCCCTCAGCTTGAAGCTGGTTTTCAATTATGGCCATTATGAACCGAGGATATAATATCCAACGGTTAGCAAGTGGTTTTTGGGCCATATCCTTGAGCTCTAAAAATAGTATTTCAGAAAAATTTAAAGGTTGTTGCTCAAGGATGGAGTACATTACCTGTTGCCACCGTGTGGACATTTGATCCCATGATGAAGTCTTGGGGGCAAGGCAGACATTTACCAGGTGAAAGATGAGACGTTCGGCATCCTGGAAATGTTTCTTCAATATGGTAGATGCACTCAGGTCACCCTGGTATCCATGCTGGGCAAATGATTGATCTATTGTGCCCTTTGGATAACCAGTTGGGAAAGTGGCATCATCCAGATTGAGGGTTTGGCGAAGAATGTCTGGAGTAATAACCACTTTTTGACGATGGACAAACGATTGAAGAGACTATGTGTCATTCTCCTCAGAGACAAGAGTGACATTTGTCCAGAATTGGTTAAGAGATTCGGCATATATGGTGGGATTTAACAGAAAATCCGTTTTGTAAGGTGACTGAACCATTAAATCAATGGCGTTGTGAAACTTGGTCCAGTATGGCGATTTTGTGAGATGTGCGACACAGTTGTGTCGAGGTTTTAGTTGCATGGTCGCCATTGATGAAGAGAGGTTACAGAGTTTTTTTGAACGTTAGGTTTGAGAAGAGAAGAAAGTAAAAACTCTGAAGGTGGGATAAGGTATTTAAAGGGTAGGGTTAGAAAACGACTGAAGGTTTTGGTGTTAGTCATCAGTTGTTGAAACTACTGATGACGTGGTATTAACTTTCGGAGGTTTGAAATGACTGACTGTATTGGTGTGATCAGCAGTTGTTATAAAACAACTAAAGACTTGGTTTTAACCGTCAGACATTGAAATAGCTGAAGTCTCTGATTTAGTCATCAGTAGTTATAAAACTACTGAAGATTTAGTCATCAGTAGTTTTTATAACTACTGAAGACAGTTTTGACTTCAGGTGGTGAAACAACTGAGGACTTGGTATTAGTCATCAGTAGTTGTGAAACTACTGAAGACTTTGGTTTTACCATCAGTTGTTGTAAACAACTGAATAGTTGGTGTTAGTCATCAGTAGTTGTGAAACTACTGAAGACATGGTATTGCTTCAGTTATTTAGAAGGAAACATCAGTTGGGAAACTACTGAAGAGAAAAAGGCTCATCAGTAGTTGTCGTCAATTCATTGCTTTTCAGCTGTTTCAGTCTGACCTCCACGCTTACTCATCAGACTTAGATCTGAGTTTCAGACGTTTCATTGGTCATCAGTACTTATCTGCATTTCTGACATCAGTAGTTGTGGCTACAACAGCTGTTGTGACTATATCAGCTGTTGTAACTACGTCAGCTGTTTCAACAAATAAAGTACTTGAGTACTGAGAAGTTACTTAATCTTTAGTAGTTTTAAAACTTCTGAGGGGAGGATAACTTCAGTACTTATATATGACAATAATAAACTAATGATCATCAGTACTTGTGAGCTGAGATCACCAGTAGTTGTCACTTATTCTAGCTGCAGCATACCAAGCCTTAACACTAGGTTTTGGAAAGTTGTGCTATCCAAGGGCTTAGTGAAAATGTCTGCAAGCTCGTCAGCACTAGGAACAAATTTTGGATCAATCAGACCTTTTTCAAAACAATCTCTAATAAAATGGTGTCTGATTTCAATATGTTTAGTCCTAGAGTGCTCGACAGGATTCTTGACAATGCAAAGAGCTGAAGAGCTATCCATTAACAATGGGGTCTTAGTCTCTGTTATGCCATAATCCAATAATTGGTTTTGAAGCCAGAGTACCTGAGATGTACAGCTTGCAGCAGCAATGTACTCTGCTTCACAGTTGATGTAGCAACTGAGGTCTGCTTCTTACTTGCCAAGAAATCAAGCAGTTGCCTAAGAATTGGCATCCTCCAGAAGTGGACTTTCTTGTCAAGTTACACCCTGCATAGTCACTGTCAGAAAAAGCAACTAATTTACCAGAATGTCTAGTAGAATACCATAAACCTAGAGATGGAGTGCGTTGCAAATATCTAAAGATCCTCTTGATTGCAATCAAATGAGACTCCTTAGGTGCAGCCTGAAATCTAGCACAACACATGTAGCAAACATAATATCTGGTCTAGAAGCTGTTAAGTACATCAAGGACCCAATCATACATCTGTAAAGTGTTTCATCAACCACTTTACCTTTCTGATCTATATCCAGTTGTGTGGTGTTGCACATGGGAGTAGAACAGGGCTTACACTTTTGTAAATCAAACTTTTCCAAAAGATCTTTTGGGTATTTGGACAGATGAATGAAAATTCCATCAGCCTTTTGTTTGATTTGCAAACCCAGAAAGAACTGTAATTCTCCCATGGCACTCATTTCAAACTTCTGTTTCATCAACTTTGTAAAGGCATCACACAACTGTGGATCAGAGGATGCAAAAATAATATCATCTACATAAATTTGAACAAGTAGATTATGCTGCCCAGCTTTCTTAATGAATAAAGTCTTATCTATGGAGCCGTTAGTGAAATTATTTTCCAGAACAAATTTTGATAATGTCTCATACCAGGCTCTAGGAGCTTGTTTCAACCCATAGAGAGCCTTATCAAGCTTATACACCCAATTAGGATGTTTATTGTCCTCAAAACCTGGTGGTTGACATACATAAACCTCTTCTTTAATTTTCCCATACAAAAATGCACTTTTGACATCCATTTGAAAAACTTTAAGGTTGTGATAAGCAGAATAAGCTAAAAACAATCGAATTGCTTCCAGTCTGGCTACAGGGGCAAAGGTTTCATTATAATCAATACCTTCCTCTTGTGAAAACCCCTGTACAACCAGTCTGGCCTTGTTCTTAACAATAAGCCATTTTCATCAGTTTTGTTTCTAGACACCCATTTAGTGCCTATTGCACACTTACCTGGAGGTAGAGGAACCAGTTCCCACACTTGCTGTTTCTTGAACTGAAGAAGCTCAAGCTGCATGGCTTCAACCCATCCATTGTCCCTTAAAGCAATGTGATAGTTCTTTGGCTCTTACTGACTAATGAAGAGAGCATAGAAGCATAAATTTGACAATTGACTTCTTGTTGAAACGCCAGCATTGATATCACCAATGATTTGAGACATAGGGTGATTCTTCAGATCTTGGTACACAATAAGATCTGTGCAAGTGTTTGTAGCAGGCTCAGCACAACAGATGGTGATGGTGAAGCATTTCCTTGAAACCAATCAGTAGATGGTAATTCAAAGGAAGTTGAAGTTGTAGAAATCTCATCAGCATTTGTTGTGGATTGTGCTACTGAAGCTACAGGAATGTCTGGTCTAGCTGAATCAGGCAGTTGATCACTAAACTTGAAAAGGTGATTACTGATATCATCATCATCATCAGTAACACCAGATGGATGACTAGCTACAGAAGATGATGGTTTCATATGATCTGCAACAACAAGTGGTTGATAAGGAACATATTGCAGAATGTCCAGATCAAACAACTCCACAGGGTTTTGTGGAATTGTATCCTTAGGGGATTCATTGAACTTCACATGCAAGGTTTCTTCAACTATCTTTGTCCGACAGTTGAATACTCTATAAGCCTTGCAAGTGGATGAATACCCAACAAAATACCCTGCATCCACCTTAGAATCAAACTTTTGGAGTTGATCCTTTGTGTTGAGAATGTAACAGGGACACCCAAATGCTCTGAAGAATGAAATCAAAGGGGCTAAATGATGTAAAACTTCATAAGGAGTTTTCATCAACCTCTGATTTACTAAGGCTCTATTCTGTACATAGCAGGCTGTATTGATAGCTTCAGCCCAAAAGGTCAGTGGCAGACCAATTTCAGCCAACATGGACCTTGCAGCTTCAATGAGGGTCCTGTTCTTTCTTTCCACTACTCCATTTTGCTCTGGAGTCCTTAGGATGCTATACTGCCTCTTGATTCCCTTTGACAAGTAAAACTCATCAAGAGTGTGGTTTCTTAATTCAGTACCATTGTCACTCCTCACACACTTAACTTGTAGGGAATACTGCTTCTCAACGTGTAACACAAAGTTCATAATGGACTGAGCAGCCTCATCCTTTGAATGCAAGAAGAAGGTCCATACATATCTAGAATAATCATCCACAATTACCAGACAGTATTTCTTCTTTGCCATACTCATTACCTTCACAGGACCAAAAAGATCCATGTGCAGTAGTTGTAAGTAGGCATTAGACTTGTACTCTTCTATGGTTGGGAATGAAACTTTATGTTGTTTCCCTTTTAAGCATGCAGTGCAGATTTCATCACAATGAACTCCTTTATTGGAAGACCTCTCACTAAACTCTTGTGGATCAGTTGATTCATGTTTTTGAGATTAACATGACCCAGCCTTCTATGCCACAGTTTAGATTCTTGGAGAGAGGCCTTGGAGAACAAGCATGGATGGCCTCCCAAATCAATTTTCTTTGATAGATCCAAGGCATATACTCTTCCTATCCTGTTAGCCTTCAGGAGAGTATTATCATCCAGTACTTTGTCAATCAGGCTCAGAACCTTGGAAGACAGAATCCTACAGTTCTGGCTTGTGAAAAAAGCAACATGTCCTTTGTCACACATCTGACTGACACTCAACAGATTGTATTTGAGATTCTCCACATGGTTGACATCATCAAATCTAATATCTCCATTAGACACAAATCCCTTTCCAATGATGTAACCTTTAGCATCATTTCCAAATGAGACAAATCCCTTCTTTCCTTGAGAGTAATCATGAAGAAGAGAGCTGCTCCCAGTCATGTGCATGGATCCTCCACTGTCCACATACCAGATGCTTCTTTGGCATGCTAAAGAACCCTGCATAATGATAAGAAACTAGTTAGCTTTGGAGACCCAAACCTTTTTGGTTTTGGGACTGACTTTATCAGCAGATTTAACCATAGCTAGTTTCTCATGATTAACAGCTGATGAAGATGGAGATGGTGCTGAAATAGATTTGAACCTGGAATTCCTCTTTAGTGGTTTGATCACAGTGGCTTCAAGTTGGTTAACTCTCCCCAATAGATGCTAAACCATCATAACAAGCTGTGTCTGATTTGACACTCCAGAGCTTGTTTTTGATGAGTTCCTGTGACCCACCATTTCCTCCTTCTTAGATTTCACAGACTTAGTTTTATGTATATCATAAGGAACAATATCAGCTATCTTCTGATAAACCGTATCCTTCTTAGTGGATTTGGGTAAGGTCTTGGGTTTATCAGGTTGAGATGATTGTGGTACAAACTTGGTCTTAAACTCAGTTTCCATCTTATTTATTTCTAGTTTAATGAGCTCGTCCCTTTGGAGCTTTAAACCCCTTTTGTACCAACATTCATCAGATAGATGATTGAATTTACCACAAATTTCACATGGTTTATTCTTCATCTTGGACATCTTTGCTGCTGAAGTGGAAACTACTAAAGGTGTGATCATCAGTACTTTCCTCCTATCAATACTAGGTACGAAAGGATTTGTAACAGCTGAAGACTGGTAATTCAACTGTTTTCCATCCGTCCTAATAGAATGTTTGATGGATTCCTCAGCAGTTGTTAGTCCTTGTATTTCAACTGATTTGAAATGCTTTTCAGATGTTGGGTCTCTTTCAGTACTTGGGGTACATTGAGGAACAACATCTGAAGTACTCAGCTTCATATGAGTCTCAGTAGTTAGACCATCAGTCAATTTATTTGTTGAGATCTTAAAACTGGTTTCATTCTCTGATCTTAGATTATCATTGGAGAATGACTCACACGATAATGTGTTTGGAGATTGCTTTCACTTTCAGACTTAACTATGGAGTTAGGAGTAAAGTCTGTTGGTGGAGCAGTATGGTTGTAACCAATACCAAACTTCACATTTGAAGCAGTTTGCTTGCTAAGAAGCATTTCAAATCCCTTGCATGATGAGACCCAGCGTCACACTCAACTTGGGTCACTGCAAGTTTCTCTTTGAGACTCCTGTGGTCTTCCAGAATAACCTCTACCTTGGCCTTTTCATCATTTAATTGGCATTTAAGCTTATAAATCTCATCACTTTTACTGTTAAGAGCTGACTCATACTCAGCTTTTCTTTTGAAAATGATTTTCTCAAGCTCAAGTTTTTGATTTATTAATGCTACATTTGCCTCTCTAATAGAGACAAAGGCAGCTATGCATGATTCAGAACATAACTTGGCTTTAGCCTTTGAAGATACCTGAGTTACCTGTGAAGATGATGCATTTGAACAGGAACCCTCAGTAGACTCCAGGCCATGAGAGCAAGATTTCCAAAAGGGTGTTCACCACCATGTTGACTAGCACCAGCATAGTATTGCTCAGTATGACCAGACAAGTTATCAGGTAAGCTACTCCAGTCAACAACTCCAGGTGTGAAGAAGCTGTGATGAGGTTGTGATTGAGATGAAGATGGTTGAGGTTCTGGTAGTGCATGAGGTTGTGGTACTATAGGAGCTTGAACTTGATTTGACTGTGGTATATATAGCGGGGATAAGGATATGGCATTTGACCCTGAGGAACAAAATATGCAGGAGAATGAGGGTGTGATGAATGACTAGAACCAGCAGAATGTTGCCCTTTTGATTGTGATTGAAAGTCAAAAAGGGTGCAGAAGAGTTAGGTCCAGTTGATCTACACTCTCTTGCAAAGTGTCCAAGCCTGTGGCATTTGTGACACTTCAACTTGCTCTTGTCAAAACCGACTTTGGTTTTGTCAGAGAGTCCAGGAATTTCCTGCCAGTCTCTTGTAGAATTTCTGAGATCTGATATTGATCAAGGCTATTTGGCTCAAAATATCTATCTCTTCTAGATATCATCTCAATGCCCTTCAAATCATCCATGATAAAGCATAGATTGTCACAATTATTACCAGGATGACAATCAACACTCACAGAGGCATGATTAGAATTGTTTGAGGTGAAATCAATATGCTCATCATAGTGGCATTCTGATCCAGCATACTCTGACTCATGACTTACCAAGGCAGTGTTTCCTGGTACAAAATCATCAGTGAGCTTTCCAGATGATGACAGTTTTCGTTTCTGTTCTATCTCTCTCTCAAATGTGAGCAATTTCCCATGGAGTTGGGTGAGAGATAGTTTGTCCAAATTTGCATTGGAGCGTAGGACAATAGTATATGTGTCCCATCTCTCAGACAGTGATCTAAGAAATCTGTTATTCATCTGGCTATTTGTGTACTCATGAATGACCATTTTTAATTCAGAGATCAAACAAGAGAACCGCTCAAACTGTTGAGTCAGTGTCTCACCCTTCCTATGAGAGAATGTCTCATATTGTTGGGCAAGGATTTCTCTATTATTTGCCAAGACCTCATCTGTTCCTCCAAATTGTTCTTTCAAGGCATTCTAGAGGTCATGGGCAGTTTCATAATGCATTAGCCAAGAATAGATTTCATTGGGCAGAGCCATGGCCAGAATTTCATGGGCTTTTGCATCAATCTCAAACAATTTCTTATCCTCATCTGAGTATTGCTCCCTCCTCTTCGGAACCATTTGATTGGTTTCCGGGTTATTCACCATAGGCTTGTGTGGACCATGTACCACTGATGTCCAACAACCTGAGCTGTTAACAGACAGGTGATGGAGCATTCGTCGTTGCCATATGTTATACTCATTCCTAACCAGCATCGGAGGCTTGGTTGAGGAACCAGTATTGTGAGGATCATTGGAAGGAGTAGTCATTTTAGGTCCAAATACAATTTAATTCAAGCTTTTAAAAGATTTTACACAGACCACAATAGACTCAATGAAAACCAAGAATAAATCTCAGGATGAATGACCAAAAACACAGAAAATTCAATCTCTATAATCGTTTCTTGCAAAAATGCTAATTCAATCAAACTTGGATCTTGGATAGCAGTTTCAATGATCAATTATTAGATCGATCAATGATTAAACTTGCTCTGATACCATTTGACAGGATCAGAGATCTCAAGTTTTATGGATTAGAGTGTAACGCAGCGGAATAGAACAAGAATTAGACAAATTATAGCAAGAATTTGATATTCGTATGCATTAAGAACAAATACGGTTGTAAAGAGAGAATATATTTCTGTGAAAAGGAATGTTTCAATAATATCAAATGTTTCTGCTCAATCATTCACAAATTACAATTAAGTTGACACTCCTTATATAGAGTGCAATCACTGCTAATATCACGGATAGTGACATCTGGCAGATTTGTTACAAAAATAACTAAAACTTAACAAACTACTGAATGTTCACAACTACTGAGAACATATCAGAGTGCTAAGTATAAAACATAAAACTACTGATACGAAACTACTGAAACTACAACGACTGAAGAACAAGTTCTTTAGTCATTTTACAAAACTACTGAAAACAAAAACATAAAACTACTGAAAGAAAACCGTCACAACTTCTGAAGAAGACCTCTTCAGCTGTTGTGACAACGTCTGATACTTGGTCTTCAGCACTTGTGTCTTCATACTTTGTTTTCAGCGCTTGTGTCTTCAGACTTTGTCTTCAGTACTTGTGTTCAGACTTTGTCTTCAGCACTGTGTCTTCAGACTTTGTCTTCAGCACTTGTGTCTTCAGACTTTGTCTTCAGCACTTGTGTTCAGACTTTGTCTTCAGCACTTGTCTTCCGACTTTGTCTTCAGCACTTGTGTTCAGACTTTGTCTTCAGCACTTGTCTTCAGACTTTGTCTTCAGCACTTGTGTTCAGACTTTGTCTTCAGCACTTGTCTTCAGCTGTTGTGGACTTCAGCAGTTGTTGTGACGTCTGTGGGACTTAAGGTTTTTCTGATCCAGCTCATTGGTTCTTTTGGTCCAACAGCATTTGCCATGAAGAGACATACTCTCCTCATTAGTTCTGATTAAAAGTTCAGTAAAGGATAGGGAAGTGAAGCCTACTAACCCGGGACGTTGGTCAATGTCTATTTGCATTGAGCCTTTGGTGGGGCTATCCCTTTCTGGTTTCTTAGGAGAGTGTTGTGACTCATCCTGAGAGCTTACAGCCTGAGTTTGGGGAATTGAGAATGAGGAGACTCAAATTCATATTGAGGTTGAATGAGAAGGATGGTGAGACCTCTGATTAAGTGGGAGCCCATGTTTGCACTCTAGTCTATTTGGTTTGAACAGGAGGGGCTTGCTCAATCATAGTAGACTGAGCAAGGGTGCATTTTCTCTCTTATATGTGTGTTTGATGGGGTGAGCAGGAATATCTGGCAAAGCAAGGGTAGTTGCTGGTGTGGGTTCATCACCTGTGGGGTGAACATGGACGTCACCAGGAGCTATTGGCTTAATCATACATGGAAGAAGGGCAGTGTGTCTTCTAGTGAAATTGGTGGACACTCTATTTAAGATTTTGAAGATGGTCGGCCTCATTTTAGGGACATGCAGAGTAGCTGCACAAACAAGCTTACTCTGGTCCAACTCACAGTTGATTATGTGCTGGATGAATGTAGGATACATAAAGAACATGTCCTTTTGAAGGTTCCCTATAAGGTTAGTCAACACAAACCTTAAGTAGTTGAAGCGAAGGCTCTTCACCAATCCATGAACTAGGCAGCCTAGATCATATGGGATTTTATCCCATCCCCTAAACTTGTTAGACAGACAATGGAAAACACATGAAGTAGGAACTTCCAGTTGTATGAGAAATTGAACTTATACACTATTGACCTACTCACATCTCCACCCATTTGGAGATATGTATCATCAAGATCTGATTTAGGAAACTCAATCAGAGCGCCTTCATCATGGAGCTCCAGATTCTCCTAGATGACTTGTTCAGTAATGACCAACTCCTGGCCAGAATGCTCGTCCGAATAATCCTAACTCCATTTAGGAGTACTATCTGACCGTTACCCCAAAATTCTTCCATGTGATTCATGTAAACGGTAGGGTTCAAAATCAGAGCGGTAAAGTAGGTAGATTAGTTAAGAAAGGAGATGATGTCTGAGAAGTCAGCATCCTTGGTAGAGTCAAGAAGTGCGACTTGGTTGTGTTGAGGATTGAGTGCCATCGTAAGAAAGAAGATGATGAAACAAGTTCGAGCAGGGTGAATTTTGGGTGAAAGAAGCTTTGGACAGTAAATTTGGTAAAAAGATTAAAGTGAAGGGTTGGGATTATTTAAATGGGTGGAATGAAAGTTTTGGGGTTTTGGATAAGGTGAAAAGATGGTTGGGTTAAGATGTGATAGTGGTGGTAAGGTTAAAAACCATTTAAAAGATTCTGACATCATTAATAAAATCTTTACGTTTTACTGTGAGGGGCCCAAAGATTTCCGTTACACAGTAAGTTTTTCTTCTGAGTATAAAGGATTTCCGAGGGTAATCTTCTTCCGAAGCCAATTTTACTTCCGAAGGTAATTTCTTACTTCAGAGAGTAAAATATGCTTTTCGAATGGAGAGTTTTATGTGCTTCGGAAGTAGATCTGATACGCAATCAATCGCTTCTTCCGAGACTAAAAACTCTTCTGAGAAGAAGATTTACCTTGGTGAAATTTAGCTTTGGAAGATGTGAAAAGAATCTTCCGAATTTTAATTTCTATCAGAAAAACCCATACTTAGAAAAATTTAACTTAATGTTATAGGGCTTAGATTGTTATGACAAAATACATTACACATTTGAAAAAGGTTTTCAAGTGAGATAGACTAATCAATGTTTATCATCCCAATAGTTGTAATGAGATATTTAAGTCTTTGATCATCAAAAGCTTTAGTGAACAAATCAACATATTGTTCATTTGAATCAACTTTGATTAGTTTGATCAGGTTTTTCTCATGAATATCTCTAATGAAATGATACATGATATCAATGTGCTTTGTCTTTGAGTGCTTCAAGGGATTTTTAGTAATGGAGATATAACTATTGTTGTCAATGTGGATAGGAGTGCTCATGAAGTTGAATCCATAGTCTAGCATCTGGTTTTGAATCCAAAGCAGTTGAGCACAGCTGCTTGCAGCAGCAATGTATTAAGCTTCAGCAGTAGATGTAGAGACACATGATTGCTTCTTGCGTTACCATGATATGATCCTTCCACCAAGAAATTGACATCCTCTTGATGTGGGTTTCTTGTTGATGTTGCAACCACTATAGTTACTATCTAAGTAGCCATAGAGATTGAAGTTGCTATTCCTAGGATACCAAAGACCTAATTTTGGTGCTCCTTTGAGGCATCTAAGAATTCTCTTAGCAGCAACTAGGTGAGACACCTTTTGAGCAGCCTGATATCTTGTATAGATGCATGTAGCAAACATGAGATCAGGTCTACTTGCTGTGAAATACATGAGAGACCTAATGATTGCTCTATACTGATGTTGATTAGTATCCTCTCCTCCAGAGTCTGGACAAAGGTCATGGTTTCGGGGTATAGGTGTCTTGACTGGCTTACAATCCTTCATATCAAATCTCTTCAAGATATTAGAGACATACTTAGATTGGTTGATAAAGAACCCTTCCTTTATTTGCTTCACCTGAATTCCAAGAAAAAAGTCCATTTTTCCCATGGAACTCATCTCAAACTTCTTCTTCATAATGCTCTCAAAGTCTTTACACATTTGGTCATTTGAAGAACCAAATATGGTATCATCTAAACAAGCAATATGTCTTTCCTTGACTTCTTTATGAAAAGTTTCTTATCAATGGTAACTTGAGTGTAACTATTCTTTAGGGGAATTGAGACAAAGTCTCATACCACAGCCTAGTGCTTGGTTCAGCCCATAAAGAGCTTTATCAAGCTTGCACACATAGTTGGGGTGCTGTGGGTCTTCAAAACCTGGAGGTTGGCACACATATACCTCCCTATCTATATTTCCATATTGAAAGTAACACTTGATATCAAGCTGATAGACAGTAAAATTCTTGGATGCAACATAAGCAAGGAAGATTCTAACTGTCTCAAGTCTTGCAACAGGTGCAAAGACATTAGTATAATCAATTCCTTCCCCTTGGGTATATCCTTGAACAACCAGTCTAGCTTTGTTCTTGATTATCAAGCCTCTATCATGTCTCTTGTTATTGAAAACCCATTTGGTGCCTATAGGTACTTGACTAGATGGTAGGGGGTAAGGTTCCAAACCTTTTGTTTCTTGAACTGAAGCAACTCTTCTTGCATTGGCTCAACCCAGCTACTATCCTTTAAAGCTTCTTCTACTTTCTTGGGTTCTATCTGAGATAGGAAGCATGAGTACAAACAGAGATTCCCATGATAAGTTTGTCCCCTTGTTCTCACAGCTTCAAAGACTTCTCCTATGATGTTCTCAGTTGGATGAGTGTTGTGAATCCTTAGTCTAGGAATCACTTCTAGTTGCAAAGATAAATCCAAGTTGGACATATTTTGCTCAAGAGCATGAACACTTGGGCAAACTGCTATTTCAATGTCATTCAATGAGGTCTGATTGAATGAAGGAGAAACATTATCATCAATGATTGGCTGAGAAGCAGCATTAACAGTTGCATGTTCCTTCAGAATACTGCTTTTATCAATCAAATGTTGTTCAATGTCACTTGAAGGAACACTGGTTGAAGCTTCACTTTCTCTTCAAAGAGTTATGCTACTTGATCTTTAGATAGTTGGAGCTGGATCTTAATTCACTCTTGGAGAATTTGAATAGGGTCTGGGCAACTCACACAGTTGATCATGATCATTTTGAGGACTTGTTCTAGCTGAAACATTCTCACAAGATGGATTAGAATAGTTGGGAACAATTCTAAGTCAACAATGTAATCAGGGCCATTCCCCCTAACCCAAGGAGTGTGCTCATTACCAACAATGTTGGATGATTCCTCAAATTGTTGATTTGTGATGTTATAAACTCTATAAGCAATAGAGTTGGAGGAATATCCAACAAAGATAACATCATCCAACTTTTCAGCAAATTTTGTCAAATTGTATTTTGTGTTAATTTAGAAAGCCAATGAACGGTGGCCTCTAGTTCCATAGCTCATAAGGGGTTTTTCCATGTGGCTTAACTACAAGAACTCTGTTATGCACATAGCATGTAGTACTGACTGCCCCTGCCCAGAAAGTAAGAGGCAACATTGAGTCAAACAACATAGTCCGAGCAGCCTCAATAAGTGTCATGTTCCTCCTCTCAGCAACATTGTTTTGTTGAGGAGTTCTAGGAGCACTGTATTGGCTGGCAATCCTTTGAGTTACAGAATGAGTCAAGAACTTGATTCTTAAACTCAGTCCCTTGATCACTTCTTATTATTTTTACCTTGTGATCAATTTGATTTTCTTTTTTAATAATAAAAGATTTGAACATTTCTATAGTTTCATCCTTAGTTCTTAAAAACGATACCCATGTAAATCTTGTAAAATCATCAACTATCACAAGGCAATATGATTTTCTTCCAATGCTCATTATACTTATTGGACCGAAGAGATTCATGTGCAATAAGTGTAATGGGGTGGTGATTGAGTTAACAACTTTGGATTTATGAGATGCCCTATGTTGCTTCCTTTTTAGGCATGCAACACAGTTATGTTTGCAGAAAAATTCCTTTTTAGGCAAACCATGTACCAAGTTATTTTTAACTAATTTATTCATGGTTTTAAATTGACATGAGACATTCGTTTATGCCATAGTGTTGACTCATCACCATTTGCTTTGAAAAAAAGTATGATACTTCTCATAGTGGGGAAGCATAGTTCATATCTAGCTTGTACATATCTCCTTTCTTAGGAGATCTAAGAAGCACTAATTCCAAAGGAATGGTCATCCCATTTTTAAGGATAATGCACTCATGTTCTATGAAAAGCATCCGGTGATTTTGATCATAGAATTAAGAAACATTTAAAAGTTTGTGTTCAAGCTATTTGACAGAGTGTACTTTTTCAACCTTTAACTTGTTGTTGGATACAATCCCTCTGCCATAAATGTATCATCCAACCTCACCTCCAAATTGAACAGGACCTCTATCAAAATGTTGAAATTCTTGAAGGAGAGATCAGTTCCCAGTCATATGCCTGGAGCATCCACTATCTACAATCCACACGTTAATGTTCATGTCATAAGGATGTCATTGCACATAAGGTGAAAAAGTTAGATTTTATTGGAAACCCAAGCCTTGTTGGTCTTGGGCTCTTCCAATGAGGATTTTATTGAACCAAAACTAATGCATGGGGGTTTAATAAGTGTTTATGAAGAGGAGGCTTGGGTTGCAGCATCTTCTTTGATCTTCCATGCCATCCCTTGGTTGATCATAGAGGATGAGCTTATTAAAGCTTGGGCAGCATGACATTCTTCAAAAGCTTCTTTCTTCTTGGAAGAAACCTTCACCACTTTCTCTTCCGAAGCAGTCTTCTTCTGGGATGGTTTCAAGGGGACTCTCTTGGATTTTTAAGTCTTCACAGCTTTAGCTTCCGAAGCCATTTTCCCTTTGGAAGGAGGATTTTCTTCCGAAAGCAACCTTGCTTTGGAAACAAGCTTTCCCTTTTTCATCACTTGAACCGTTTGATAGGGTCCAAATGAGAAACCTTCCCTGAATCCTTCTTTCTTAACATTGTTTGCATAATGTGTGCTAGCAGGATTGTAATAACAATCTTTGGCCAGGTCGTTTTGCACAGCACACATTATGCATGCAATGTTAATCTTCTGGGAATGTGAAGGCTATTGTTTCTTGGTCTTCTAGTCTTCAACAACAATCTTTCCCTTTCCCTTCCGATCCTTTTGTTGGATAGTTGTGCTAGTACTACACACTTTTCCTGGTTCAGAAGTTCCTACCACCTGGAATCTAGCTGAGATGAACACACCCTTTTGCTTTGGGTCAATCTTCAGCTTTGATTTAGCCACTTTCTTGGTAGTTTTTTCTGGCTGCCTTAGCTTAGTTTCTTCTGGCTTTGGTGGTAAGAGGTTGGTCATCACTGGTAAGAGGGGTAGGGTTTACTTGGATCTTCCCTATGATGGTCTCCACACTTGCATCACTCTTTGACTCATGAGAAGGTGGGTCAGCAAATAGGACCTCTTGCTCTTCAGTACCAGACCTTGGTTGTCTAATAGACTCATAAGAGTGTGGTAGAGCAATTTCATTGGTCCCCAACCCACCTTTGTTTTGATAACAAAGTTTTAAGTGAGAGGATGATGCAAGGATGGCTTGGAAGTTTTGCTCTGAGATAGCATGCTTCCTTGCTTGAGCCTTAGATGTGACAAGCTGGGCTTGAGCCTTAGATAATTTGGAAATTAAATCCTTTATTTGAGTCTTGTAGTTTGTGTGTTCATGTTTTAAAAAATACATAGGTTTCTCTAACTCTTTAGTTTTTCTTTGATAGTTAGATTCAACTCTTTTAAAGTCAGATTTTAAAATATTTAAAGACTCAATATTATATTTAATCTCCATATTGTAGTCCTGATACAGTTTTACCTTAGCAATACAAGCTGAAGTACAGAGATGTTCATATACCTTATTTTCATCTGTTCTAGCCTTGAGTGCCTGAGTAGGAGTCACATCCTATACCATAAAGCTCTAGTCAACTTCTTGAGCTACAACTGCTGTTTTAGTTGACTTCCTAGGTGCTTTAGGTGTAGAAGCTTGTGAGGAGGCATGAGAGGTTCCCGGATTTGACTTGAGAGCCTTGCATTCCCTAGCAAAACGACCAAGTTGGTTACAGTTGTAACACTCTGCCTTGGTTTTGTCAAACCCAAACTTGCTACTAGCTGGGTTTTTAAGGAATTGCCTTCCAGTTCTCTTGAAGAACTTCTTTACTCTGTAGGTAAGCAACACCATTTATTGGACTATGTCCATGTACTCCACATCATTTGGCTTGAAACACTTTAGATCATCAAAGCAGAACTGATGATCACCAGAGTGCCCATTTCCTGAGATAAAGGCATAGCTATCCTGGAAAGAACCTTGCTGAGCCTGTTAAGACCTTGGAGTCTCAAGAAATGTGATATAGGGTCCTAAAGAACAGTATGGCTACTGAGAGTAAGTTAGGTACCGTTGAGGTTGACTGGTCTTGAGCCTTTAGCAACCATTAAAGTGTTGCTAGTAGGAAGGCTTGAGGGTCTGCTCATCGAATGGCCCCTCTTGTTTTCCATCTCTACACGGTATCCATCAAGGATGTCGTGCAGTTGAGTCATGGTGAGGGAGTTCAAATTCTCTGTCCTCTTAATGGAGACATGGTAGAACATCCACTCATTTAGGACTTCACTCATGAACTTCCTTGAGAGGTCTCTCAAGTCAATGGTAACTCCTATAGACTGAAGGGAAGCAATAAGATCCATGTACCTGAAGTATTGCTGGCTGAGGGTCTCTCCAGCATTATAGGCAAAGTTCTCAAACTATTGCTTTAGTGTATCATTCTTGGAATCGTTGGAGTTATAGTACATATGTGACTATGTATCAAATATCTCTTTAGCTGACTTGCAATGCTAAAACCCCACCATGATGGAGTTGGGTATAGCAGTCATAAGAGCCGTCATAGTGTTGCTGTCTATGTCCATCTTCTTCCGGTCTTCATCAGAGTAGTGTTCAACAACCTTCTCGATCATGGCACTGTTTCCTCCAGGTGCAGCAACCTTGGGCTTGTAAGGACCACTGGCGATAGACAACCATATTTTACCATCAAGGTATTTGGTGAAACCGTCTATGTGTCTACTCCATTGTCTAAAGTTTTCAAGGGTGATGATAGGTGCTTTACACATCATCCATATCTCAACTTCAGAGTTCTGAATAAGGGTCATTTTAGAGTGTGGTGAACGGAGAAGTGAAAAAAATTTGATTTGGATGGTAAGATCACACAATTAAGAGTCTAAAGAGCTCTCATACCAACTGTTGGATCGACATATGTCACTTAACACTTTGTTTTCTCTCAAATTCACTTAGACTCACACGGTTTGATGAAGCAGAATCTCTCAAAGAGTAGATTATAATATACTAAGTAACTTAAGAACACAAAGAAATAATTTTCAAGGTACTTGTATATATTACTTCTCAACTCAAAGTTTACAAGACTTTTACAACCATGATACAAGAGTTACAATGAGAAACTATATATACTATCACCTACAGACGGTTATACTTTGATACCAGCTGGAATCCTATAACTAAAGTAGATACTACAAAGCTATAGTTAAGGTATCTTAGGTAATGTCTTTTATAAAGTCGTTGGACCAGTAGACATTCGAGTGTGTTCTTGACGGAAAGATAAACAACATCAAAAACCAAGAGACAATCAATAACACGAACTATAATTAAATGGTTTCATTGATAAAACCTAACGATTACAAGCTCGTTACAACATAAGAATCAAGACTCTTGGAAAGGGGAGATCGAGCATGATCTCCCCTCTCATCCGGTAGCACCTAGGCACCGGGCGCACTCCTTTCAAAACCCTTCCCCTCTCTACACATTAAAACTAGTATATATAGGCCTCGGCCCATATAGATGCGACTGGGCCCATTCTTGCGATTGGACCATGTGTATGGTTCAATTGTACAACTGGCCCATGCGTATGGTTCAATCGTATGACTGGACCATACTTATGGTTCAATCTTACGAATGTCCCAATCACATCTCTCAGTTGCACGACTGGTCCATTAGCATGGCTCAGTCGTACGACTGAGTCTCATTCGCATATGCTCCTGCGAATGACCCAGTTTCATGTGTTTGCAACATATCAGGTGTATAACATTAAGCCTACACTATTTGATAAGCGATGAACATACTATATATGACAATATATGCTCCAACAAAGATTCCCTATATGACTGATTTTTCCAGATAATGACATGAACAGTTTTCCATTGCTTCAATCTTCATAAAGGCTAACCTGATTAACATTAACATCTGCAAAAATTCCCCCTCAAATTCAGCATATCCCAATATATAGAAATTGTGCTCTCCTGGCGTCTTCATATGGTGTATTGGGCAAAAGGTAGAGGGTTCCAATCCACAGCTGACAATCTCAACCAATCAGCATGCATTCAGATTCACCATCAGAAACCGTCTCACATCATCACTTTCTGATTGCGTCTTCAATTTCTCTAAACATGGATTCTCCCTAAGAATGAGAATCCTCTCTGTGCGCATAGATATAATTGATTGGCCCATAAATAGTCAGATGATCCTAACTATCCCACAAAATCAGCACCGACTTCTGACATCTTCTCTTCTCTCTTTCTTGTTCTAACTACATTCACCTATTCGGGAAGTCCGACGAATAGTGGGGTATACATCGAACTTATTTGACAAAAGAACCTCATGGTGAATATGCTTTGCTCATCCTCAAATCTGTGCAAGAGGCAGTTCCAGACTCTTTTTTTGGTCTGGAACAAATGCGGATGAGTCAATGCAGATGGCTCATTCGTGCGATTGAACATACGACTAGTCCAGTCGCACGATTGAACATATGACTGGTCCAGTCGTGCGAATGGTCCATTAGAATGGCCCATTCATATGAATGATCCATTAGCATGGTCCTATCTGCACACAGATTTTCAGATCTGCAGCCGCCAAGGCTGCCAAAAGCCCTAATCTCATGAATTTTACATGAACCGAACCAACATAGACATCATAAGATTCGCAGGGGTGATTGGAACGTGGTTTTGAGTTCGATTTTAACATAGAAACAACACACGTAACCAGATCTGAGAAAAACACGAAGAACACGAAGTGGGTTTAATGTCAAAGAACCTAAAATCGATCCACAAATCAAGAGCTCGGTTGCTAGAATGATTTTTAGATCATTCCAGCAGTAACCTTGCTCTGATAACAATTGTGAAGTCGCTGGACCAGTAGACGTCTGAGCGTGTTCTTGACAGAAGGATAAACAACATCAAAAACCAAGAGACAATCAATAACATGAACTATAATTAAATGGTTTCATTGATAAAACCTAACGATTACGAGCTCGTTACAACATAAGAATCAAGGCTCTTGGCAAGGGGATATCGAGCAGGATCTCCCCTCTCATCCGGCAGCACCTAGGCCCCGGGCACACTCCTTTCAAAACCCTTCAACTCTCTACACATTGAAACTGGTATATATAGGCCTCGACCCATATTAGATGCGACTAGGCCCATTCGTGCCATTGGACCATGCGTATGGTTCAATCGTATGATTGGACCATGCGTATGGTTCAATCGTACGACTGGACCATGCGTATGGTTCAATCGTACTACTGGACCATACTTATGGTTCAGTCTTATGAATGTCCCAATCGCATCTCTCAATCGCACGACTGGTCCATTAGCATGGCTCAGTCGTACGATTGAGTCTCATTTGCATATGCTCCTGCGAATGACCCAGTTTCATGTGTTTACAACATATCAGGTGTATTAGATTAAGCCTAGACTATTCGACAAGCGACGGACACACTATATATGACAATATATGCTCCAACACTTATTTAAGATATGGTAGTCATGATATGTCCATGACTTACCTATTGTCACCAACTAAAGTTAGCAACTGTACTAACAAACAAATGTTAACAGTGGAATAAAGTATGATCAACTACATGGCCTTTTGGGAAAATACCATATAGTATCAGAGGTCTGCAGCGGAGTGTCAAAGATCCATACTTATGTCCAGTGGTTCATAGCAGCATCTTCTGAAGGTTAATTGGCTTTGGAAGAACGAGTTCTTTTGAAGCCTTTTATACTTCGGAAGAGGCTGCTTCTTCCATGGCTTGAGGACTTCTTCTTTGGAAGTCATTTTCTTTGAATTCTTCTAACTCTTGAAATTTGGAAGAGAAGACTTTGTCGTCAGAATTTGGAGCTTTTCCTTCGGAAGATGATCTTCCACTTTGCCTTCGGAAGAACTCCATTTCCTTCAGAAGTCCACACTTAGCTTCGGTAGTCCTTTATAAGTTGCACCAAAAATAGTCTAGTGTTTGGTTTTGGTTGCACCAGCCTTTCTAGATCCAACACCCTTGACTAGCGTTCTCCCCACAAGGAGTTCCCGGTACAGTAGGGGGTTGGTTTCTGATTTGTCTAGCCTCCTCACGGCAGCCTCTAGTAGTTCCCTGTCTTCCAATCCGGGTTCTTCTCCTAGTCGACATTTTGATAGCATCAAATATAAATTCTTTTAGCATCTCATAATTGGTTTCGAGTAGCCCATGCATCATTTACCCTAATATACCACATCCTAGAAGGAGGGAGTCTAATATACACGCTACTAAATATCTTTAACAATGTTCCATTACATTAATTTAAGGCAATTCATCCAGAATGGACACATGTCAAAATTCCCAAAGCATAACATGACACGTAGCAGTTCAATACAAATAACTTAGCAAAATTTAGCATCCCAAGAAATAGTTTCATAATAGATTGAGTCCACGCTCTCACATCCACTTCTTCCTCAGCCACCCTAGCCATCCTGAGCTCTTCCTCCTTTGCTTTTGCTCCAACCGCTCGACCCCATGCAAAGCCATCATATCTTGAAACTAGGCGGACTGAGAGGTCCGAGTGGCGTGCTGAAGTGTCAGCTCGTGACGAAGGATGGTCTTCAAAATCTTGTCTAGTGCAGCATCGGAGGGACCTACATCGCTTGGCTATCAGCTAGACTAGGAGTACCTATCACCAGCTAGTACAATACGGCCATCATACATGATGTGCCTACGTGGCATCCACTGCTTGTCATGTGGGTGGTGTCGGAGTGGGTCAAATTGTGGTGGTGCAGATGTCCGAGTCCTAACAGGCGGTAGAGGAGGAGGTGGCATCCTAAAGGAGACTGAGGGTCCTAGCCTAACACTCTTGTGTGGGTGGGTGATAACAAGTGCACCCTTATATCCGATAGGTGGGATAGGTGAGTGGGTAGGAGCTGTGACATGTGGTGAGTGGGAGCGTGTCCATCTCCTAAAGGAGGATGTCGAGGAAGAGTCTTCTGTTGGCTTAGTGTCGTAAGAGTAATGGATATCCAGCCCATATGTCTGCATCTTCTCATGTATTCCTTGTACTCCATTCGTGGTGTCGCCTTCCTAAGACTCTCGATTGGTGTAGTACCGTCAAAGGGGTATGTCGGTGCCCTTCCTTTGTCAGCCATAGCTCAGATGTCTTGCAAGAAATATCATGAGTAATTTGGTTTCTCATAGGTCATGATTGTACTAATAATAGTACTTATAGTATTGATGGAAACAGTATCAGATATCCCAATAGTATCAGAAATCATTAGTTTCTTCAAATAATAACAAGCAAGGTAGTTTCTTAGGAAAAACCTTTATACCACTTCAAAAGAATTTTCAGAAATCATAAGTTTCAAACAGAGAAAGGTCTAATCATTACCTAGAGGTCCATGCTAGAATTTACATGTCCGGTGAATTCATGACTACGTTGATCAAGTGTAGTCATCAATTTACCCAACCTAATCATCCCAACACTTTCCCACAGGATGGTCCTAAGGTATCAGGGTTATAGCCTAGGGTCTACTATGGTATTCTTTACTTCTCTAAAACCTTTGGCTCTGATACCAATCTGTCACACCCCGGGCCCAAGTAGGGTGGGACGTCACAAACTAGCAACAACATATGGCAGCTGAAACAAACCATCATAAGAGCACAAAAGAAGAGAACATCATATGGCATTAATTGTTTTAAAAAACAACATGAGCTAGAAGTAAGTCTATCCCCCAAATGAAACAAGTACATACAACATTAGCACAAAATTGTTTTCAACAATCAAGAAAAGTAAATAGTTCAAAATGTTTCAAAACAAGACAAGCCAATGCCATGGTCACAGTGCTAGGTCTAGGTCTTCTACAATCGCTAGACTCCCTTCAATGATTACTTAAAACATGTTCAAAAGAAAATTATGTGAACTAAAAAGTTGGTGAATTCAAGTGCTTAATGTTTAAAAACAAAAGGATTCAACAGAATCCATATTTGATTTAAAAAGAATATTAGTTTCACTTTTGTGGGAGATCACAATCAACCCTACACTCAGTCCCGGCTAGCCTTTTCAAAAGTTATGATTTACCGGTTAATCCCGAAGGAAGAACTGAGCCTCAAAATAGTGGACCATACCTGCCGGATGGTTCACCCTAGTATCTTACAAAAACTTTTCACACGCCACACACGACCTTGTAGGATCTTAGTGTGGTACCTGTTGGACCTTATATGCCCAAGACACATACAAGATTGATGTGGTTAGTACGTTATGATCCGAGTCGGGTCATACCCAATAAAAAGCTATACAAACACCAATTAATATTTATTTGTTGATAAGATCAAACAAATAAATACCAACACCAATTTAGAAAATGGGTTTTTTTAAAACGTTTCTTTTGTAAAAGAACAACATTATGTGGATAATTTTTTCATGAGAAATTATTTGTTTCATTATTTAAGTTGGTTAAATAATAACAAATAAAACTGTGTTATCGTTATAAAATTAAAAGAGGTTATAATTTTATAAAAATTAAGGGCTAAGAGTGTAACATTTTTATAAAACTAAAATTGAGGGGGGGCCCATTTTGAAGGCCAATTTCGGCCGCCCCTTGGGGTATTGGGATTATTTTTTATGTCTTGGTCTTTGCAAGAATTTCTCTCCTCTAACACTCTTCTAACAATTCACACTTTCTCTCTTAGAAAACTTAAGCAAGAACTCTCTCAAAACAGGGCTGCATTTTTGGATTAGAAGCTCAAAATAAGGCTGAAAATTCGGTTTCATGAAGGTACACTTGTAGACATTTTGGTGTTGAGCTCCCAAACTAGCTTGGTGTTTGGAAGGGATTGTGTGTATACAAGCTTGAGGTCTTCTCCTTTGAAGGCTAGCCACTCAAGAACATCATCTTCTTCATCTTATACATCTACAACATCTTGTGCAAGAAAGATTGTATCTTTGAACACCTTATGGTTGTTTTATGGTTTGATAGCACACTATTTCACATATATTTATATGATCCTTACTCTTGGGTTTTCTTTATGTTTTTAAATGGTGAAAATTTCAGATTACTAACCATATATTAAACCTATATTCCGCTGCGTTTTTTCAAGTTTAAATGGTTAAACTAGCTTGTTTTACATCTGACAAAACCCAACAATAGCATCTAGAGCCGGTTATATGGAATATGTGCTTCAAAAGGTCTTGAAAAGTTAGTTTTCATGGACTTTTTCAACCCATTAGGGGTTGTTTTGTTATGGATGTATGAATCCCTTATGTTTCAAGGTTTAATCTTGCATGCTTTAGTGTAAACCTTGAAAGATCTACATCAAATGGTTGATTGTGTTGTTAGGACAAACCTTAAAATTTGAGTTCATGTTGGCTGCAATTTTAGGGCTGAAATAAGGGATTCATTGTTGTTCTTGGATGTTGTGTATATTTCATATTTTGGTGCATAACATAGCCTTGGCCTTATGTGTTTGGTTTTGGTTGATTGTGATTTGTCATGTTGGTTTTGATTCTTGAAAGGGTTGTAATTTTGTGTTTTGTATTTTGGGTTGTAATTTATTTATTCATTTGGTTATGTAATAAATAGATTAGGTGCATTTCTTTTATTAGAAAAATTGTATTATGATATGATTTTTGTAAAAGAAGATGCACAAGATGAAGACTCAAAGAAGGGCACAAATGACATGGACACTTGAAGCATTTGGATATGGATTCAAGTGGGAGTTCATGGACACATTTTGATGTGTCATCTCAACCCTTAGGAAAGACCTTATGACAACACTTGTGATGGCAAACAAGTGTGGTCAACTTAGTGGCTATGGTTATGCACTCATGTTTATATGTTTATGCTTGTTTGGATGATTGTTGTTTGATTGTTTGGTTGATATTTGGATATGCATTACAAACTCATTAATAAATTAACAAGCTGAAAATTTGATGGTTCTTTATCATTAAGTGGTTAATAAAATGTTATTAAAAGGATTAATGGTTTTAATAAAAGAGGTTTTATTAAAAGTGAACCATAGGGTACCTTGTATTTGAAAGCATGCAAATATAAGGTACATAGAGTTTTCTAAACTAAGATTATGAAAACTTTAAATTTCTTTTATAAACAAGTTTAACACCGTCCTTTTGCACAACACTTGAGTCATTTGGAAACTCTTAATGGGATAAAGGTCACCTAACCGTTTTGAGGGAACTTGTGACTTGAGGTGGGGATACCATATTTGTCGAATAAAGGTCACCTAACCACTTATGTTGGAAAACTCACATGTGTGTGCAAGTAGGGTAACTTGATTTGCAAACCATGTTATATGGATCACCTACAATATGGTTTACAAAGGTGTTAATGGGATAAATATGCTGACTATACATATGATGTTTTAAAGTTGATCCCATACCCTAGAAGTTGCAAAGGGTTGCAATTGTCAAAACGTTGACTACCTTGTTAATTTAAATAATGAGATAAAGGTCACCTAACCACTATTTAAATGTAACGTTGGATTCTAGATTTTAAAATTGTGTAAGACACTTAAAAGGGGTTTTAATTATTAAAATATGAACAATATCGAAATTACTAAAATTGAACTTTGTTATATTTTGTAGATGGCCACCAACAATAATGAAAAGAATGAAATCCCTTCCGCTCACTCACTATCACTAATGACCATTCTCCAAAAGGAACGTCTAAACCATAATAACTTTATTAATTGGTTTTGAAACTTGAGAATTATTCTCAAGCAAGAGAACCGATCATACATATTAGACGATTTGATTCCCGATAAACCTAGTGAGGATGATGAGGAGGCCTACATTAATTGGGTAAAATACACTAAGGACTCGGTCCAAGTATCTTGCCGCATGTTGGCAAGTATGACTCCAGATCTCCAAAAGGAGTATGAACATCATGGAGCATACGACATGATAACCTAGTTGAAGGAAACATTCCAACAACAAGCACGGGTTGAGCGCTTCGAAACGGTTCGAGCACTCCATGCGTGTCGTATGGACGACACCCAATCTGTTTCATCTTATGTACTTAAGATGAAAAGCCACATCAACCACCTCGAAAGGCTAAATTGTCCCGTCTCGAAAGAGTTGGCTATGGATTTGATCCTTAACTCTTTGTCAAAAAGGTTTGAAAACTTAGTCATCAACTATAACATGAACGGGTCGGACAAGAACATAAGTGAGCTTCACTCTATGCTCAAAACTGTCGAGGCGGCCATGGGTAAAAGGGTTTTACCCGTTCTCACCATTAATGAAGGTGGGAACAAGAAGAGGCCTCACCCCGCACCCAAGGCAAATGTTGCCAAGGGTAAAGGGCACGTTAAGGGAAAGGGAGTGGTAAGAGCGCCACCACCAAAACCAGCAGAGAAGAAGCAAAAGGTTTCTTTGAATGACCCATGCTTTAAGTGTGGGGAGATTGGACATTGGGCAAGAAATTGCCCAGTCCATCTCAAAGAGTTGCAAGCAAAGAGGGATGTGGGGCAAACGTCAGGTACGATTTTCATGATTCATATTGATCTTAATTTAATATCCTCTAACACATGGGTATTGGATACCGGATGTGGAACTCACATTTGCAACTTATTGCAAGGGTTCAAAAGAAGTAAGGACTTAAAGAAAGGGGATGTAAGCCTCTACATGGGGAATGAGGCAAAGTTTCAAGTTGAAGGCCAAGGGGACTACATCTTGAAGCTTCTAAATGGTTTGGAAGCAATTTTGAACAATATTTTGTATGCTCCTAGTTTGACTAGGAACATTATTTCTGTTTCTTTAAATGGCACGTTTTATTTTAAAGTTATTCCTGTTAATGGTATTTATGAACTGGTTCGTGAAAAGTCATTATCTAATAGCTCATTGTACCAAACCACCACTAAGAAACTCAAATTGGATTTGAGTGATACCTATCTTTGGCATTGCCATCTTGGTCATATAAACAAGAAGCGCATGCAAACACTTCAAAAGAACGGTCTTTTAAAAGCAAATGAATATGATTCATTCGATGTATGTGAATCTTGTTTACAAGGTAAAATGACTAAGGCACCTTTTAGTGGCAAGTTCGAACGGGCAAAAGATTTATTAGGCATCATTCATGCGGATGTATGTGGTCCTTTTAAGCCAATGACTAGGTACCATGAAAGATACTTCATTACCTTTACTGACGACTATAGTCGATATGGTTATGTGTACTTGTTAAGACACAAAGATGAAGCTTTTTGTAGATACATGTGTCCCTAGTTTCTAATCTTAATGTAATATCTTTATATTGTCTTACACTTATGTAATTGTATGGGTACTTAATGAAATACAATATGTGGTTGTGCTTAATGTTGAATATTTCATTGGTTAATGTAATAACGCTTATTGACTTAACTATATAGGTTGTGGTTGTTTTAGTAATATCTAAATCAATTAATGACTATGAAACATATTCAAACTTAATCATGTGAAGTTCTCATGCGATTGGCCCATGCTAATGGACTATACGCATGAACAACTTCATGCTAATGAACTAATCGTACGAATGAACCAGGAGATTGGATCAGTCGCATGATCGAAACATGAGATTGACTCAGTCGCACGACTGAACACTCAGTCGTGCGAATGGATCAACCGCATGACTCAATCGCACGACTGAACCATGCAAATGGTTCAGTCGCACGATTGAGAAACCTTAACCTATAAATACCACTTAAATCGTGGAAAAACGAGACACGTCGAATATCTTGATACCCAGACGTACCCTAGCTGTCCAGAGACCTCTAGTAACCTGTTCCAACTTCAAAGCTCGCAGTAGATCGATTGCTAATAGTTCTTAATGTTTAGATTCAATATTCAATTGATTCTACATGTGTTCTCACTAATTGGATCACTAATCAAATAGGATTCGGCACTATTTGATTCGGTATACGCAGAAACCTGTTAGTATTCGTCGAGTACACGATCCCTAGCAAGTGGTATCAGAGCTTTGGCTCTAGATTTACGTGTGATTCAATCATTTTGATATAAAAATTGTGTTTTTACGCTCAAAAACGCAATCTTTCGTGTCAAATCGGGTTTTAGACGTCTCCTGATCGTAAAGTTAAGTTTTTTCCGGCATACGACAATTAGGGTTAGCAAAAATTTGTGTTTTTGCATTCAAATACCTTAAACCTAGAATTTTTCAAAATCTAGCAGGTTCAGTCGCACGATTGACTCAATCGCACGACTGAGGTCATACGCATTCCCCATACGCACGATTGGACTAAGTCGCACTTCCATTCGTTCGACTGAGAAGACTATTCGCATTGTTCATCTGCATTAGTTCATTCGGCCGACTAAGTCATCCGCATTTGTTTAGTCGCATGATTGAACCATCCGCATAGTTCAATCGCCCGAATAGCCCAATCGCACAACTTCATTCACACAAATGCAAAAGTTTGATTAAAAGTTAAAGTTCATAGCAATGGAAGACCAATATTCAGCTTTCATAGCAGGGAGAGACTCACGTATACAAAACTTACTACTATTGGAGAATGAAGTGGGGAATCACAACAAACCCCCAACGCTGATCACATTAGACGAATATCCACAATGGAAACAACATTTCGAGATCTACTTAAATGGAGTAGATCCAAATCTGTGGGAGTCTATAGAGTCGGGGTACAGCATGCCTGTAGGAGCTGATGGTGTCAAACTCACACTTCGTGGCATGACTGACAGACAAAAGGTGAAATACAATGTAGGAAGAAAGTTTATGCTTTGCTTACTCAGTCAATTCCGAAGGATACTTTCCATCAATTCTCGGAATATACACAAGGAAAGAAGCTCTAGGATGCATTGGAGAAACGGTATGACGGAAACACATCATTGAAGGCCATAAAGTCTAAGGCTTTAAAGAAGGAGTTTGACAACTTCTCCTTGATGGGTAAAGAAAGCCTAGATGATGTGATCGATTGATTCTACCACTTGATGAGTGAGATGCACACTCATGGAGTATCGATGTCAATGGAGGACAAAGTGTCCAACTTTGCAGACGGGCTGCCGGAGAAATGGGTGTCATTTGTCTCTAATCTCAGACAGAATGGCATGCTAACAAAGTTAGATATCAATGATTTCATTCTAAAACTGAGAGAGGAAGAACTAAGGATGAAGTATAGAGCTCAAAAGGCTTCTTATGATCAGAATCCTACACTGTACAACGCGAATCCTCAAGCCAAAACTTCTGGAGCACCTCTTCAGAAAGCTTTTGTATCAAGCTCATCTGGTCCTTCACCAACCTCTACTTCAGGGTCAGAAACGTTAGGGTCGTCTGGTACTCAATATATTGCACCTGAAGCAAATGCAGCCAAGCTGAAGACCGAGAACTTCGGCAATGTGACCATTGAGGTAGCTAAAGAGCACATGGATCTCTTAGCTACGGTAGTCCACTCCTATGATGGAATAATTTCTAAAAAGATTGGGAACTGCCACCTAGCAGATGAGGACTATGAGCAGGTGGATGAGATAGAGCTGAAGAGGATGGACATAATGTGGGCCTTAGCAAGTGCAGTCCAGAGAGCTAAGAAGTTTGTCAAAAAGACCGGACAAAATTTGATTTCTACTAAGGACACTACCTTCGGCTTTGATAAATCCAAGGTAACGTGCTTCAACTGCGGAGAGAAAGGGCACTTCAAAAGGGAGTGTGTGAAGCCAAAGAAGACTGGCAATGGGAATCCTTTCTCCTCCTTCAATCATCAGGAGAAACCCACTAGCAGTTCTACTTCATCAGGCAAGGATCCTAAAGCCTTGACTGCCCATGATGATGAAGGACAGGACTGGAGCTTTCGGTTTGTCTGACAGGATCAGCGATCACAAGTTTGATGTATTAGGATACAAAGCAGCGGAATACAAACAAGAATTAGACAAATCGTAGCAAGCAATCGATACTTGTAAGCATTAAGAGCGCATACGGTTATAGGGAGAGAATATATATTTCTGATTTCAAGGAATGTTATAGATGTAGAATATTTCTAATCAAATCATTCGTTCATTCCATTCATTCATCATCGTTACAATAAGTTGTCACTCCTTATATAGAGTGAAACAATCACTGCTGTTATCACGGAAAGTGACAACTGGCAGATCTAATACAAAAATAACTAATTCTAACAAACTACTGAAATGTTCACAACTACTGAGAACATATCAGCGTGTTAAGTACAAAATATAAAACTACTGATAAAAAACTACTGAAACTACAACGACTGAAGAACAAGCTCTATTGATGGTTCTTTTGGTCCAACAAACTCCCCCTGAACCAATGCAGCCAAAACCTCTAACTTATTTATTCTCCCACTTATTGATGGCAAAATGTTGGTCTTTTTCCTTCTTGATCAGTAGAGAAGATGACCCATATAAGCTCCGGCCTGGGAAGAAACCTCAAATATTTGTTTGGCAGAGTATGAATGGGAACTCTGTTTTGGGGAGCAGGACACAGAGTTGTTATCCCATTCATGAGATTCACTTCCCCATAATGAGTCTGTACGACTCTCTTGTGTAGGCCTCAAGGAAGGTGATTTGTTCCTCCATGGTTAGCACTTCAGCACCTCCTTCAAACAATGATTCAGGCCCATAATACTCAGACAGGTATTTGGCCTGTTTCCCATTCTTTAGCTCCACAGTTGTTATTATTCTGTAAGCAAACTCATCCGGGTGATTACCCTCTAGGAACAACTGGAGCTCATTTTTCCTGACTTCCTCAAGCCTCTTGTAAACTAACCCCTTTTTCACTATTTTGTTTTCCAGCATCTTCTGAGGGGTTAGATTAGCTTTGTAGGCCTTCTTGAAGTCTTTTAGGATTTCCCAGGGTGAAACTACAAAGACCAGAGAGATCACTTCATCTACGATCTTTTTCACCTGGCCAATGTATCTCTGAGGTATATTGTTCTTATGAATTCTGTGAGAGACCCTGGGATCAGGCCAAATCCTCACTCTTTCCTTTTGATATTGAAAGGTATGCCTGAGAGTGTAAAGTCTGAGGGCTTGCTCCTTCATATTGATGATAGAAGATGTGGCTGCATAAGCCTTGTCAACTCTCTTCAGCAATTCCTCATCATGCTGTTTATGAAGCTCTTCTTCTTCTAGCTTCACTTTAACCATTTGTCTCTGGACTTCAGGAGTAATTGCTGAGGAGTGACTTGTGGCCTTAGGCAACTGAATCACAGCTGAGAGCGGCAGCCTATCTTCATCATCTTCTTCATCATCTTCTAGCCTCAATATCCTTCTCTTCTTCTTCAAGGGTATATCATCGGCTATGGGTTTTGAGGGTAAGGGAGTTGGTTTGGTGGGTGTGTTTTGGGTGGTTTTGGTGTGGGAATGTTGACAGGCTGTTCTAGCATCCTTGAGGTGAGTGTGGCTTTTGATTGCTTGGCTAGCTCAGTCCTGCTCCCAGCACCCGCTTCATTCAAAGCTTCAATAACAAGCCCCTTAGTATATGCTTCAGACGAACAGATCTTGGTGGTGATTGCCAAGATACTGTTCCTGGACCAAGCTTTGATTTCGATCATTGCTCTTCCAAGATATTTTGCAATAAATCTAATCATGATTTCAAGCCTTTCTCTTTCTAACACTTCATAACTTGCCCATCTATTCTGGATTTCTTCAATCTCTAGTCGTCGAATCTCAGAGTCAAGTTATTGGTGTCATGGCCTTGCCTAAACAGCTGATCAATGATGTTGTCCATTGATCTGCTGTGTTCAGCATCAGCCTCTTTTATCAGTAGCTCCAAGGCTTTATCTTCAGCACTGTGCTCATCAGCACCTTTCTTCGCTTGTAGGTGAGCATTGGTTGCTGTTCTTTCTCCTCCTTTTGGGCTTGCTTCGCTTCCTTCTTTTCCTCGGATCTTTTCCTCTTCTTTTCTTTCACTGCAGTACTCTCCCCCTTTTTGGTTGCATTGGAGGAAGGGGTTTGTACCGCAGAAAGAGTCTTTTGGACAGCAGCATCACCAAGGGCTGTAAAGTTGACGAAAGCCTCTCATCAATGGCTTTGGTCACATATCAGTGATTATGGGTGTGATGAGAGGGAGGGAATTTTGGAGTACAGCACCTATTTGCTTAGGAGGGTTCTGTTCCTGAGAAGTAGGGCCTGAAGCAGAGGCAGGTGGTTGATTTTGGAGTGGCTCAGTGTTTGGGAAACCTTCAAGTGAAGGTGCCATCTGTGGGTGGGTAGAGGCAGATGGTCTTTCTCCTTGTGAGAGTTGGTCAAGTAGGTTTTGCAGCCTACTGACTTTCTCTTCAAGGATTGTGTTCTGGGCAAGAACATCATAGAAAAAGCCCAGGTCATCATCAGCCGAAGCTGAATCATCTGACCTCCTGCTTAGAGCAGGATTTACATGCACTGGGTGTAGACCAGTTGGTGCATGTGCCCCTTGTGCTTGGTACTGGGGACTTCCAGCCTCAGGACAATGTCCATCATCAGTTGTTGCCTCTAGTGAGGTCTTAGCAATGTTACCAGCCTCACTCTGGTCATGTGCTGAGTCAGAGGAGGTGGCAGCCTCACTAGATATTCTAAGCTCCTTGTTTACACCAGGAGATAGAAGTGGGAAACCCCTGTGCTGTGGGTTCTCAAGTGCACTGTGTTCCTCCCCCTCAATTGTAGAGGTATTCCCAGTAGTAAGTGGTTTCTGGGGAGGGGGTGAGGAGTGCAATTGAGTCAGCACTTGTGCAACTATTAAAGTTGGGCTGTGAGGGGCGGTAGTTTGGGGTGAAGGGATAGAAGCAGTGTGCACCTGGGGAGGTTGGTGCTCTTCAATGGCAATCTCCTCAAGTGAGGAGATCCCAGATATGTAGGTGCCCCTTGTGTGGTTGCTGCAGGCTCCTGTTGAGAGGAAGCCTGAGCGGCTATGGCTGGAGGAGTCATTGTATCCACTAGGGGGTTTGGACTAGTGGATATATCCTGCGTTTGTGTTGCAGGGGCATCCTCAGGGGACTCAATTCCCTGAGTAGCCGTTTTGGGTTACTTTTTGGTGGGTTTGGTGGGGACTTTGGATTTGGAGGTGGTGGCTGTGGGTTCCAGCTGCGTGGGTTTTCGCAGCTTGGCAGCCATTTTGAGTGTCCGGTCAGAGTTGTGCCGGGAGTATACTTCCGGCAGGACAGCCGTAGCAGGGACTCCCAAGCCACAAGTCCCTCAGCATTAAGCTGGTCTGTAATGATGGCCATTATGAACCGTGGATAAAGTATCCAACGGTTGGCAGTTAGTTTTTGAGCCATATCTTTGAGCTCTAAAAATATTATTTCAGAAAAATTAAGTGGTTGTTGCTCAAGAATAGAATACATTACCTGCTGCCATTTTGTCGACATTTGATCCCAAGACGACGTCTTAGGGGCCAAACATACATTCACCATGTGAAAAATCAGGCGCTCAGCGTCATTAAAATGTTTCTTCATGATAGTGGAGGCACTGAGATCGCCTTGATATCCATGTTGAGCAAAGGATAGATCTATGGTGCCCTTCGGATATCCAGCAGGAGAAGTAGCATCATTCAGTTGAAGAATTTGGCGGATTATTGCAGGTGTGATGACTACTTCTTTGTTGTTGACGACCGACTGGAGGGATGGTGTGTTGTTCTCCCCAGTGGTAACAGTAACGTTCATCCAAAATTGGTGCAAGGATTCGGCATGTAAGATGGGATTCAGAAGAAATGCCTTGTTGTATTGGGACTGAACCATAAGATCGATAGCAGTATCGAACTTAGTCCAGATCGGCGATTTAGTGAGGTAGGCAACATAGTTGTGTCGCGGTTTAATTTGCATAGACGCCATTGAGAAGAGGGAAGTTTTGGAGAGGAACGTTAGGTTTGAAGAAGATGAAGCATTGAGAGCTAAGGTTAGGGATATATATAGGGTACGGGTATGAAAACGACTGAAGGATGTGGTGTTAGTCATCAGTAGTTTTAAACGACCGTTGACATGGTATTATCTTTTCAGACGTTGAAACAGCTGAAGTCGTGGTGTTAGGCATCAGAAAACTACTAAAGACCGTGGTTTTGACTTCAGATGATTGAAACAACTGAGGACTTGGTGTTTGTCATCAGTAGTTATGAAACTACTGAAGACAGTGGTTTTGTCATCAGCTGTTGTAAACAACTGAAGACTTGGGATTAGTCATCAGTAGTTATAAAACTACTGAAGACGTGGTTTTGCTTCAGTTGTTTAAAATGAACAGCAGTTGTACAAACGACTGAAGAGAAAGTTCTCTTCAGCTGTTTTCGTCAATTCTTAGCTTTTCAGCTGTTTCAAACTGTCCTCAACACATTCATCAGTCTTTTTGGCTGATTTCAGTTGTTTCATAGGACATCAGTACTTATCTGTTTTTACTGATTGCAGTAGTTGTAACTGCATCAGCAGTTGTAACTACATCACTAGTTTAGAACAGATGAAGTACTTCAGTACTTGTGAGACATTTAGCCTTCAGTAGTTATAAAAACTGCTGAGGGTAAAAGAACTCATCAGTACTTATATGTGACATGGTTACCAATGATCACCAGTACTTATTACTAAGATCATCAGTAATTGTCACTTATTCTAGCTGCAGCATACCAAGCCTTAACACCAGGTTTTGGAAAGTTGAACTATCCAAAGCTTAGTAAAAATGTCTGCAAGCTCATCAGCACTAGGCACAAACTTAGGATCAATCAGACCTTTTTCAAAACAATCCCTTATAAAATGATGTCTGATCTCTATATGTTTGGTCCTAGAGTGCTGGACTGGATTTTTGACAATGCAAAGAGCTGAAGCACTATCCATTAACAATGGAGTCTTAGTCTCTGTAATGCCATAATCCAAAAGTTGGTTTGAAGCCAGAGTACCTGAGATGTACAACTTGCAGCAGCAATGTATTCTGCTTCAGCAGTGGATGTAGCAACTGAGGTCTGTTTCTTGCTCTGCCAAGAAATCAAGCAGTTGCCTAGGAATTGACATCCACCAGAAGTTGATTTCCTGGTCAACTTACACCTGCATAGTCACTGTCAGAAAAAGCAACTAATTTACCAGAATGTCCGGTAGAATACCATAAACCTAGAGATGGAGTGCCTTGCAGATATCTAAAGATCCTCTTGACTGCAATCAGATGAGACTCTTTAGGTGCAGCCTGAAATCTAGCACAAACACATGTAGCAAACATAATATCTGGTCTAGAAGCTGTTAAATACATCAAGGACCCAATCATACATCTGTAAAGTGTTTCATCAACCACTTTACCTTTCTGATCTGTGTCCAGTTGTGTGGTGCTGCTCATGGGAGTAGAACAAGGCTTATAGTTTTGTAAATCAAACTTTTGCAAAAGATCTTTTGTATATTTGGACTGATGAATAAAAATTCCATCAGCCTTTTGTTTGATTTGCAACCCCAGAAAGAACTGTAATTCTCCCCGGCACTCATTTCAAACTTCTGTTGCATCAACTTTGTAAAGGCATCACACAACTTTGGATCAGAGGATGCAAAAATGATATCATCTACATAAATTTGAACAAGTAGATTATGCTACCCAGCTTTCTTAATGAATAAAGTCTTATCTATGGAGCCTCTAGTGAAATTGTTTTCCAGAAGAAAGTTTGATAATGTCTCATACCAGGCCCTGGGAGCTTGTTTTAACCCATAAAGAGCTTATCAAGCTTATACACCCAATTAGGATGTTTATTGTCCTCAAAGCCTGGAGGTTGACATACATAAACCTCTTCTTTAATTTTCCATACAAAAATGCACTTTTGACATCCATTTGAAAAACTTTAAGGTTTTGATAAGCAGCATAAGCTAAAAACAATCGAATTGCTTCCAGTCAGGCTACAGGGGCAAAGGTTTCATCATAATCAATACCTTCTTCTTGTGCAAACCCCTGAACAACCAGTCTGGCCTTGTTCTTAACAATAAGCCCATTTTCATCAGTTTGTTCCTAAACACCCATTTAGTGCCTATTGCACACTTACTTGGAGGTAGAGGAACCAGTTCCCACACATGCTGTTTCTTGAACTGAAGAAGCTCAAGCAGCATGGCATCAACCCATCCATTGTCCTTTAAAGCAATGTGATAATTCTTTGGCTCTTGCTGACTGATGAAGAGAGCATAGAAGCAGAAATTTGACAATTGACTTCTTGTTGATACTCCAGCAGTGATATCACCAATGATTTGAGACATAGGGTGATTCTTCAGATCTTGATACACAATGAGATCTGTGCAAGTGTTTGTAGCCGGCTCAGCAGCAACAGATGGTGATGGTGAATCATTTCCTTGAAACCAATCAGTGGATGGTAATTCAAAGGAAGTTGAATTCGAAGAGATCTCATCAGCATTTGTTGTGGATGGTGCTACTGGAGCTACAGGAACATCAGGTCTAGCTGAGTCAGGTAGCTGATCACTAAACCTAAAGAGGTGAGTACTGCAATCATCATCATCATCAGCAGTACCACCAGGTGGTGAACTGTTGACAGGAGCAACAGCAGGAGTTTGATAAGGAACATATTGTAGTATGTCCAAATCAAATAACTCCACAGGACTTTGTGGAATCTTGTCCTTTGGAGATTCATTAAACTTAACATGTAGAGTTTCTTCAACCATCTTTGTTCTGCAGTTGAAGACTCTGTATGCCTTGCAAGTAGATGAATAACCAACAAAAGTACCCTGCATCCACCTTAGGATCAAATTTATGGAGTTGATCCTTGTGTGTTGAATAAAACAGGGACACCCAAATGCTTTGAAAAATGAAATCAGAGGAGCCAAATGATGGAGAACTTCATATGGAGTCTTCATCAACCTCTGATTTACTAAAACTCTATTTTGCACATAACAAGCTGTGTTGACAGCTTCAGCCCAAAAGGTCAGTGGCAAACCTGAGTCAGCCAGCATGGACCTTGCAGCTTCAATGAGGGTCCTGTTCTTTCTCTCCACTACTCCATTTTGTTCTGGAGTCCTTGAATGCTGAACTGCCTTTTGATTCCCTTTGAAAAATAGAAGTCATCAAGTGTATGATTTCTGAACTCAGTTCCATTGTCACTTCTAATACACTTGACTGGAAGGGAATACTGCTTCTCAATATACAGCACAAAGTGAATATCTTCTGAGCAGCCTCATCCTTTGAATGTAGAAAGAAAGTCCACACAAATCTGGAGTAATCATCCACAATTACCAGACAGTATTTCTTCTTTGCCATGCTCATTACTCTCACAGGACCAAATAGATCCATATGCAGTAATTGCAAGCAGGCATTGGACTTAGGCACTTCAATGGGAGGGAATGAGACTTTGTGCTGTTTTCCATTTAAACACGCAGTGCAGGTTTCATCACAGTGGAACTCCTTTATTGGTAAGCCTCTGACTAAACTGTGTGGAAAGCTGATTCATGTTTTGAGATTAACATGACCAAGCCTCCTGTGCCACAGTTTAGATTCTTGAGAAGAGGCTTTGGAAAATAGGCAAGGATTGCCTTTGAGATCTATCTTCTTAGAGAGATCTAAGGCATACACTCTTCCTGTCCTGTTGGCTTTCAGGAGAGTGTGATCATCCAACACCTTGTCAATCAAGTGCAAAACTTTGGATGACAGAATCTACAGTTTTGACTGGTGAAAAGGGCAACATGGCCTTTATCACACATTTGACTGACACTCAAGAGATTGTACTTGAGATTTTCCACATGATTAACATCATCAAATTTGATTTCTCCATTGGAGACAAAGCCCTTACCGATGATGTAACCCTAGCATCATTGCCAAAAGAGACAAATCCCTTCTTTCCTTGAGAGTAGTCATGAAGAAGAGAGCTGTTCCCAGTCATGTGCATAGATCCCCCACTGTCTACATACCAGATGCTACTTTGGCATGTTGAAGAACCCTGCAAAAATAAACAATTAGTAGTTTTAGAGACCCAAACCTTTTGGTTTTGGGCCTGGTCTCATCAATAGATGGTAAACTAACAGGTTTATTTGAAACAACAGCCTGAGAGGAAGAAGATGGTGTAGAAGAGGAGTCCTTTGGCTTGGACCTCCTTTTCTGTGGTTTCAACATAGGAGAATCTAGTTGGTTAACTCTACCCAGCAGATGTTGTTACCATCATCACCAGCTGTGTCTATTTGTGATAAAGCTTTCAGCTCATCAGACACATTGCTAGTGGAGTTTGATAAGTTCCTATGTTGCACCTTTTTCTTTTGAGCACCCTCAGCTGTCACCTGTTTAACCCCTTCCTTTTTGGATTTCTTTGATGACTTAAGGGTTACAGGATTTGATTGTTGCTGATACAAATGTGGTCTCAAACTCAGTTTTCATTTTTACCATTTCTCATTAATTTCTTCTTTTTGTTTGAGTTTGGAACCTCTTTTGTACCAACAATCATCTGTAAGATGATTGAACAAACCACATACTTCACATGGTTTCTTCTTCATCTTAGGTTGATCATCAACTAAAGAGGGTGAAGCAACAGAAGACTTGTTCTTTAATGCTTTGGAAGCATTGTTTGCTTTCTTGACAGCCTCTTTAGTAGTCTTCAAACTCTTTCTACTGCCAGTTTTCTTCTCTTCAGTACTAACAGCAGTTGAAGTTTGAACTTCAGGTGTTAATCCTGCTCTCTAGTCCTTTCAGGACCTTCAGAATTAACTCCTGAGTTGATCAACTCATTAATCATGTGAATGTCAGCATTTGAACCATCAACATCAGCTGATAGGTTCAAAGAGGGCTTGATGCTGACTGCTACTTCTGATTGTGTTGTATCAGAAGGTAGATCACATGATGTGATGGATTGGTTATCACTCTCACCATCAGATTCTACCTCTGCTCTTGGGGTAAAATCTGTAGGTGGAGCAGTGTGATTGTAACCAATTCCAAACTTCACATTTGAAGCAGATTGCTTACTAAGAAGCATTTCAAAACCTTTGCATGATTGTACCCATCTATCACACTCGACCTGGGTAACTTCAAGGGTTTCTTTGAGATCTTTGTACTTCTCTAGAAGTACTCTTCTCTAGCCTTATCATCAATTATTTGGCAATTCAGTTATAAATCTCATCATTTTTATCTTTGAGCACAAACTCAAACTCAGCTTTGTTTTTGGAAATTATTTGTTCTAGCTCAATGTTTTATTAATTAGAGCTACATTTGCTTCTCTAATGGAAGCAAATGCTGCTATGCATGGTTCAGAACATAATTGGCTTTTGCCTCAGAGGATACCTGTGATACCTGTGGTGTAGAGGCATTAGAAAATGAAGTATCAGCAGACTCCAAAGCCATAAGAGCTAGATTCCCAAAAGGACTGTCACCACCATGTTGACCAGCACCTGAGAACAGTTAGTCATGACCAGACATGTCATCTGGTAAACTGCTCCAGTCAACAACTCCTAGGGTGAAGAAGCTGTGTTGTTGAGGTTGAGATTGTTGATGAGATTGGGAAGGTTGAGATTGTTGATGAGATTGGGAAGGATGAGGTTCTGGTAGTGCATGAGGTTGTGGTGCCATAGGAACTTGAACTTGATTGACTGTGGCATGTATAACAAGGGTACGGATATGGCATTTGACCCTAAGAAACAAAATATGCTGGAGATTGTTGTTGAGAATGATGACTAGAGGTGACAGGATGTTGCCCTCTGTGTTGTTGACTTTTGCCAGGAAAAGTCACAAAGGGTGCAGTGGAGTTAGATCCAGTTGATCTACACTCTCTTGCAAAGTGTCCAAGCCTTTGGCATTTGTGACACCTCAACTTGCTCTTGTCAAAACCAACTTTGGTTTTGCCAGAGAGTCCTGGGAATTTTCTTCCGGTTCTTTTATAGAACTTCTGAGATCTGATATTTATCAAGGCCATTTGGCTCAAAATATCCATCTCTTCTAAGTCATCATCAGCAATCCCCTTGAGATCATCCATAATGAAGCATAATTGTCATTATTACACCCAGTAAATGACCATCAATACTCACAAATGCAGAATCAGAAGTGCTTGAAGAGAAATTAATATGCTCATCATACTGGCATTCAGATGAAGCATATTCTGACTCGTGACCCACCAAAGCAGTGTTGCCTTGTACAAAGTCTTCAGTGAGCTTTCCAGATGAAGACAACTTTCTCTTCTGTTCTATCTCTCTCTCAAAAGTGAGCAGTTTCCATGGAGTTGGGTGAGAGATAGTTTGTCCAAATGCACTGGAGCGTAGGACAATAGTATATGTGTCCCATCTCTCAGGCAGTGATCTGAGAAATCTGTTATTCATCTGAATATTTGTGTATTCAAGTTTGACCATTTTTAGTTCAGAGATCAAACAGAACTCTCATTGTTGAGTCAGTCTCACCACTTCCTTATATGAGAATGTCTCATATTGTTGGGCAAGATTTCTATTATTTTGCCACGATCATGTCATCTGTTCTCCATTGTTCGGGCTTTCAAGGCATTCCAGAGGTCATGGGCAGTTTCATGATGCATTAGCCCAGAATAGATTTCATGGGCAGTGCCATGGCCAGAATTCCATGGGCTTTTGCATCAATTTCAAGCAACTTCTTATCCTCATCTGAGTATTGCTCCCTCCTCTTCGGAACCATTTGATTGGTTTCCGGGTTATTCACCATAGGCTTGTGTGGACCATGTACCACTGATGTCCAACACCCTGCGCTGTTAACACAGGTGATGGAGAGCATACGTCTTTGCCATATGTTATACTCATTCCTAACCAGCATTGGTGGCTTGGTTGAGGAAACCAGTATTGTGAGGATCATTGGAGGGAGTAGTCATTTTCAGTTCAAAACAATTTAGTTCAAGATTTTAAAAGTTTTAGACAGACCACAACAACTCAATGAGAACCAAGAAAAGATCTCAGGATGAATGAGCAGAAATACAGAAAATTCAATCTCTATAACCGTTTCTTGCAAAAACAAAAGCTAATTCAATCAAACTTAGATCTTGAATAGCAGTTTCAATGATCAATTATTAGATCGATCAATGATTAACCTGCTCTGATACCATTTGACAGGATCAGCGATCACAAGTTTGATGTATTAGGATACAAAGCAGCGGAATACAAACAAGAATTAGACAAATGTAGCAAGCATCGATACTTGTAAGCATTAAGAGCGCATACGGTTATAGGGAGAGAATATATATTTATGATTTCAAGGAATGTTTATAGATGTAGAATTTTCTAATCAAATCATTCGTTCATTCATTCATTCATCATCGTTACAATAAGTTGTCACTCCTTATATAGAGTGCAACAATCACTGTGTTGTTATCACGGAAAGTGACAACTGGCAGACTAATCAATAAACAAACTATACTTAACAATTCTAACTGAACTGGACTTCAGAACTACTGAGACATAAACTCACGCTGAGTTATCAAGACTGTGTTAAACGTACTTCTACATGTACAATAACTAAAAACTACTGCACTTCTTTCGTTTTCACAGAAAAGACTACTGCTTTTAACATAAAATACTGAAAACTGATATAAATATAAAACTATGATACTATTGGAAGTACTCTTCAGCAGTGTGACAACTACTGAGGCTTCAGTACTTGATCTTCAGACTTTGACCTTTAGGTGTTTCATCAGTGATGACTTCAGTAGTATCATCAGCTGATGTCTTCAGTCTTGTCTTCAGACTTTGTACATCAGTTGTTGATCTTCAGCACTTGTAACTGTTTCAGTTGTACTTTAGTACTTTGGTCTTTCAGAGCTTCAGCACATTGTGTTTTACTTCAGCACTAGAGCTTTACAGTGTTGAGGTCTTCAGCACTTGACATCTTCAGCTGTTGAAGTCTTCAGCACTTGTCAAACTACTGATGAGGCTTTCAGCAGTTGTTGTGATACCATGTGGGACTTAGAGGTTTTCTGATCTTGGCTCATTGGTTCTTTTGGTCCAACATGTATGCTCATCGGGACAATCTAACATAGCTAGTGTGGAGGATATAGATGATGACTTTGCCAGTGAAGGAGATATAGCTGTCAAACTTGCGATGTCAACATTAGAAGAAACTGCACCATCGGTCACCTACATGCCTGAAACGGGAAAACTACTACAGCGTCAGGATCACCAGCTCCAGAAACATCAGATTCTGCATTGATGGTTGATTCTTCAGAAACCGCTCAGGTAAGTACTACTGACCAACTCTTTACTAATCATGCTTGTTCTAACCATAATAAATTTAGGGAAGCAATGATTTAAAATTTTCTAGGTTATTAGATCATAATGATAACTTAGTAAAGGACCTAGAACTATGCACTAACGCTAACAGAGTTTTAAAACAAAACGAGCATAGTTATAAAGAAAAGATAGACCTTTTGAACAAACAGCTTATGGAAACAAAAGTTGTAGCCTTTAACCAAGATAATGACATTAGGTACTATCTTAACTCCCTAGAGGACACTAAGAAATAAAAAGCAGTTTTAGAAGTAGAAGTTAATTCTTTAAAGCAAAAACTGCATAGTTGGATTAGTTCTTCACACATAGTCCAAAACTTAGTGAGAGAGAGAAACAACGGAGAGGGATTGGGTTATAAAGTGGTTCCACCACCACATGAGATGTTTATGAACACAAAATGTAAACCAATTAATGATAATCGAATCAAGGATCATGTAGTGTCTACTCCTATTGTAAGTGATCTAGATTCCACATGTTCTTCAAATGAATCTGACACTAAACAAAAGGAGGCCACTTCAAAGGCAAAAGGTAAAATGCCTTGTATTAATCTGGACAAAGAGTTTGAAAGGTTAGTATTAAGTCTAGTTCAAAATTTATCAAATCTAAACCTAAAAAGACCAGTAATGTAACCAATCACGTGCATCATGTCTAAGTCCAGAAAATAGAAAAGAAAAAGATGTTAAAACTGTTAAAACAATTAACTTTGTTAAAGTAGACAAAACATCTAAACAATTAGAGTCGAAACCCAAACAAAGTTAGGTCACCCGGGTGTCACATACATCTCCACAAAAACAGTTAAATCGTAAAGTCAAAAGCAGAGCTTGCTACAGTTGTGGAGAGTATGGACACATTGTGTCTCATTGTCCTTACTATCAGACACCGAGGGGGAAAGTTGAACTTTCTGAACAAAAACCTAGCTCTTTTAAGAGGAACTCAGTGATGCCACCTAAAAGAGATAGTGAACCTAAAGTTCAACACATTAGCCAGTCGTCTGTTTATCATAAACAGGCCTTACACAAAGTTGGCTTATGGAAGGAGAAATCAACCTCATTGTCTGATAATGAGAACAAGAAGACATCTAAGCTTCCCTCACCCTCAAATGGTCAATGGGTAACATTTATGATGTGTGCTGCCTCTGGAAACCCAAGCCAGTGAAGGCTTGGGTCCCTAACCTGAACTAGTGTTTTCAAATTGAATGTGTAGGGTGTTCGATATAGTGATGAAACCAACCCGTGGATAATAGACAGCGGAGCATCCAGGCACATGACAGGGAACAAGGATCTACTGTCAAACGTCAAACAGATAAAAGGAGGTCACGTTTCGTTCGCTGGAAACAAAGGTGGGTACATCACAGCTCAAGGGGAAGTAGGTAATCAGAAAGTGAAGTTTGACAAGGTAAACTACGTTCAACAACTTTAGAATAACTTGCTTTCTATTTCTCTAATTTGTAATAAAGACTTTAAGGTAGTGTTTGACAACAAGAAGTGCCATGTCCTGAAAAAGGACTGTGTTATCTTGGAGGATCAAGTATTGATGTCTGCCTCAAGATATAAGGATCTTTATGTCCTGGATCTATGAAAGGCCTCCAATACGGATCATGAATTTCAGTGCTTCTTGTCAAAAGCTACTGAGAAGGAATCCATCTCCTGGCATAGGAGAATGGGACACATTAATCCATGGAAGATGAATCACCTGATCCAGAATGATCTAGTGAGAGGAGTTAACATCAAAACTTCCAACTTCCGGATTTCTGTGTTGCGTGCAAGAAGGGAAAAAGACGAAGAAGTGTCATAAGGAAAAGAAAGTTCACTCTATCGAACTTCCTCTTGAACTTCTTCTCATGGATCTGTTTGGTCCAGTCAGTACAAGAAGCATCGCAGGCGACTTGTACTGCTATGTAGTTACTGATGACTACTCAAGATTCACTTGGGTGATGTTTCTAAAATCCAAATTAGAAACATTTAAGTCATTCAAGGAATTGGTAACTACTCTGGAGTCCTTATACAAGTTGAAGGTACGTCAAGTGCGCTCAGACAATGGAATCGAGTTCAAGAATCAATGGATGGAGGTTTATTGCAAGGAAAAGGGAATTGTGCATCAGTTCACTTCTTCCTACACTCCGCAAATGAACGACATTGCTTAAAGGAAGAATCGCAGCTTGATAGAGACGGCACGGACAATGCTAGCAGACTCAAAACTGCCTATCCAATTCTGGAATGAAGTAGTTGCAAATGCGTGTTATACGCTAAATCGGTTTTGGTAGTTAAACACCATGGAAAGACGTGTTACGAGTTACTACAATGACGTAAACCCAATCTAGAGTATCTCGAGCCGTTTGGCGCTCCGTGCACCCTACTGAAGAAGACTCAGGAGGGAAAATTCAGTGAGAAGGCTGATGAAGGTATCTTTCTAGGATACAACATACCAAACAAGAGGGTCTACAACAACTCAACGGGCCAGGTAGAAGTGTGGTGTAATGTTGATGTTCAGAGATACACCACACCACCTGCTGGAAAAGGACCCGCCTTCTTTTTCAACTATGATGAATTCTTCAAGTCCTTCAACATACCAATCTCCACTTCTGATGATGAATTAGCAACAAAGATGATGTATGATGTTCTAAACACACCATCTCAGAAATCTACATCATCCAATGTACAAGGTGATTCATCTACCAACTCAGGGGGAGCACTTGCAGACAGTGACTCTTCCTCTAATGAAGAAGCTGTGGAGACTGATCAGAACAATCAGGAGCAACATGTTTCCCCTACCGATAGTCCACAAGCATCTGAAATTGATGCCTCCGCGTCTTTGGAACCTCAGACTCCTACTACCTTAAATACTGAACCGAATGTTCATAATCTTGATTCTGAGGTAGTTGTTCCAACTACTCCTGGTTCACGACTAAATGTGTATTATCCTTTGGATAATGTCATTGGAGATGTGAGATCAGGAGTTCAGACCAGAAATTAGTTGTATTCAACTGATTATGCCTCAGTGATGGAAAACGGTTACATTTATGATGGTGCATATCGTTGCTTTGTGTCTCAGTTTGAGCCAAAGTATGTTACTAAAGCCCTGAAAGATGAGGCATGGGTGAGTGCCATGCAAGAAGAACTTCTTCAGTTCAAGAAGTTAGGTGTGTGGACTCTCGTGGATAGACCTAAAGGTGCTAAAGTGATTGGCACAAAATGGGTCTTGAAATGCAAGAAAGATGATCAAGGTGTGATCATGAGAAACAAGGCTCAACTTGTTGTCCAAGGATTTCAACAAGTCGAGGGCATTGACTACAATAAAGTGTTTGCACCCATGGCAAGAATGGAAGCAATCTGCATCTTCCTTGCCTATGCATCTTATATGAAGATTAAAGTTTATCAACTTGATGTGAAGAGTGCTTTCCTTCATGGTGAAATAAGAGAGACAGTGTATGTCAGTCAACCCAAGGGATTTGAGGATCCATATCATCAGGACAGAGTTTACAAACTCAACAAGGCTCTACATGGGCTTCATCAAGCTCCCAGAGCCTGGTATGAGAAACTCTCGACTCACCTTGTGAAACACGGTTTTCACAGAGGTGTCATTGACTGTACACTGTTCATAAAAGAAAAGGATGGAGATTTACTGCTTGTTCAAATCTACGTTGATGACATAATCTTCGGTTCAAAGAACGAAGATCTATGTAAAGAGTTTGAAGCAGTAATGAAGGATGAGTTTGAGATGAGTGCCATGGGAGAGATGAAATTCTTTCTCGGGTTAGAGGTGGATCAGACACCAAAAGGGATTTTCCTACATCAGACCAAGTATGTAGGAGATATCCTCAGTCAGTTTGACATGGAGAATGCTTCCGCAACTGCGACTCTACTTGCTACAAACCATGATGTAGCACCCGACGAGAATGGTGATCTAGTCGATGCCACTCTGTACTGAGGTATGATTGGATCTCTCATGTACCTCACTGCCACAAGACCTGATATCATGTACGCGACATGTTTATGTTCGAGATATCAGGCAAAGCCAAAAGTTAACCATCTCAAAGGGGTCAAAAGGATCTTTTGTTATCTGAAAGGTACTCCAACACTTGGGTTGTGGTATCCTCATGACGATGACTTTGAGCTGACAGCGTATAGTGACTCGGATTATGGTGGCTGCAAGATGAATTACAAGTCTACTTCAGCAGGATGTCAATTCTTTAGGAGGAGATTAGTGACATGGCAGTGTAAGAAGCAGACCTCGGTTGCTTTGTCAACCTGTGAAGCCGAATACGTTGCTGCTGCAAGTTGCTGTTCACAAATCATATGGATTCAACTGCAAATATGGGACTACGGTTTGAAATTCTCTTCTACTCCTATTTTTTTTGATAACTCTGCTACAATTGCAGTAACAAAAAATCGGTCCAACATCCTAAGAAAAAACACATCGGCATAAAATATCACTTTATACGTGATTGCTTGAAAAGAACTTAATCGATGTGATTAAAATAAATACTGATTTTCAACGCGTGACCTCTATACAAAGGCTTTTGACAAACACGTTTTCTATATCTGTTAGAGGTCAACGGCGTTAAAAAGAAAAGTGATGTAATTCCCGATGATGACCACGTGTAGTCCAATGTGTACTATCCATTTGTCTTTTAATTTTAATTTTTTTTTGTTAAGTAGCTTACTTAAATTATGTTATTCAGTCGCCTACTAAAATCCTAAAAAGCATAATCGGTTACGGTTTTAGAATTTTAGGGGGAGAATAGGTCGGTTAGTAACATTAACAAAAAAAAGAGGGAGAAGGAGAGGGTAGGTGATAGAAAGTAGATCGTATCTGTGATACCGATTCAATGACTTTGGAAAATGATAGTACACAGGTACAAATCACTTGGGACTTTAAAATATTAAATAAAATAAGATGCAAAGTTCAAAATATAAGTCTGTGTAGTCTGAGCAATATAAAAGGAAAAATGATAGCAAGACTAGCTACTACTAAGGTAACACAAAGAAAGTAGACCTAGAGGTTGTTGGACCACAGATGATAAGTCGGTAGATTCAACACAATGGACGATTAGACCTTATTGGTGATTTCAAGATCAAACTAAGTTGTTCAACAAGTTGTGCGTTAACATCTTATCCCTGGTTAACACAATCAACAAATTCCAATAAGGGGTGATGAGCAGAATAAACGCCACAAATGTGTGCGTAAGAACAAAATATGAGAAAAAGCAATCAAACTAATAACTTATGTTGTTGGTGAGAACTGTGCAAAAAGATTAAAACTGCTCAAACAAGAAGATAGGTTATGTGCCTCTCTGCTGTGTGGTGGTACTGACCTGAGGATAAGCATAACCTATATACTCTATACTTCATTGTTGTTTGCCGCCTCTCTGCTATGCGGTGGCACTAACCTAAGGCTTGGCTTCTCTCTGAAAGTTCTAAGAATAGTTTCTTCTTGAAAATTACCCTGAGACTGCTCAAAAATCTCCTGAGGAATGTTGATTACCATATAAGTATGGGATCCACAAATGCTTGTTGAAATAATCAAACATAAAGTATCACCAATCTGTGTCAAAAGTCTGTGTATGGATTTAAGAGGACCAGTATACTGACAATCATTATGGCTGCAATTCTTGAAAATCCAAATCAAGGTGGGATCTAATAGTACTAGTATGATTTCCTAAACTTGCTAATGACTCTAGATGAAAAACAAGAATTGAGCATCAAAAGGTGTTGATAACATGTCCCAAATGATTTGACTTGCCTGTATGATTCCAAATTGAATTGGTCTAGTTATGGTCATATTAATTGAAGTCGCCTATTCTAGAACTGAATCCACTAGATTTCTATCTTAGGATTTATACCTCACACAAAAAGTCAAAAACAAGTTTAGTTTTGTATTTTAGTTTAAGTATATTGTTTCAATTTAGTCCATTCAGTTTGTTTAATATCGGACTACATCATGGAATTCAATAGGGGATTTAATCATCTAAAAGGGTCATATCTGAGGTGACCACACGTGTTTTCAAAGGTAAAATCAGTCACGTCTGAGGTAACAAATTTGTCTAAAAGGATCACGTCTGAGGTGGTCAAAAGTTTTTCAAGTTAAAATGATCATGTATGAGATGATCAAATGCACATAAAGTTTAATCAAAAGTTAAAAAAGGTTAAGTGAGAAATTGTCATAAAGTCAAAATCATGAGTATGATCCAATCGCAGGACTGGACCATGAGTATGGACCTACAGTGTGAATGGACCATACTCATGCACTAAATAGCCGAATGGCACATGAGTATGGACCATTCACCCAAATGGATTATTAGAATGAGCCATTTGACCGAATGGAAGTGTGTGAATGAGTCAGTCTCCCGACTGGAATCCAGTCGGCCGACTGAATGTAGTCGACTGAGCTAATCGCACGACTGAGGTCCATTCGCCTGAATGAACCGAGCGAATGGGTCCAGTCGGCCGATTGAAATCAGATTCAGTATAAATAGGGACACAGTCGATCGCATTCAACTCATCACCCCCAATCACCCTAATATCGCACTCCTTACCGTTACTCTGCCAAATTTTCATCTTACCCAAATTAGTTGATTATTCGCATATTCTGACTTTCGTTGTTGATTATACAGGTAAAATGCGGGTACCCATGCCAAAACTCCATCGATTGTGCTCCAAAAATCAAGAAATTAGACCAAACAAGAACCGTACTCTAAATGGAATAATATCCTAACTAAACCTAGTAAAATTTTAAACAAAGGTTATTAGGTTATTAGTATATTCAATGCGAGTCTAAAGAACCATTACACGAAGTCTAATTTCAAGAACTAGTTAAAATTCGAATCTTAGTCGACCGAATAGTGGGACATGCGACTGGACGCCAGGATGAACTCCAATCGCACGATTGAGCTGATCGAATGGCTCAATCGGCCGAATGGATCATATGAATGAGCTCAGTCGGACGACTGAACCAATCGCAAGTTCAGTCAACCGATTGAACTAAGTCGCATACTTAGTCACCCGACTGTATCCAGTCGCATGCCAAGTCAACCGACTGAACACAGTCGCATGGTTCAATCGCATGAGTGAACCAGAATGAATTCAACCAAGTCAATTTGAACTGATTTGTGTCATGTGATTAGCTAATGTTTATGTGTTTTGTGTTACAGATTGATGGAAGACAAGTGGTTCATCAACCCCAAGCACAACATCTGTGCTCACTTAGACTCCACAACTCGGAATGGTGCCGAGTTTGCAGGGATCATCGCTTTCCTCAAGCGATCAAGGATCCACAAGGTGATATCTACACCATGCACCCCCTACAGGTCTATACAACAGGCCTTGTAGGAGAATGCATCAGTTGATCGATCACGTGAGCTGTACCGCATAAGGAGTTCTATCTTTGGGTTGGATATAGAGATCACTGCTAATGACATTCAGCGTGTACTTGGGTTGGGAGATGATACATACCACCCCACCAGAATTCACCCACTGATGGAGAGAGGGTGCTTCATGAGGATGAAGTATGTTGGGGATATCAATGGAGGAGTGCTCAACAAGAGCAACCTGTGTCCCCAGTATAAGTACTTGGCAAATGTCATCCTCAAGTGCCTGGCGTCGTGAAGGGGTGGGTTCGATGACCTATTAGACCAGATTCAAAATGCCTACGTGGCACTGGTGCTGAACCACCCTTTCAGCTTTTCTAGCATGATCCTACCTGATAGAGAACTTGGAGGCGAAGGGCAAAGAGGGTTTCTGCATGCACCCTAGGTTCTTACAGATGATCTTTGATGAGAAGCTGCCCACACTGCCAAAAGAGAGCCATGACGTTGTGGCACTGGAGATTATGGATGATACGACACTGGTCGTGTGAAGGTTTACCGGGGAAAGCAGATCAAACCCCCAGTAAAGAGACTCATAGGCCATCTGGCCAAGGTGGACTACGTGGCGCTGGGGAGGTGTAAATAGCATCATGTAGATAGTGATTCGGATGTCGAGCAGCTAGAGCTACCTGAAGACGACTCCGATGACGACGACAGCGGTGATGGTGGAGATGCAGGGCCTACTCAACCGAGGGCCCCGACTGTTGATATAGCATCTCCAGCATCCACCCAAGGTGGAGCAGAGGCTGCAGGGTTCCATCAGGACTTTCGTCTTGATGAGGAGGAGGATACAGATGAGGAGCCCCTAACCCGCACTGTGGGGAGCCAGCTGGTTGCCACCGACCGAGGTATTTGGGAGATTGGAGGACGCCCTGGCGAGTCTGGGAAGGCTAACACTTATCCTACTTATGCTCTGATCAGTCCAGCAGTGTTCCAGGGGGAGCATCCTCCTCGAGGGGATCGAGGAAGAAAAGGATGGCTCAGCCCCACGGGTTGAAGAAGAAGAAGAGGAGGATGCTCTTCATTACCACCACCACTACTACCACCTCTTCCACCACTCCACCCACTACTACCATCCCATCCACCACAGTATCTACCACATCACACACCACTAACACAACCTCTCCACCACCACCTTCATCTATACCACCCCCAATCTCAGCACTCCACCACCACTTTCATATATACCACCCCCAATCTTCACCATCCCACCACCACCTTCATCTATACCACCCCTAATCTTCACCACTGCCACCACCACCACTAGCCACCATGCAGGACCATCATCTTACACCTCCTACACATTAGGATCCTCTCTACCTCCTAGTGGGGTAGAGGAACAGCTCTCGGCACTTAATCGTATGGTGCTGAAGCTGTTGGCAGCCGACGACGAGAAGACTGCCCAGATTCGTCAGTTAGTATATCTTACTGCTGCACAATCTCAGCAGATATCTCAGCAGGCTCAGTTGATTGAGCAGCAAGCATAGTAGATTGCTACACCGAGCTTAGAGGTGTCTCAACTCCAGGAGCAACATGTCCAATCAGCCAAAAGAATAAAGGAGTTGGAGACTACCAACAAGACCATCATGCTGAGGCTCAAAGGATCTAAACAGGAGCCACTAAAGATCAAAGAGGGAGATGGAGATGATGGTGATGATGATGACAGTGATGATGATGATGATGATGATAGTGATGAGCAAGGAGATGATACTGATGCTGGTGATAATGCTGATGATGATGTTGATGATGATAATGAGGATACATCTGCTGTGGGTGCCATATCTGTGAGTGAAAGGAGGACAAAACGAACTCAAGACCAAGGTGCCTCCACTTCAGCCCCGTCAGCAGAGGAGCATATGATACAAGACAAGAGTAATACTTAGTTGTTTATGTTATTTAAATCATATGTATTTGAATGTTGTATCAAATTAATGTAATGAATGTTTATATTTAATGTTGATGTTTACTACTTTGATTGTTGACTAATGGTTGATATGTTACATGTTTTTAAATCAAGCAGATCCAAACTACCAGAGAGAAGAATATGATGTTGCTCCCCTCCAACAGATCAAGACTGAGCTCACGATGATTCTTGATCTGCAAGGCATCATCATGAGATCAGTGAATTACACTCCTGAAGAAAGAGAGATAATTCATGATCTCACAGATGAGCAACTTTCTGAAATATTCAGACTTAATCGGATGAGATCGTGAAAGACGCTCCAACAGTCCAAGTGGAAAGTGACGACGAGCTCAACGATGTTGATGAGATTGAGATAGAAGATGTCATAGACCAAGACTATCTAGAGTACACTGACATTGAAGGTAATGTCATTCCCAATCTGGGAGACAACCTTGTCAGTGAAACTTTTGAGACTCTGGATAGAATGGAAGAAGATCAGACAAGAAAGAAGATGCATCCCAAGCCTCGAAAGCTGAAGTTAATATCAGAAAGGCTGAGTGGGCTGCATGCTTTGAAGAAATAAGAGCTCAATGCAGTGCTTCAACGTCAACTACCTACACCAAGCTGTACAAAGTGAAGAAACATCAAAAGGTGTCGGGCAGAATCATAGCATGGGCGTATATTGAAGACCTCAACGTTTATGCGGTTAAACGTGAGAAAGGGATTGAGTACTTCAGGTTCCCACATGACCTAAAGAATCTTCCTGGATTTGAGCTAAACCAGCTAGTAAAGTTAAAATTGCTATACACTGATCCAAGGAAAATGTCAGGCTGGTTTGAGACTGCTCTTAAAAGAGAGTACCACACCAGATGGGTCAACTTCAAACCTCAACTGCCAACGAGGTATCTCAGATGGTCTGAGGTTGATCCCATAACTGGAAAACCGAAAATGGTGCTAAAGTGGAGTCCTCCATGCACAATGTCAAAGATCCCTCTACGGGAGATGCCACAGGACTTCACTCCACACCTCAAATGGTGGTACTATGGTTGGAGGACAGGAGAGGCAGTCATAGTTTTGAATAAGAATGGTGTTATGGAAACCATAAGGGTGTCCGACCCAATATGGCTTACAAACTTGTCTGCAGATGATATTTATACATTGTACAAGTGGCCATTATTCTATGACTCTCAAGATATTATACAAGCTCTACATTTTCAGAACGTTATAAGACTCTGTTTTGCTTTTGAGATACATGCCAAAGTCACTAGAGAAGCGAAGTACAAGAAGTTTGAGGAACTCATGAAGGATGTAAGACATTAGACGAAACTAGGTCCAAGGGGGAGTTTGTAGATACATGTGTCCCTATTTTCTGATCTTAATGTAATATCTTTGTATTGTCTTACACTTATGTAATTGTATAGGTACTTAATGAAATACAATATGTGGTTGTGCTTAATGTTGAATATTTCATTGGTTGGTATGTAATAACGCTTATTGACTTAACTATATAGGTTGTGGTTGTTTGAATAATATCTAAATCAATTAATGACTATGAAACATGTTTAAACTTAATCATGTGAAGTTCTCATGCGATTGGCCCATGATAATGGACCATACGCAGAACAACTTCATGCTAATGAACCAATCGTACGAATGAACCAGGAGACTGGATCAGTCGCATGATTGAAACATGAGATTGAATCAGTTGCACGACTGAACACTCAATCGTGCGAATGGATCAACCGCATGACTCAATCGCACGACTGAATCATGCAAATGGTCCAGTCGCATGATTGAGAAACCTTAACCTATAAATACCACTTAAATCATGGAAAAACGAGACACTTCGAATATCTTGATACCCAGAGGTACCCTAGCCGTCCAGAGACCTCTAGGAACCTATTCCAACTTCAAAGATCGCAGTAGATCGATTGCTAATCGTTCTTAACGCTTAGATTCAATATTTAATTGATTCTATGTGCATTCTCACTGATTGGATCGCTAATCAAATAGGATTCCGCACTATTTGATTCGGTATACGCGTAAATCTGTTTGTATTCGTCGAGTACACGATCCCTAACACTTTTGAAATGTTCAAAATCTTCTAAAATGAAGTAGAAAATCAACTCAACAAGAAAATAAAAATTCTCCACAATGATAGAGGAGGTGAATACCTAAGTGATGCTTTTAGAGATCATCTTGGAAGTTGTGGTATCGTCTCACAACTATCTCCACCGGGAACACCACAACATAATGGCGTGTCCGAGCAAAGAATCAAACTCTATTAGATATGGTTCGATCTATGATAGCTAGAAGCTCATTGCCTCTATCATTTTGGGGTTTCGCTTTGCTCTTTGCGGCCCGTATTTTGAATATGGCCCCAACTAAGAAGGTGGAAACGACACCTTTTGAAATATGGCATGGAAGGGTTCAATCACTGTCATATTTAAAGGTATGGGTTGTGAGGCTTATGTTAAGACTCCCACCTCAAAAAAGCTAGAAAGCCGTTCCACTAAGTGTATCTTCATTGGATATCCCAGAGATTCTGTGGGATATTATTTCTATGATCCATTGGAACAAAAGGAGTTTGTTTCCAAGAAGGCTAAGTTCTTAGAAGCTAAGTTCCTTACGAAAGGAACTAGCAGTAGAACTGTGGATCTTGAGGAGGATCAAGAACCACAAAACGATACATATTTGGTTGATACTAGCACTCAACACGAGGATGTTGAGAATGATCAAGTGGTTGATCAAACTACACAGAACGTTCGCAGATCTGGTAGAATTAGTAATTCACCTGAAAGGTATGGATTTTTCATAGATGGATGCTATGTAGTAGATTCCGATGAACCAACCACCTATCATGATGCAATGTACAATTTGGATTGTGACAAATGGCTTGAAGCCATGAACATAGATATGCAATCCATGTATGACAACCAAGTATGGGACTTGGTTGAACCACCTCTTAACTCCAAGATAGTTGGAGTAAGTGGGTTTTCAAGAAGAAAATTGATATGCATAGAAGCTTGGATACTTATAAAGCTAGACTTGTAACAAAAGGTTTTACTCAAACTCAAAGGGTTGATTATGATGAGACCTTCTCACCAGTTGTAATGCTAAAGTCTATTAGAATATTATTTTCCATAGCTTCTCATTATGATTATGGGATTTGGCAAATGGATGTCAAAACCACTTTTCTAAATGGATATCTTGAGGAAGATGTCTATATGGTTCAGCCTGAAGGTTTTGTCAACTAAAAACATCCTAACAAAGTATGCAAGTTAAAGAAATCAATCTACGGATTGAAGGAAGTATCAAGGAGTTGGAATCACCGTTTTGATGAACAAATAATCAATTTTGGATTCATCAAAAACGCTGATGAAGCATGTGTATATAAGAAGGCTAGTGGGAGCATCACCACTTTCCTAGTATTGTATGTTGATGACATCCTACTATTTGGGAATGACATTCCAACCATGGAGGGTGTAAAAGCCTGGCTTGAAAGCTGTTTCTCCATTAAGGATCTTGGTGAAGCCGCCTATATTTTAGGAATAAAGATCTATAGGGATAGATCAAGGCGGTTTATAGGTTTGAATCAAAGTGCATACATTGATAAGATCTTGAAAAGGTTCAAGATGGAAAACTCTAAGAAAGGTACCGTACCTATTCAAAGAGGAACAATATTGAATAAGACTCAATGTACAAGCTCAAAGGATGAGCAAGACAAAATGAAGGGAATTTCGTATGCATCTGCTATAGGATCCATCATGTATGCAATGATATGCACTAGACCGGACGTGTCATGCGCTTTGAGCATGACAAGCCGATACCAACAAAATCCTGGAAGCAGTCATTGGATGGCTATTAAGAACATACTTAAGTACCTAAGGAGGACCAAAGATATGTTCCTAATCTATGGACCTAGTGAGGAGGAACTCGTAGTAAAGGGTTACACATATGGGAGTTTCGAAACTGATCGGGATGATTCACGATCACAATCGGGGTACATTTTCATCTTGAATGGAGGAGCAATCTCTTGAAAGAGCTCTAAGCAAGATGTGATGGCATTATCAACTAGAGAGTCAGAATACATTGCCGCTTCATTAGCAGCTCAGGAAGCTGCAAGGTTAAAGAAGTTCATTGCCGATCTAGGGGTGGTCCCTTCCATTCAAGACCCCCTAGAAATTCTTTGTGATAATGAGGGTGTGATTGCTCAAATCAAGGAACCCCATGCACATCAGAAGACTAGGCACATTGAACGAAGATTCAACTACATAAGGATGAAGTTGAAAAGGGAAAGATATGTATTCGCAAATTTCACACGAATCAAAACATTGCGGATCAACTCACGAAGCTTCTTGAAAAGGCGAAGCATGAAAGTCGTGCTTGTGCCATGGGGCTTCAATATTCTAGTAACTAGATTTGATCTTTAATTTCTTTAATGAGATATTGTAACCCTTTATTACTTGAATGAATTATTTGGTTATAATGATTCATAATATTTCTATTTTGCATGTTTAAAATCCATGAGTAAATTGTTTACTCAGAACGTCCGTAGTTGTTCATGCTTGTGGGAACAAGTATGAAGGTAATACTAGTATGAACTTGGATTGGTAGACATTCATATGGATGAATATAGAGCAAAAGGTTGCTGCCAAAGTTCATAGATATTTGTGGGATGCAAATATTGCACTAATCTGCATCTCAAATATTACTACATGGAATCTTCCTAATTGATCATAAGTAATTTTGAGTAAAGACGAACATCATTTGGTATCCTCTGACCTGAGACACATATTGGGTTTTGATATTTACCAAATATTATACTTTGACTTAGCTTTTCGCTGTTCTGAAACATGGCAGTACATAAGTCTGAGTTCAGGTATGATATAAGGTAATTGTGAGAGACGTATGTTATCAAGATGGGATTTGTCCCTCTTATTCGTTGAGTGTAAGATGTCTAAGGCCTGATAAAGTTAAATCAATGGAGAATGATCACTCTGTGTCTCTAGGATTTAACATGACATCTATGACAAAAGGATAGATGATTGATTCACCTAAAATATTTCAAGTATGTTACTTGAAGGAGATGATGTTATTGAATGGCACTTAGTGATACGTATTAAGGGTAGTAAACCGTTGTTAGGCGGTATTTACTGCTTGCATCAATCTTTTATAAATCTTGTGCAACTGGGAGATTGTTGGACCTTATATGCCCAAGACACATACAAGATTGATGTGGTTACTACGTTATGATCCAAGTCGGGTCATACCTAATAACAAGCTATATAATTAATATTTATTTGTTGATAAGATCAAACAAATAAATACCAACACCATTTAGAAAACGTTACTTTTGTAAAAGAACAACATTATGTGGATAATTTGTTCATGAGAAATTGTTTGTTTCATTATTTAAGTTGGTTAAATAATAACAAATAAAAGTGTGTTATTGTTATAAAATTAAAAGAGGTTTTAATTTTATAAAAATTAAGGGCTAAGAGTGAAACATTTTTGTAAAACTAAAATGGGGGGGAACCCATTTTGAAGGCCAATTTCGGCCGCCCCTTGGGTTATTGGGACCATTTTTATGTCTTGGTCTTTGCAAGACTTTCTCTCCTCTAACACTCTTCCATCAATTCACACTTTCTCTCTTAGAAAATTTAAGCAAGAACTCTCTCAAAGCAGGGCTGGATTTTTGGATTAGAAGCTCAAAATAAGGCTGAAAATTCGGTTTCTTGAAGGTACACTTGTAGAGATTTTGGTGTTGAGCTCCGTAACTAGCTTGGTGTTTGGAAGGGCTTGTGGGTATACAAGCTTGAGGTCTTCTCCTTTGAAGGCTAGCCAATCAAGAACATCATCTTCTTCATCTTATACATCTACAACATCTTATGCAAGAAAGGTTGTATCTTTGAACACCCTATGGTTGTTTTATGGTTTGATAGCACACTATTTCATATATATTTATATGATCCTTATTCTTGGGTTTTGTTTATGTTTTTAAATGGTGAAAATTTCAGATTACTAACCATATGTTAAACCTATATTTTGCTATGTTTTTCAAGTTTAAATTGTTAAACTAGCTTGTTTTACATGTGACAAAACCAACAGTACCCTTCCCGTTCATCACGGAAGGCACTATGTGTTCCCAAGTAGATCTACCCATATAAAACAAGCGGTTCACACAAGAATTAATGATCATGATACAAATAAAAGCAGATTCTAACATTAACCCAAACATTCAAGTATCATAAAATAGCTCATAAATAATTTTACTTTAAGCATAACATGTTTCATCCAAAAAAACAGTATTAAAAAAAGGGACACTAGAACTCACCTTAAGGTTCAAGTAAAGGATTGTTCGTGTACCCGGAAAAGTCTCAAGCCTAGCACCCTACCATAAAGATTTAAGTGATAAGCTACTGATTTTAAGGTTATGGGGAGGGGGTGTTCACTAGGTGTGCCTTGAGGTTAGATGACCAATTAGATTTCAATTTGCTAAGGTTTGTATATAAAGTTTCCTTTTATAGCAAGTTTGGGTTTCTTAGGAAAAAATACATGTATTACTATGTTGGATCATATATACAAGTTTGTTTAATTTTACCAAATGATTATTAGTCCAAGTGGTCTGTTTTTAGGGATTTTGGCAAAATTTACAGTTTAGTCCTCCAAGTTTCAAAATTTACAATTTCTACCCCTAAGTTTGTTTTCTTGCATTTACTGAATTTTATGGCCACATAAAAGGTTTTGGAGTTAAGTAACTCATTTTAATAAGCTAACACCCAATTTTTCAGAAGTTAGGTTCGGTTTGGAATACTTATGTTTCGCGTTATCGGTTACGGTAAAATCGGAGGTTTTTAACAATTTAGTATTAATTTACTATATTTTGAGTCTTAAGACTATAAATATCATTTTAAGGACTTTTTATAAGTTTCAAATCTGTTGAGAATGTATTTTAAGCCTCTTTTAGTTGAAAGCCTCGTTTTTAGGTTTAACCCGTTATAACACGATTTTACCTGAAATTAACCGTTTAAAAACTTGTTTGCCTAATTTTTCAACATATTAAATTATAACACCAAACTTACTGAAGTAACATGGTTTCCATAGATTTCGGTTTTTATACCATTATTTCTAGGATTTTTCTCAAAGCGTCACCCGGTTAATACCCGTTTTTGGTTAAAAAAATCCCCTTTAAAATGTCTTTTGACCATTAAATTAACAAATCCAATAAAAAACACTTTTTAACCCTTTTTGAGCCTGAAATACTTTATAAGATGATTAAAATTCAAGTTTTCTTATTTTTAAGTTGTTTTACCACTTTTCGGGTCTCCAAATATGTCCAAAATGCTTACAATCCCATTTTTGATTATTTTTCAGCCTTTAAAATCACATCATACACCCAATATCATAAAAAATTACTGGAATAATGAATCTAACTCATGGTTTCAACATATAACCCAAGAACAAGTTGAAAATGGTGATTTCATCATTTTCACCCATTACACATGTGTAAAACGTTATAACTCATGTTTAAATATTACCAGAACCTTATGTAACTTAAAAAAAAGGTTATTATGAGGTTAGAAAACTATTTTTGAACAGGTTATAATCTTAGCTTCAGAGGGTTACAAGATGTGCAAGTTAGATGGTGCAACAACACCCAAAAGAGGGTTTTCATGGTGGAAATCGGGTTTTACCCATAGAATGACCAATATAACGTGTGAGGTACCTTTAGTGAAGTTAAAAGCTCCTAAAGAACAAGATTATGGCAGCAAGATTCTGTATGAACAAAGAAAGTGAGGTTTTTGGTGGATAAAGGAAGGAATAACACATGATGTACATGGTTCGGGTAAGATGAAGCTTACTCTTTGTATGTTTCACGATTTGGAGAGTGTAGAGGGACACAATGATCTGGAAATATTCAAACAAGTCTGGAGAAGTCTAACCCACTAGAACCGGGCACACAAAGTTCACGGAATAGTGCCTCCTTGGTTGTTTGAAGCTTGGCGAGGGTGGTATGATGTTGTTCTTCGAAAATATGGCTGGAAATGGAGAGAGTTTTGGTGGTTGTGTGTGTGTGTTTCAGCTGAAAGAAAACTGAGAGGAAGAGGGAGAGAATGAGTGTGTGTGTGTCTATGATTTTGCATGTATGGGTAGTGGAGGAGAGGTGGTGTGTGTAAGTGGGTTTGTGGGATTTATAGGGGAGAAGATGGGTGGTGGATGGGGCGGCCGAGTTTGGGTTTTTGTGGGAGTTGTTTAATTTAAATTTTAATATTAAATGATATTATGAGTGTTATTTTGTATTGTTTTTATGGTAGATTATAGTTTTGAAAGTTTCTAAGTGTATTACATATATGTTTATTTGAACCGTGAATGTATATTCATATGTACACACATAATTAATTTGTTTTATTTTTAAAGTTTCAAGATTGGTGCATGCAACATTCATTCATATTTACCGATTTAAGAGGTTGCTCAAGTCGAAAGAAGTCACGACTAGTTGTAGTGCGGTTGGATAATTTGCTCGTCCGCATTACCAATGCGGATGACCCAGGAGGAAATGCGGATGATGATTCCACATCCGCATTAACATATGCGGTGAAAACATCATATGTCGGTTTGGCCATTTGCATTTCTAAAATAGCTTACTAATTTCTAAACAAATGCAAGTCATAATGGGATCTCATAAGGTAATAATACCAGAATTCAATTAACTTGGATGAGATAAAGTAATAATAATAATAATAATAATAATAATAATACTTGAGATTTAAAGTTAGAATTATGACCTAAGGGTCGGTTGTTATAGAAACAATAGGCGTAACAATGAATTCAAGTAATTCATTGGCTAATATCCCTAATTTTTTGTCTATCAAACTTGATGATAGTAATTACCTAAATTGGAAACACCACATCTTTATAGTACTGAAGACTTTGGGGCTACTGAAGTTCCTAAAATCTGATACACCAATTCCAGCTGTTGATTCCATAAAAAAATGCTTGGGAGAAGAAAGATAGTTATGTTCAAGCTCTACTTAGTACCCCTTTATCATCTTCAATCCTACATCTAGCAAGAAATTCAAAGTTAGCATCATCACTGTGGAAAGTAATTGTAAATTCTTTTGTGCAAACTGTGTTTGCAAAACAATCACAGTTACATACACAATTTCATCTTCTTAAACAAAATACGAAATAGATTTTTGAATTTCTAACATGGCCAAAGAAATTTTTGATTCTCGAAATGTTATTGGTGATCATATATCTAACGACCTTCTTGTATTGCAAATCTTACAAGGTTTGACTGCTGACTGTGAGAATTTTACGATGAACGTTGAGAATCAAGACATGACACTTACCTTCTCTAAGCTTCGATCCAAATTACTTGTCTATGAAGCAAGATTGAAACAACGACAGTATGCAAATTCACCGATTCTCACTACTATGACTGCAATCACCACAAATCCACCACATATGGACTCCTCAAAGATGATTTTTTGTCAAATCTTCTCTAAATCTAGCCACAAATCTTTGAATTGCTATTTTTGCTACACTCCGATCGATGGTTCTCGAAGTAACAGTAATGGCGGTTCATCTTGGCATTGCGGTCATCGAACTCGTGTTGGTCAATCAGGTGGTGGTTGGGGTGGTCAACAATGGCCATCTCAGCCGCAAAGCAAATCTCAGCTGCAACATAGCTTTGCTGCTCATCTCACTACCACCGCTCCTAGTGGTGCCGGATATGATCCCGATGGTGGCGGTGGAATATATCTATATCATAGTGGGCCTGTACTTGACCCTTTAGCAAGATTATTGGGCCTTTTTCCATATTTTTCTGTTGGTGGGCTTTTTGCTTAACTATGACATATGAATGGTGGGGTCTCCTCCTTTGGTCAAACATAACAACAACCTATATCTTTTTTTATTATGGGTTTGGACCTAGTCACTTTTGAATCGGGCTTTCACATCCACTACACCATATTATGGGCTTCATGTTGACTTTGCTCGTACATGTCAGAATGTTGAGTCATGGATTCTCGGCTTTGGTGCAACTGGGCATATATGACTTTTGTTCCATCTATTGTATTTGGTACTATTCCTTATACGGGATCTGAGAGAGTTTTTTTGAGTGATGGTATCTCTCTTTCTATCTCTCATATTGGTTTTTCCAATCTTCGATTATCTAGTTGTTTTTTATTACTTCATCATGTTCTTGTAGTTCCTGGAATTACAAACAACTTACTCTTAATGACACAACTTGTGATTGATTATCAAATATTTGTTTTGTTCTCACAGTTTGGTTTGTCTATTTAAATATGCACCGAGCAACTCCTCCACCACATGCAAGCGTGTCCACACCAGTTGTACTCACTCACTGCCACTCTCTACATCTTGAGAGCTTTGGCATTCGATACTGGACCATTCTTCTAATCTTGTGTTGTCTACATTTTCCTTTTACCTTCTCACGAGTTTCTTTTCATAAACCATGTAACTCATGTAGCATTTCAAAAGCTAGTTGTTTACCATTTTATTCTATTGTATCTCATTCTACTATTCCATTATATATGATTCATTATGAAATATGGGGCCCGTCTCCTGTTTTTTCACGTTCTAGTTATCGTTACTTCATTAAATTCATAAATGGTTTTAGTTGTTTTACATGGATGTATCCTATGACTAAGTGGTCACTAGTACTTGATTGATTTTATTTTTGATCTTTGGCCAAAATTATTTTCATGCACCATCAAACATCTTCAATGTGATGGTGCTCCTGAGCTAGTTCATGGTGATATGGCTGGTTATCTTTCTGAGCTCAGCATTGTCTATCGGATTCCTTGTCCCTATACACCCAACAAAATGGGGTGGCTAAGTGTAAGAATAGACATTTATATAAGGTTGCTCGTACGTTATTGTTTCATGAACATCTACCAAAGAAATTTTAGTATGATGCTTATGCTACTGCAACCTTTCTTATTAATCATCTTTCTATGCTAGTTTTTCATCACTTTACTCCATATGAGATCTTATTTCATATTCATGTTGATTACTCCATTCTTCATACTTTTGGGCATTTGTCTTATTCGTATCTTGCTGATACTCGTTTGGATAAACTCTTCCCAATCTACCCATTATATTTTTATTGGTTATGCTCCTAATCACGGCGGTTATCTTTGCTATGATCCTGGTACTTCTCGTACTATTGCATCTCGTCATGTGACTTTTCATGAGTCTATTTTTAATATTCTAGGCAACCATTCTTTGTCTTCTACTTCATGTGCTTCCATAGTTCTCTCTGATTTCTTCATCCCTCTTCCTCCTCCTCCTGCTACTTCTTCGTCTTCTTCTTCGGCTATTCCTCCTCCTGCTACTTCTTCTCCTCCTCCTCCTCCTACTATTCCTGCTTCCTATTCTTCCCATCCCATGGTCACTCATTCTTGTGATCTTACTTATTAGCCTAGTCAGTTTCCTGATCATGTTTTGTTTCATGTTACTACCACTCCTTTTTCTGAGTCTACGACCTTCTCTCAGGCTCAGTGCTATTATGTATGGTGTTGAGATTGGTGCTCTACATTCCAACCGTACTTAGGATTTTGTTACTTTACCTACTTCTGCCAACAAAGTTGGTTGCAAATAGGTCTATCGGATCAAGCATAATCCTGATGGATGTTAGGATCGTGTACTCGACGAATACTAACAGATTTACACGTGTACCGAATCAAATAGTGCGGAATCCTATTTGATTGGTGATCCAATCAGTGACAACACATGTAGAATCAATTAAAGATTAAATCTAAATGTTAAGAACAATTAGCAATCGATCTACTGTGATCTATGAAGTTGGAACAGGTTGCTAGAGGTCTCTAGACAGCTAGGGTACGTGTAGGTATCGAAATATTCAAAGTGTCTCGTTTTTCCATGATTTAAGTGGTATTTATAGGTTAGGGTTTCTCAATCATGCGATTGGACCATCTGCATGGTTCAGTCATGTGATTGAGTCATGCGGTTGATCCATTCGCATGACTGAGTGTTTAGTCGTGCGATTGAGCCAATCTCATGCTACAATCATGCGATTGATCCAGTCTCCTAGTTCATTCGTACGACTGGTTCATTAGCATGAAGTTGTTCATGCGTGTGGTCAATTAGCATGGGCAAATCGCATGAGAACTTTATATAATTAAGTTTGAATATGTTTCACAATCATTAATTGACTTAGATTTATTCGAACAACCACAAACCTATAAATTAGTTCAATAAGCGTTAACCTACCAATCAATGAAATAATAAACATTATAAGTACAACCACACATTGTATTTCATAAAGTACCCGTTCAATTACATATGAGTAAGACAATAAAGACATATTACATTAAGTTCAGAACTAGGGACACATGTATCTACAAACTCCCCCTTGGACCTAGTTTCATCTATTGTCTTACATCCTTCATAAGCTCTTCAAACTTCTTGCACTTCTCTTCTCTTGTGACTCCTACGTGTATCTCAAAAGCAAAGCAGAGTCGTATCACATTCTGAAATTGTAGAGCTTGTACAATATCATGTGAGTCATAGAATAGTGGCCACTTGTATAATGTATAGACATCATCAACGGACAAGTTTGTAAGCCATATTGGGTCAAATACCCTGATGGTTTCCATTTTACCATTCTTGTTCAAAACTTTGACTGCCTCTCCTGTTCTCCAATAATAGTACCATCATTTGATGTGTGGAGTGAAGTCATGTAGCATTTCCCGTAGAGGGATCTTAGACATTGTGCGCGGAGGACTCCACTTCAGCATTATTTTCGGTTTTCCAGTTATGGCATCAAGCTTAGACCGTCTGATATACGTCGTTGGTTGTTAAGGTTTGAAGTTGACTCATCTGGTGTGGTACTCTCTCTTTAGAGTTGCTTCAAACCCGCCTGACATTTTACGTGGGTCATCGTATAGCAATTTCAACTTTGCTAACTGTTTAAGCTCAAATCCAGGAAGAGTCTCAAGTCGTGTGGGAACCTGAGGTACTCAATCCCTTTCTCACGGTTTAACTGCATAAACGTTGAGATCTTCAAAATGTGCCCATGCTATGATTTTCCCGACACCTTGTGATGTTTCTTCACTTTGTACAGCTTGGTGTAGACAGTTGACGTTGAAGCACTGCGTTGGGCTCTTATTTCTGCAAAGCATGCAGCCCACTCAGCCTTTCTGATGTTGACTTTAGCTTCCGAGGCTTGGGCCTTATCTTCTTTCTTGTCAGACTCTTGTTCTACTTTATCCAGAGTCTCAAAAGTTTCACTGACAAGATTGTCGCCCAGATTGGGAATGACATTACCCTTAATGTTAGTGTACTCTGGATAATGTTGGTCCGTGACATCTTCAATCTCAATCTCATCAATGTTATTGAGCTCGTTGTGATTTTCCACATGGACTATTAGGGCATCTTCCACGATCTCATCAGGATTGAGTCAGAATATTTCAGCAAGTTGCTCGTTGGTGAGATCATGAATTATCTCTCCTTCTTCAGGAGTGTAATTCACCGATCTCCTGACTATTCCCTGCAGATCAAGAATCATCGTGAGTTTAGTCTTGATCTGTTGGAGGGGAGCAACATCATATTCATCTCTTTGATAATTTGGATTTGCTTGATTTAAACATATAACACATCAACCATTAGTCAACAATCAAAGCAGTAAACATCAATAATAAATATAAACACTAATTACATTAATTTGATACAAGATTCACATACACATGATTTAAATAACATAAACAACTATGTATTACTCTTGTCTTGAATAGCTGCTATGTTAGTAGGATTAGTAGAAGATGATGGGGCTCCTTGGTCTTGATTTTTCTTTGTGCGCGTCTCTTGATCTTGAGCTGATGTGGCACCCGCAGCAGATGTATCATCCTCATCATCATCAACATCATCACCTGCATCAGTATCATCCCATTGATCATCACCATCATCATCATCATCATCACTGTCATCATCATCACCATCATCTCCATCTCCTTCTCTGATCTTTAGTGGCTCATCCTTTGATCCTTTGAGCCTCAGCATGATGGTCTTGTTGGTCGCCTCCAACTCCTCTATCCATTTTGCTGAATGCACCTGTTGCTCCTGGAGTTGGGATATCTCTGAGCTCTGAGTAGCCATCTGCTGTGCCTGCTGCTTTATCAGCTGTGCCTCCTCCTCTTCTTCTTCATCCCGTGGGGCTGAGCCATCCGTTTCTTCCTCGAACCCTTCAAGGTGGATGCTCCCCGTGGGACACTGGGCTAATCTTGGGTGTAGGTTGGATTAGTCATAGTCTCCGCAGACCCTCCAAGGTAGTCACCAGCCGCCCTAATCCCTCGCTCGGTAGCAACCACCTTGCTGCCCACCGTTCGAGTCAACGGTTCGTCATCATCCTCCTCCTCCTCCTCATCAGTTTGGAAGTCCTGATGGAAACCTGCTGCCTCCGTCCCACCTTGGGTGGATGCTGGAGATGCTATATCAGCAGTGGGGTCCCTCAATTCAGTGGGCCCTGCATCTCCATCATCACCACTGTCATCGTCGTCGGAGTCATCTTCAAGGAGCTCAAGTTTCTCGACATCTGAATCACTGTCTGTGTGGCACCATTTACGCCTCCCTGGCGCCACGTAATCAACCTTCGGTAGATGGTCGATGAGTCTCTTCACCGGGGGTTTGACCTGCTTTCCCCGGTAGACCTTCATTCGTCCCAGTGTCGTATCATCCATGATCTCCAACGACACAGTGTTGTGGCTCTCCTTGGGCAGTGTGGGCATCTTCTCATCAAAAATCATCTGAAGAAACCTAGGGTACATGCAGAAACCCTCTTTGCCCTTAGCCTCCAAATTCACTATCATGTAAGAGAATATCATGCTCGAGAAGCTGAAAGGGTGATTCAGGTGCAGTGCCACGTAGGCATTTTGAATCTGGTCTCAAAGATCATCAAACCCACCCCTTCGCGAAGCCAAGCACTTGAGGATTACATATGCCAAGTACTTGTACTGGGGACACAGGTTGCTCTTGTTGAGCAAACCTGCATTAATATCCCTAGCGTACTTCATCCTCAAGAAGCACCCTCTCACAATCAGAGGGTGAAGTCTGGTAGGGTGGTCTGCATCATCACCCGACCCAAGTACACGCCGAATATCCTCAGCAGTGACCTTAATATCCATCCCAAAAAAAGAACTCCTGATGTTGTATGCCTCATGATAGCGGTCAACTGATGCCCCCTCATAGAAGGCCTGCTGAATAGACCTGTAGGGAGTGCATGGTATAGATATAGCCTTGTAGATCCTGGATCGCTTGAGGAATGCGATAATCCCCGCAAACTCGGTGCCATTCCGAGTGGTGGCATCTAAATAAGCACATATGTTGTGCTGGGGTTGATGGACCACCTGTCAACCATCAATCTGTAACATGTAGATAACCACATATCAAAAATCAATTCTAATTAACTTGGTTGAATTCAGTCTAGTTCAATCATGCGATTGAACCATGCAACTGTGTTTAGTCTGTTGATCTGGCATGCGACTGGATTCAGTCGGGTGACTGAGAGGGGTTCAGTCCGTTGACTGAGCCGGCGATTGGTTCAGTCAGTCGACTGAGCTCTTTCGCATTAACCATTCGGCCGATTGAGCCGTTCGACCAGCTCAATCGTGTGATTGGAGTTCATCCTGGTGTCTAGTCGCATGTCCCACTACTCGGTCGACTAAAATTTGAATTTGATCCAAAACTTGGAATTAGACGTCGTGTTTTTGATCAATAGACTCGCAATGACTTTACTAATAACCTACTAACTTTTATTTCAACATTTTACTCGGTATAGTTAGATTATTAGTCCATTTACAGGTTCGGTTCTAGTTAGGGCCATTTTCTTGAATTTGGAGTCTAATCGACGGAGTTTTTGGCATGGTCACACCGCATTTTACCTGTAAATTCACCAACGAACGTCAGAATATCACAGTATGTAATTAATTTGGTTCAGAGGAAATTTTGGCACAGTAACCGTAGTGTGTGCGATATGAGGGCGATTGGGGGTGATGAGTTGAATGCGATCGACTATGGCCCTATTTATACTGAATCTGATTTCAATCAGGCGACTGGACCCATTCGCTCTGTTCATTAGGGCGATTGGATCTCAGTCGTGAGATTGGCTCAGTCGATCACATTTAGTCGGCCGACTGGGGTTCAGTCGGGCGACTAACTCATTCGTACAGCTCCATTCAATCGACTGGCTCATTCTGATATGCCATTCGGGTGAATGGTTCATACTCATGTGCCACTCAGCTGTCTAGTGCATGAGTATGGTCCATTCGTATGGTTGGTCCATACTCATGGTCCAGTCGTGCGATTGGATCATACTCATGATTTTGACTTTATGACCTTTCCACACTTAATCCCTTTTAACTTTTGATTAAACATTATGAGCATCTGATCATCTCAGACATGATCATTTTTACTTGGAAAACTTTTGATCACCTCAGACGTGATCATTTTAAACAATTGTCACCTCAGGCGTGACTAATTTTTCATTTGAAAACACGTGTGGTCACCTCAAACATTATTTTTTTAGGTGATTAAATCCCCTATCGAATTCCATGGCATAGTCTGATATCTAACAAACTGAATTGATGACATTTAAACAAAATAAAAGACTTAAACTAAAATATAAAGCTAAAAGTTGTTTTTGAAATTTTGTGTGAGGTGTAAATCCTAAGATAGAAATCTAATGGATTCGGTTTCGGAAAAGGCAGCTTCAATTCATTTTGACCATAAATGGACCAATTCTATTTGGAATCATACAGGCACGTCAAATCATTTGGGACATGTTATCAACACCTTTTTGATGCTTAATTCTTGTTTTTTCATCTAGAGTCGTTAGCAAGTTTAGGAAATCATAATAGTACTATTAGATCCCCACATTGATTTGGACTTTCAAAAATTGTACCCACGACGATTGTCAGTATACTTGTCCTCTTAAATCCATACATAGACTTTTGACACATATTGGTGATAGTTTAAGGTTTGATTATTTCAACAAGCATTTGTGGATCCCACACTTACATGGTAATCAACATTCCTTAGGAGATTTTGAGCGGTCTCAGGGTAGTTTTTAAGAAGAAACTATTCTTAGAACTTTCAAAGGGAAGCCAAGCCTTAGGTCAGTGCCACCGCATAGCAGAGAGGCAGCAAACAACAATGAATTCTAGAATATATATATAAGTTATGCTTATCCTTATGTCAGTGCCACCACACAGCAGAGAGGCACATAACCTATCTTCTTGTTTGAGCAATTTTAATCTTTTTGCACAGATCTCACCAATAACATAAGTTATTAGTTTGATTGCTTTTGCCTTTTTTTCATGTGCTTTTGCTCATATTTTGGTCTTACGCTCACATTTGTGGCGTTTATTCAGCTCGTCACCCCTTATTGGAATTTTGTTGATTGTGTTAACTAGGGATAATATGATAACCCACAACTTGTTGAACAACTTAGTTTGTTCTTGAGATCACCAACAAGGTCTAATCATCTATTATGTTGAATCTACCGACATATCATCTGTGGTATAGCAACCTCTAGGTCTACTTTCTTTGTGTTACCTTAGTAGTAGCTAGTTTTACTATCATTTTTCGTTTTATATTGCTCAGACTACACAGACTTATACTTTGAACTTCGCATCTTATTTAATTTAAACTTTTAGTCCCAAGTGGTTTGTTCCTGTGTACTATCATTTTCCAAAGTCTTAAATTGGTATCACAGATACCATCTAGTTTCTATCAGGTACCCTCACCTCCTCCCTCGTTTTTTTAATAATAATGTTACTAACTAAACCTATTCTCCCCTTAAAATTCAAAAACCGTAACCGATTTACGCTTTTTAGGATTTTAATAGGCGACAAAATAATACCAATTTACTTAAATACTTAAAATTAAGCAAATAAATAAAGAAAATAAAAATTAAAAGAAAAATTGACTATACACCTCGGAGTACACATGTTCATCTTCAGGAATTACATCACTTTTCTTTTTAACGCCGTTAACCTCTAACAAATATAGAAAACGTGGTTTATCAAAAGCCTTTCTATAGAGGTCAGCGCGTTGAAAATCAGTATTTATTTTAATCACATCTATTAGGTTCTTTTCAAAACAATCACGTATAAAGTGATATTTTATGCTGATGTGTTTGGTCTTAGGATGTTGGACTGGATTTTTAGTTACTGCAATTGCAGCAGAGTTATCAACAAAAATAGGAGTAGACAAGAAATTCAAACTATAGTCCCGCATTTGTTGTTGAATCCATATGATTTGTGAACAGCAACTTGCAGCAGCAACGTATTCAGCTTCACATGTTGACAAAGCAACCGAGGTCTGCTTCTTACACTGCCAGTTCACTAATCTCCTCCCAAAGAATTGACATCCCGCTGATGTAGACTTGTAGTTCATCTTGCAGCCACCATAATCCGAGTCACTGTACGTCGTAAGCTCGAAGTCATCGTCATGAGGATACCACAACCCAAGTGTTGGTGTACCCTTCAGATAACGAAAGATCCGTTTGACCCTTATCAGATGGTTAACTTTTGGCTTGGCCTGATATCTTGAACATAAACATGTCACGTACATGATATCAGGTCTTGAGGCAGTGAGGTACATGAGAGATCCAATCATTCCTTGGTACATGGTGGCATCAATTAGATCACCATTCTTGTCGGGTGCTACATCATGGTTTGTAGCAAGTGGAGTCCCAGCTGTAGAAGCATTCTCCATGTCAAACCGACTGAGAATATCTCCTACATACTTGGTCTAATGTAGGAAAATCCCTTTTGGTGTCTGATCCACCTGTAACCCGAGAAAGAATTTCATCTCTCCCATGGCACTCATTTCAAACTCAGCCTTCATTACTGCTTCAAACTCTTTACATAGATCTTCGTTCTTTGAACCGAAGATAATGTCATCTACATAAATTTGAACCAAAAGTAAATCACCATCCTTTTCTTTCACGAACAGTGTACAGTCAATGACACCTCTACGAAAACCGTGTTTCACAAGGTGAGTTGAGAGTTTCTCATACTAAGCCTTGGGAGCTTGAAGAAGCCTATATAAAGCCTTGTCGAGTTTGTAAACTCTGTCCCGATGATATGGATCCTCAAATCCCTCGGATTGACTCACGTAGACTGTCTCTCGGATTTCATCGTGAAGGAATGCACTCTTCACATCAAGTTGATAAACTTTAATCTTCATATATGATGCATAGGCAAGGAAGATACGGATTGCTTCCATCCTTGCCACGGGTGCAAACACTTCATTGTAATCTATGCCCTCGACTTGTCGAAATCCTTGAACAACAAGTCGAGCCTTGTTTATGATAATCATGCCTTGATAATCTCTCTTGCATTTCAACACCCATTTGGTGCCAATGACCTTAGCAACTTTAGGTCTATCCACCAGAGTCCATACACCAAACTTCATAAACTAAAGAAGTTCTTCTTGCATGGCACTCACCCATGCCTCATCATTCAGGGCTTCACTAACATACTTTGGCTCAAACTGAGACACAAAGCAACGATATGCACCATCGTGAAGGTATCCATTTTCCATCACTGAGGCATAATCAGCTGAGTACAGCTGATTTCTGGAAAATGGCCATGATTGCTATTAGAGCAAAGAAGTTTTTCAAAAAAGGTAGAAAGTTAAGCCTTAATGAAAACCCAAAACTTGGATATGACAAATCCAAGGTGAAGTGCTTCAACTGTGGCGTGACTAGCCACTTCTCTAGAGAAGGCAATGCTCCCAAAAGAAACAACAACTTCTAGAGGAATTCATAGAGCCAGTCATCTTCACAACCAAATTCAAGCTATCATTCCAACAATCATCAACAGCAGTATCATCATCAACAACAACAGTCACACCAGACTCAACCTCAACTGACTAATCAAGCTTATGGAAGCAGTCAGTCATCTGGAAATGCTCTTGTGATCAAACAAGATGGAGTATGTGACTGGAGCCTATATGCTGAGGAAGTAAAGCCTTAATTTCAAAATCATGCACTCGTGACTCACATCAATAATGGTCCATCTCCCATGCCATCTGAGGTAAAATCTAACCTATGTAGTGATAAATGTATTGCTGAACTGCAAGGTTATAGAGAGCACAATCATAAACTGGCAGATAAAATAAAAGAGGAAAAGGTGAAGTCAGAGATGATGAAAAGAGAGATAAAAGGCTTTGAAATCAAAATAAAATCTCTCATCTCTGACATTGAAAAACTACATGGTGAAAAGTACACTCTTGCCGCTGAGAATGAGCTACTGACTGAAAAGTTAGCTCAATCTAAGGCTAAACATACACTTACTGAAGTGAAACTTGAAAAGTTTTAATTGTCTTTAGTCAAGCTGCAAGAGATGCCTGATTGTCAAAAGGATCCCAAGGACATGTCTAGGATTGGGTATAATTCACGTCCTCCACCATATAATGACAACTACACTGTCATGCCTAAATCTGTCACACTCAATGAGGAAATTGAAATTAAAACTATGGAACCAAAATCTATAAAAACAAGTAACCAATCCTGAATACAAACCTGATGTTTATATTGAAACAAATGAGGAGAAAATCAGATTAGGTCATCCAATAAAGATTAAAGAGTGTTCAGACAAGACAGTGAGTGTTATTAAAGTTGTCAACCCAATCAAGGCTATTGTTCCTTTTGTGAAGTTCATACTAGCCATTTAAAAAGGAAAGAAAAAGTTTGTGAAGTCAGTGAAACCGTCTGCTGAAAGTAGTTATGATAATGAGAGCAAATCTTCAAATAATTCAAGCAAATCAGAAAAGGTTTCACTATACAAGAAACATAAGAGATGACCTATTTCAGAAGTTAAAATTTAGTGTGATCCACAATCTTTAAAATCAAGACAAGGAGTAGGTTTTGATATATTTAATAAAGAACATGTTGATCAGTTTGAGAAAAAGATAAAGAAAGGGTTGAGGAAACAAAAACAACCTAAAATAGTTAATAACAATAGGGCTGTGAAGCAAACTACAACTAAGGCTGATATTGATTCCCTCCCTAAGAAAAAGACTACAACTCCATTGAGAGTGGGTAAATCACCTAAACTCAAATTTGATTCAAGAAACAAACAGATGTACTGTGACATATGCAACATGTTTAATCACAAAAGATAAGACTGCTATTTCAACCAATACTGCTCTATCTGTGACATGAACAATCATTCCACCAAAAACTGCTACTTTAACAAATATTGTTCAGTCTGTGATGCAAACAATCACAATACATCTAATTGTTACTTCAATAAGAGGGTATTGAGAATTCCCTAAAACAAGCACTCTAAAAAACATCTGCTGTGAAATGCACTGTCAGATCTCATTTTCAAAACAATCAATCTAGGATATCTAGATCAACAAATTAAAGGAGCAATTTGAGGGAATTGTGGAAGGGTCAAAGAAAACATCACACAATGAAACCCAAAATTGACCTTCCCAAACCAAAAGTAATTTTTGATAATGAAAAACGGGTTAAATTTCTTCAATGACACAGAGACTAAAGGTTTCATTACTCATCTGACTCTTCAGTAGATGTTGACTCAACCCAGTCATTACCAAAAATCTCCCAGGAGACCTCCATCTAAACCATAATTTAGAGGGAAATACCAAGAGGTCACCATTATGAATAGGAACGGGAAACCCAAGACCATCATGGCTTGGGTTTCTTATTCGAATTAGTTCTTTTTGCTTGCAAGTTCATCCACATAGGTCCAATAGCTTATGGTACGTGGATAGTGGATGTTCCTGACACATGACTGGAGATCGTTCCCTCCTTCATGAATTCAAGCATATACAAGGAACTACGGTGACATTTGGTGGAGATTCACAAGGTGGAAGAATTACAGGTGAAGGATCTGTGAGAAATGGGATGTTGAGCTTTGACAGATTGAACTATTATGAACAACTGAACTTCAATATGCTAAGCGTGTCTCATATCTGTGACAAGAAATATTCAACTCACTTTACAGACACTCATTGTTATGTTCTAAAACCTGGATTTCAAATCTCAGAAGAATGGATTGTCCTAAAGACTCCGAGGAAGAATAATACTTATGTTTTAAACCTGAATTCTGCAACACCTATAGAAGAAACTTGTCTTTTTTCAAAAGCATCATTTGATGAGACATAGCTTGGCACAGACGTTTGGGGCACACAAACTTTAAAAACATGAATAGATTGGTCAAAGGAAACCATGTCATTGGTCTTCCTCAAAAAGAATTTCATTCTGTTGATCACTTTTAAGCATGCCTCAAAGGAAAACAACGCAAATCCTCTCATAAATCCAAGCTTGTGAACACAAACAATACTCCATTAAAGCTACTTTACATGGATCTGTTTGGACCAACTCATGTTATGAGCATTGGAAAGAAATAGTATGTTTGGTGATCATTGATGACTTTTCAGGATTTACATGGGTTTTGTTCTTACTTCATAAAAATGAGGCATCCCAAATAACACAAAACTTTATTAAAAAATTGAAAATCAACTTGATCTTAAGGTCAAAACAATCAAAAGTGATAATGGAACTGAATTTAAAAATAAAGACATGAGTTCTTTTTGTGCAACGAAAGGCATTGCTCATCAATTCAGTGCAGCTAGAACTCCTCAACAAAAGGGGTTAGCCGAAAAGAGAAATAAAACATTGATTGAAGCAGCAAGGACAATGCTAGCTGATGCTAAACTGCCTAGCACCTTTTGGGCAGAGACAGTTAACACATCATGCTTTTTTCGAAATCGAACACTGATTGTAAAAGAAAGTAACATGACTCCATATGAACTGCTCTTTCACTAGAAAAACCATTTATTGGATTTTTCAGGTCATTTGGTAGTCCTGTCTCAATATTAAACACCCGAGACTATTTGAGAAAGTTTTCATCCAAGTATGATGAAGGATTCTTTGTAGGTTATTCTTTTGTGTCAAAGGCTTACAAACTGTTTAATCCTAGATGAAACATTATTGATGAATCAACTAATGTTCAATTCAAGGAACATTCATTTCCTAAATCTACAAATGGTCCCGACTGGTTGTTTGATATTGACTCTTTTATAAAATCATTTGATCAATTTCACTTGTCTGATGTAGGAAATCTACATTCAGGAGAAACATCTACAAGTGTAGAAAGAATATATGACTTTTCATTAATTCCTCCTACATCTACTGAATACATGAATGAAGATGTTCCTCTCCAAGCTGATCCATCAGACAACCATCACAAAACCAAAGTCTTTCAACTAAAGGAGGTCCAAGCATGTTACCATCACATTCAGATGATCTGTCAACTGAGATCAGAAATAAAAAACAAGCTACTCCTCCAGCTGAAACATAAAGAACATCAAATGATGGAAGCAATCACAATACTGTAGATGTTGAAACAGTTATTGAGACTCAATCAGAATATCTTCATAACTCCCCAACAGTACAAGATGAATGTGCCTCTGACCATAATGAACTGAATGTCTCCAATCTTGATGTAACCATTGCTAGTGACTCCACTCCAACCACAGATTACACAAGAATCATCCGGTTGAAACCATTATTGGTGAACTTAAGAAAAGGGTGACAAGAAGCAAGTCCAGTATTGCAAACATCTATTGTTCTCATGCTTTGTGTGTCAAATAGTACCCAAGAACATCAAAGAGGCTCTTCAAGACAATAGCTGGATTAAAGCAATGCAGGAAGAATTGCTCCAATTCAAAAAGCAAGAAGTATGGCAACTGGTACATCTTCCCGAAGGACAATACCCTATCAGTACCAGATGGCTGTACAGGAACAAGACTGATGATAGAGGGATCGTCATCAGAAATAAAGCAAGATTAGTGGCACAGGGATACACTCAAGAAGAAGGAATCGGTTATGACGAAGTTTTTGCACCTATTGCTAGATTAGAAGCAATCAGTATCTTTCTAGCATATTCTGCTTCCATGAAATTTACTGTTTATCAAATGGATGTGAAGTGTGTTTTTTTATACAGAAATATCGCTAAAGATGTTTATGTGAGTCAACCACCTGGATTTGAAGATCCAGATTTCCCTCATAGAGTTTACAAGCTTGATAAAGCTCTGTATGGTCTTCACCAAGCTCCAAGGAAGTGGTATGAGACTCTATCATGTTTTCTTCTTAAAAATGGATATGAAAGAGGAAAGATTGATCAGACTCTCTTCAGAAGGAGAAGAGGAAAAGACATGCTGCTTGTCCATATTTATGTGGATGACATTATATTTGACTCAACAAACAAGCAACTCTACAAAGATTTTGAAGACCTAATGCATTCAAAATTCCAAATGAGTGCAATGGGAGAACTCACTTTCTTCTTAGGAGTGGAAGTCCAACAGACAGTAGATGGAATCTTCATCAAGCAGTCCAAAAATATGGATACAATGCTGAAGAAGTTTCATTTTGCTGATTTTCAGTCTATTAGAACACCAGTTGATACCAAAGTGAAGATTGGTCTTGATCGAGAAGGCAAATCTATTGATCAGACTCACTATCGATCCATGATAGGCTCACTTATGTATCTAACTACTAGCAGACCTGATATTATGTTTGGTGTTTGTGTGTGTGCCAGGTATCAAGATGATAAAAAGGAATCACATGTGAGTGCAGTCAAGAGGATATTCAGATATTTGAAGGGCAAACCAGCTCTTTGGTTATGGTATCCAAAGGAAGGAGACTTCAATCTCTATGCCTTCACAAATAGTGATTATGGAGGATGCAACTTTAACAGAAAGTCCACATCTGGAGGTTGTCAATTCCTTAGTCCCAGACTGGTCTCTTGGCAATGCAAGAAGCAAACAGACGTATCTGTACCAACAGGAGAAGCTGAGTATATTGTAGCATCAGCCTCTTGCTCTCAAGTTCTCTTGATTCAAAACCAGATGCTTGATTATAGTTTTAAATTCTTGCAAACACCAATTGACATTGACAACACAACAACTGTTTTCATAACAAATAATCCAGTTCAGCACTCAAAAGCCAAACACATTGAAATTAGATATCACTTTTTGAGAGACTATGCTGAAAAAGGGTTGATCAAATTGATTCAAGTACCCACTAAAAATCAATTGGCTGATTTATTTACTAAGGCATTTTGAACTTGGTAGGTTTGAATTCCTAGTTCAATCAATTGGCATGATTAACCTTGAGTAAAACCAACTAAAAACAATAAAAAACATCTCAAAAATTCTTAGAAAATCATAAAATGAAGTCAAGTTTGATGAAGAAAAGAATATATGGGAAATGATATAATTACAGTCGTTATATCATTCACTATGCTTAATTTCAAAATTTGAGAGACTGTCATGACTTACCAGATATGTTGGTAGGCTCAACTTGGAAGAGAAGAAACATGCAGTGATGAATAAAAATCTTATTCAATAGTGAAACACTCATCTCAAGGTACAGGTATGTATTGGTTTATCTGAGTGCATGTGTGTGTAGTAACCTAAACACACCAGGTAATGATACTTTATGAATCTCTTTCACCCACATCCAATTTCATCTTTGTTTTGGTGAGAAAATACCTGATGAAACATGCATATAGTGCAGATGTACTGATCCAAAAGATTCCTAATAAGGAACACATCCAAATTGGATGAAACTACAAAAGCAATACATTCCAAGTGAATGAACAAAAGAATCATATCATGGATCACCTTTCAAAATGAAGTAAAAAGAATCCCAACGTGGATCATCATGGAAAAGGATCAAAGTAAAAGAATCCCAATGAGGATCAGTGAAAATGAGTTCTCATAACTTAAGTAACCTGGTAAGAAAAGTTGTGAAACAGTTCTACCATACATTGTATAAGGATGGTTGATCATTCTATGCTTTTGTGAGTGAGGTACATATTGAATAATTAAATCAACCAAAAACATGATAAATATCACTTGCATCAAGATATCAACCTGGTATGAGTTTAAGATGACAAACATACCTTCAATTATCAAGTTCATAAACATGTCCATTTTATCATAAAGGATGCACATGTGTAATGGAAGATTGACATGATCCCAACAAAAGACATCCTTCTCTTCATTATAAATAATCAAAATTATATTCAAAAAGTTTTTAAGTCTGTAAAGTTTCTATCCATATGTGGATATAAACTTTAGGGGGAGTAATTTAAAATTTCTGATTAAGTCTGTATAGATGTTACTATCTTAAATTACTTTATTAAAAAACAAAAACAAAAAAAGAAAATGCATGTGTTAATGTAGAAGTTATACCATAGTATCTCAGCCTATGCAGATTCTTGAATGCATGAAAAGTCCAAGATCAGTCAAACAATGGGAAACTTGTATCACTTCTGGCATACAAGTCAATTCGAGCAAGAATTGACAACATCAACTGTCAATAACTTCATAAGAAATATCAATCAATGACATCTCTTCATAACAAGAAAAACCAAAACAAACACATTAACTTATGATTAAGTTCAAAAGTTAATGGAGGTAAGTGCATTGATAAATGCGGGTGAAGGTAACCCATGCTTATAAACAATGTGGGTAACTTTTTATTTCTAAGCAAAACTAATGCGGACAAAGATTGTACTCTACCGTATTAGTGTGTTAAAAGTATACATGAAAATTTCAAGTGTTAAAGCCTATGCGAAACAAAAATGTTCAACCGCATTTGTCAATGCGGATAAAATGTTTTTCAAGTGTTCAACCGCATTTGTCAATACAGATAAAAAAGTTACACTTTCGTATTTTTGTTACTCATCCGCATTTGTTGATTTCATCATAATCCGTATTTGTTGATTTCATCATAATCCGCATTTGTGGATGTGTGTATTCAATTTTCATGTACTTTCAAACAGAAATAAATAAGTGCTTAATCTCTTCTATCACAATGAATGATGATCAAGTAAATATGGATTTTATTCTATCGCATTTGTTACAGTGAGCAATGTTGAACAATTTTTGTCAACTGCATTTGCTACTATGAGCAAATGGTGACAAATTTTGATCAACCACATTTGCTACAGTGAGCAAATGCTGAGAAAGTTTGATCAACCGCATTTGCTATAGTGAGCAAATGCTGACAAAGTTTAATCAACCGCATTTGCTACATTGAGCAAAATGCTGACAAATTTTGATTAATCGCATTTGCTACAGTGCATAAATGTGGATAGAAGAAAACTTAGTGTGTAAATGCGAATGTCTGAAATCACAAGTTCAACTCTTCCCCATTTGTAACAGTAAACAAATATGGATGTATGAAATCCATCCGCATTTGTTACAGTGAATTAAAAACTCCAACCGCATTTGTTCTGAGACTTGTAAATTTTGTAGAAGCCATCTACAATATGAGCAAAATGAAGATCTATGTGCTAAGTAGGGAAAGGATGTTAGAAGCACCTTTTATGCCTCCACAAGACCCAGTAGAATCTTCACAACCTCAATCACCACCCATACATTGAAAAACATAGACTGTATGATCCTTAGGGGGAGTATTATTGGACCCTGAAAGGACCATACATGCCTATTCAATTGGTGAGTTGATGGTTGTTTTGGGGCGGTTCTCACAAGTCCAAGAATTAATGCAGATGAAGATCCTGCTAAGAAGAACCAAGTATGGCTAACCGCATTTGTTTATGCGGAAGTCATAAAAAAATGCTGACAAGTGTTTGTTCTTTTGTATTAACAAATACGTATAGCTTAGAAGAATGCAGACAAGGGTTTGTTCTTCCGCATTAACAAATGCGGATAGCTTAGAAGAATACAGACAAGTGTTTGTTCTTCCGCATTAACAAATGCGGATAGCTTAGAAGAATGCGGACAAGTGTTTGTTCATCTACATTTGCCAAAGCGGAAGACCAGGCAAATGTGCAGAAGTATTTGTTTATCCGCATTAACCAATGCGGATGACCAACATACTAATGCGGAAGATCAAGTAAAGAAATACTAATCAAGTCAACTCATCCGCATTTGCCAATGCGAACGAACAAGAAGAAATGCGAATGAAGACTTAGACTAGTTCTGATGTAATAGGTCAGTGGTAGTTTAGTCATTTCGTAAAAGGCAACTTGTCTGCCTATAAATAGAATAGACAACCTCATACATGAGAAGACAGAAAAGAAATAGAAAATAGACAATCAGAATATTCTTGTATTCCCTAGGTGCATTATTACTTTTTTTGCTAAACCCTAGCAGTTATTGTAATCAATCACCTTTATTAATATATACAAAGCATTTATGAGTATTTCTTCTACATTAAATGTTTCTTCATTGTATGATTCCACCATTCAATCATTAACTCAATCTTTATATTCGATCCTTAGTGAGAATCTCAATCTCACAACCCAGTCATACTTCTCAGCAGGCTGATTTGTTGACCAAAGGCTTATCCTCTTCTCATTTTGATACCTTGTGTTCCAAGCTTCACGTGACTACTCCGTGTTCAGCTTGACGGGACATATGTGCTATTTGAGAAGTTAGTTGTGTTAGTTGGATATATTAGACATGTGCTCTTTGAGTTAGTTGAGTTCGTTAGCGTTGGTTATATGCTTTTAGATTCTTCTAGATTCTTCAATGTTTTACCAGTGATGTAATGGAAGAAACTAAGAAGTGCCATTAGAAGGATATTACGTCTAACAAGTTATTCTCAATTTCATAGTAGTTCTTAGGATTTCGTGCTTTTCATTTGAACCTCGGCTATAAACACATAAATATACATAAGTTAATGTTAAAATGTGTATTTCTATTAGATGATGTAGAATAGCCATTTATTTTATTAAATAAATGATTTGGCGACAAAAACGTATATAAAGTTAAATATGTATAGTAAAAACAAAAGAAGAAATGTAAATACACAGAGTTGCACAATTCGCCTTTACATTTTAATCTAGACAAAAAATAGTTTGTGTTAAAACTTTAATCTAATATAATTTTTATATACTTTAATTTTCTTTTATTTTTTATATAAAGAATCTACAAGTTATTATTTTTAATACGAAAAGAGTCTTATTAGGTTATTTAAAAAAATAAAGTCTTAAATTAAAATAAAATAAAGATATTAGCAAACTTAATTGAGTACATACTCACAATAAACCTTCATTAAAGCATTTCATTGGATATTTTTACCGAACTTCCACAAGAGCTTGACCCTAAATTAGGTTCATATAATAAGAATCAATTTTGATGAAAACAAATAAGAACGTAGAATGAATTAACTTATTTTTAAAAATTTTAATTTCTATATGTATATTGCAAATATATGTATATACAGATAAGGGTACATGATTTCATGTATGTTTAGGATGCACCACTATGAGGTATTTTGTTCAAAAGAACATACACATGCATTCATGAAAGAAGCAAGATAACTAAATATGAGTGAGCAAAAGAGCTAGAAAACTAACAGACTGGAGACACTAGACACCAATGGTGTGGTCGTGTACATTTTCACAGCTATGATTCTTATGGTTTGGCTAAGCCAGTTAGCGATTAAACCAGAGGAGTGGTAGTTGTGGCTCGACCGCTTTTTTTAAGTGGTTACGATTACACAGAAGGCATCTGAAATGAACATTAGAATGTAGCAAGCAAGGTGTTGGGTTTAGCGGTATCTTGGTTAGATTTATTTTATCAACATGTTTTTTATAATTATTAATCGGATTAATAATTGTTCGTGTAACGAAATAATAATTAATATAAAAAGTGAACCAACAAGATATAGGTTACATAAGAAGCATATACAAATTATATTTAACTTATTGATGAGATAATTATACCTTTTGGTTAATTAAATAATCATACAAGACCGCGGGTTCAACGGACAAGTTGTTAGAAAGGAAAGAACACGAGAAGCCGAGACTAACTAGCACGGGTTGAAGGACGTGGTCTATTGTTGCGCGATAGAAGGCTACAGTGGGATTGTGTATTGACGTTGCGGTAGTAGTCAACACAAGCAGCGACAGTAGGTTATGTTGGCTGGATTTGCGGTAGTAGTCAACACAAGCAGCGACAGTAGGTTATGTTGGCTGGATTTGTGATCGGAAAGAAGTAGAATTCAACTTTTTTTTTCCTTTTGGTATTCCGGCCGTAAGTAGTATCTCAAAAGTAGGGTTTCTGTTCATTGATTAAACCATATTAAGTAGGTTCGTTTTCTCTTCTCGCTCACACCACTAAAGGAGTTGTGTACACTGTTACAAAAAATCGACTCCTATCACCGATTAATCACCCACTAATTAGTCACCTACCGGTTCGATTTAAGCTAATATGTAAAATGTTAAAATTGGTCAAAATCAACCAAAAATCAAAGAAATTGTTCAAAATTTTGTAGATTTTAGTCAAATCTGGTAAAAAGTAGAGAAAACAGGTCAAATTATTCATATTTGGTCAAAATTAATCAAAACTAAAAAACTATACATATAATTTTGAAAAATAATGTATATGTATATATATTTATAATTTGAAAACTAACATATAAAATCAAATCCTATTAATCCCTAGTTGGTACCCTAGCACCCGACTAGCACCTAGTGAGTTTACAACTACGACAAGGAAACAATTCTACATCCTTTAGATACATTTGGCTTAGTTATTATCCACCTCGATATGATTGAAGTACCTTAATATAATAGTCCTACCAAGTTGGTTTTCTACTTCGTTTTGAAACTTTTTAAACTTTCAAAGGTTTCATGTCTATGCTTATTAAGGTAGACACAAGCGTATCGACTATAATCACCAATAAACGTAAGTAAATATCTTTTGTAATTTCTAGACACGGTTCTAAAAGGACCACATACATCAAAATGTATGAGTGGTAACTGATCCTTAGCCCGTTTACCAACATAGGTGAAATAATTCTTTGTAAGTTTGTCAGCTAAGCAACATTCACACTAATCAAAGGATTCTATTCCTCTGAAATAAATAATCCTTTCAGACCGGATCCTTTTCATGTGGGCCTTGCTTATATGGCCAAGTCTACAATGCCATTGAAATGAAACATTAATGCTAGAATTGATACATTTAGAAAAATTATATATGTTATTGTTTATTTGAACACCAATCTTATAATTACCATTATGTGGTTTAACCGCAAAATAAAAAATATCTTTCAAATAGGTGAAAATAGAAGCACCATTAAAAGTGTACTTGAAACTTTGTTCAAACAATAAAGATATTGAAATAATATATTTTGGTCAAACCAGGAGCAAGCACATAAATATTCAAGGGTATATGGACGTAAAAGATTATAATTTGCAGTCGCTAGAACTCGCACTCTTACCTCATCACTAGTGATTAGCTTCTTGTCATGTTGTTTCAAGTTTGTTCTGTAGATACATGATGTTCTTAGTTTATATGTTTAAATATAAAAGTCTTTGATGTCTTACATATGTGTAATGTGATGATGTAATGAAGTATGATATATGCTTTAAGGTTAACTTATCTTTGATTCATATGTATGAACTTTTTATATAGGTTTGAGGTTGTTGTACATAATTCTAAGTCAATAATGAATGAGAATTGTGTTCAACCTAGTCAGGTGATTATTCATGCTAATGGACCATACACATGAATATATGATGCTTATGGAGCAGTCACACGACCGAACCAGGAGACTGGATCAGTCGTATGATTGAGACATAACATTGACTAAGTCGCACGATTGAACCTTCAGTCGTGCATATGGATCAATCGCATGAGTCAGTCGCATGACTGAACCATGCTAAATAAAAACTACTAACCTATAAATACCACCTAATTCATGGAAAAACATAACACTTGGAGAGATACATCGAATACACATAAACCCTAGCCGTCTAGAGCGTCTAGAATAGCCAATCCAAGTTTATAGTTCGATCTTGATCGATTCCTACTCGTTCTTAACGTTTAGTTCATTGTTTTATTGATCGAGTTATCGTTCCCACTGATTGGATCGCCAATCAAATAGGATTCCGCACTATTTGATCTGGTAAAACACAGAATCCGTTAGTACTTTGTACGTACACAGTCCCTAACAAGTGGTATCAGAGTTTTGGCTCGTGATTTTGCATTTGATTCGATTAGTTTCGGTGTCAATAACCTACGTTTTAATCTAAAGAGTCACCACTTTGTTTCAAAAGGTGTTTTCGATGTTTGTAGGCATTAAAGTTTCAATTTTTCATTATACCGCAGATTAGGGTTTCTAAGAAAATCGTATTTTGTGTCAAAGTGTCAAAAAGATTCGATTTTACAAAAACAGCAGCCTTCAGTCGCACTATGATTGAACTCATTCGTATACTCCATTCGCACGACTGAACTTAGTCGTATCCCTCATTTGCACGACTGAATAACTCCAGTTGTTTGATTCCAATCGTCTTGTTCATACGCACGACTGAATCCAATCACACGATTGAATTCATTTGCACCCTTCATTCGTACGAGTTATCCATACTCATAGTCCATTCGCATGAGTGAAACAGTCCTGTTCTAAAAGTACCAAGTTTAAAGCAATGGAAGATCAATTTGCTATGTTTACTGCCGAAAAGGGCTCACGCATCCAGAACCTTCTACTTCTGGAGAATGAGATTGGAAATCATAATAAACCGCCAAACCTGTTAACATTAGATGAATATGCTCAATGGAAACAATGGTTTGAGATCTTTTTAAATGGAGTTGACCCAAATCTTTGGACATCCATTGAGACTAGTTATACGATACTAGTCAGTGCTAATGGAGTCAGGCTGACTTTGGCAGGAATTAGTGAAGCTCAGAAGACTCTTTTCAGTGCTGAAAAGAAAGTATATGCCTTGTTGACTCAGTCAATACCTAAAGACATTTTTCATCAGTTCTCTAAGAACAAGCAAGTTAAAAAGTTATGGGAGGCATTGGAGAAGAGATATGATAGAAACGCAACTCTCAAAGCACTGAAGGCTAAAGCTCTCAAGAAGGAGTTTAATAATTTCTCTTCGATAGGGAATGAGATCTTGGATGATATTATTGATAGATTCTATCATCTGATGAGTGAGTTGCACACTCATGGTGTGACAACATCTATGGAAGATAAAGTTTCAAACTTTGCTGATGGTTTGCCTGATAAATGGGATTCATTTGTGTCTAATATAAGACAAAACGACATTCTTGCGACGTTAGACATAAATGATTTCATCTTGAAGCTAAGGGAGGAAGAACTGCGAATGAAATACAAGTCGAAGAAAGGATCCTATGTTCAGAATCCTTTAGTTTACAACTCAATTCGCACTCCAGCTGTTTTAGGAGCACCGTTACAAACAACATTCGTGTCTAGCTCATCTACTTCTTCCCAAACCACTACATCAGGAACCGAATCACCAGGGTCATCTGGAACCCAATACATAGTTCTTGAGGAAAATGCTGCAAAGTTGAAGACTGAGAATCTCAGAAATGTCACAGTGGAAATTGCTAAGGAGCATATGTATCTTCTAGCGGCCGTTGTACAATCTTATGATGGTCTAGTTTCCGGTAAGATTGGAAATTGTCATCTTGCATATGAGGATTATGAGCAAGTTGATGAAAATAAGCTTGAAAGAATGGACATAATGTGGGCCTTGGCGAGTGTAGTCAGAAGAGCAAAGAATTTTGTCAAGAAGACGGGGCAAAATCTAGTTGCCACTAAAGATACGACTTTTGGTTTTGACAAAACCAAAGTCACATGTTTCAACTGTGGTGAAAAGGGGCACTTTAAGCATGAATGTGTAAAGCCCAAGAAAACTAGAAATGGAAACCCATTTCCATTCAACCGTCAAGAGAAAGACATGATTGGAACTGCTTCTTCAAGTAAAAAGACAAGGGCTTTGACTGCTCAAGGTGATGAAGGGCAAGACTGGTCCTTCCACTTTGTTTCTCCAGGTGAATCAAATATTGCCTTTGTTGATGCACTGCATGATGGATCTGCTAGTGAAGGTGAGATCATAGCTGAACAAGCGATGTCAGATACCGAAGAAGTTGTGAATGTGGTAAATCACTTGGTTGACGAAGAGCTCAGAGCAACAAACTCAAAATCTCCAGTCAAAGAAAAGTCAGATATAGCTTTGATGGCAGATTCATCTGATTCTTCACAGATAAGTTCTAAAGACCAACTATTTGAAAAACATGCTTGTAATGAATGTGACAAATTTAGAGAAAGCATTGGTCTAAAATTTGAAAGGTTATTAGAAGACAACAATAATTTAGTAAATGATTTACAACACTACACTGAGGCAAAGTATTTTAAAACAAAACGAGTGCAGTTTCGAAAAAAAAAGTAGAACTTTTAGGAAAACAACTAAGGGAAACCGAGGTTGTTGCGTTAAATCAAGCAAATGATATAAAGTTTTATTTAAATTCTTTAGAAGAAACGAAAAAGGAAAAAAGCAGTTTTAGAAGTCAAAGTTGAATCTTCAAAACAAAAACTGCATAGTTTGGCATGTTCTTCTCACATAGTTCAAAACTTAGTAAAAGAACGAAATAACGGGGAAGGTCTGGGGTATAAAGTAGTTCCGCCACCACATGCACTCCTTTTGAACACAAAATGTAGATCAATCAATAATAACCCTGTAAGGATCATGTGGTGTCCACTCCTTTGGTTAGTGATCCTGATTCCACGGGCAAACCTGTGAAACCTGTCACTAAACAGAAGGATGTTACTTTGAAACTAAAAGAGAAGATGCCTGTTGAGAATTTGGATGATAAAATTAAAAGGGTTAATTTAGGGTCAGGTTCACAAACATCTATTTCAGAACCCAAAATGACTAAACCAGTTAACCATAAACGTGTTATTCATCAAAGTCCAAATAAATTTAAAGTTAAAGATATTCAAAATGTCAAAATGATTAATATTGTTAAAGAAGCTGAAACATCTAAAAGAGAAGTGACAAAACCCAACCAGACATATCTCACACCCTTCCCTAACTCGACACCACATAAAAAATTTCTTCAATCTGTAGAAGTGAGATGTTGCTACAGTTGTGGAAAACGAAGACATATCTCTCCTAATTTTCCATATTATCAGACACCTAAAAAAATTGAACTTTTTGATGAAAAACCAAGATTTTCTAAAGTAAGATCTAATACTCCACCTAAGAGTATTAGTGATCCTAAAGCTTAAACCATAAGTCAGGTGTCTGTTTATCACAAACATGCCTTACATAAAACTAGTTTATGGAAAGAAAAATCAAGTATAGTCTGATAGTGAGGAAAAGAAGAAGAACGATATGCTCTCATCTTTTAAAGGACAGTGGGTGGATTTCATGATACGTGATTCCTCTGGGTTACCCAAGCCAGTTAAGGCTTGGGTTCTAAATATGAAGTAATAAGTTTCTTTGAATGTGCAGGGGGTCTGCTACAGCGCTGTTACTAATACCTGTATTATTGATAGTGAGGCGTCCAGGCACATGACAGGGAATTCGTCCCTCCTTTTCAACATCAAACAAATCAAAGGGGGACATGTATCATTTGCTGGAAACAAATGAGGTTACATCACCGCTCAAGTGGAAGTAGGAAATGAGAAAGTGAAGTTTGACAAGGTCAACTACGTTCAACAACTATAGCACAACTTGCTTTCAGTCTCCCATATCCGTGATAAAGGATTCAAGGTTATGTTTGACAACAAGAAGTGCTATATGTTGAAGAAGGATTATGTTATCCATGAGGATATAGTTCTAATGTCAGCTTCAAGATATAATGATCACACTAGATCTATCAAAAGCTCCACAACTGAGCACACTGTGTAATGCTTCTTGTCAAAGGCAACAGAGAGGGATTCAGTCTCATGGCATAGGAGAATGGGTCACATTAATCCAAGGAAGATGAATCATTTGGTTCAGAACGACTTAGTGAATGAAGTAACTGTCAAGAATTGCCAGCTTCCGGGATTTTGCGTAGCATGTAAGAAAGGGAAACAAACCAAGAAGTCTCACAAGGCAAAGAAAGTGAATTCTATTGATATTCCTCTCGAGCTTCTACACATGGATCTATTTGGCCCTGTTAGCATAAAGAGCATTGCTGGAGATCTATACTGCTTTTTAGTAACTGATGATTACTCAAAATTCTCTTGGGTGATGTTTCTTAAATCCACATAAGAGACTTTTTGAATCATTCAAACATCTGATAACTACTTTGGAATCACTCTACAACTTAAAAGTAAGGCAGATTCGATCAAGCAATGACACAGAGTTCAAGAATTAGTGGATGGAGGCATATTATAGGGAAAAAAAGTTGTACATCAATTTACTTCTGCCTCCACTCCACAGATGAATGGGGTTGCTGAAAGGAAAATAGGAGTTTGATAGAGATAGCCAGGACAATTCCAGCCACCTCTAAACTGCCTATTCAATTCTGGAATGAGGCAGTGGCTAATGCTTGTTACATGCTCAATCGAGTCCTAGTGGTCAAATGACATGGACAAACATGTTATGAACTACTCCAAAGACGTAAACCCAACTTGGAGTATCTAGAACCGTTTGGTGCACTGTGCATGTTGTTAAAGAAAACTCAGACTGGGAAGTTCAGTGAGAAGGCAAAAGAAGGCATCTTCCTTGGATATAGTATACCAGACAAGAGAGTTTATAACAACTCAACGGGTCAGGTAGAACTGTCATGCAATGTTGATGTTCAAAGATACACTACCCCCTGCTGGAAAAGGACCCTCCTTCTTCTTTGACTATGATGGATTCTTTAAATCCTTCAATCTACCGCTTTGTCATCCTGATGATGAGTTTTCTGCCACGATGATGTACGATGTTTTGAACACTCCACTACCAGACTCGACATCAACGGCTCCATTAGATGATACTTCTAGCCTTTCAGGGGGAGAGCTTGAAGTAAGTGATTCTTCCACTGATGATGAAGCATTTGACACTGAACATGTGGACCAGGAGGCACAGGTTCCCACTAATAATACTACACAAGTATCAGATCTTGATGCCTGTAACACTTCTGAACCTCATACTCCAATAGTTACAGAAACTGAACCTGGGATTCAAAATCTGGGTACTAAGGTAGTTGTTCCCACCACTCCCGGATCTCGAATTAATGTGTATCATCCCTTGGATATCATCATTGGGGATGTTAGATCGGGAGTACAAACACAAAATTAGCTATACTCAGCAGATTATGCCTAAGTCATGGAAAAATGATATCTTCATGATTGTGCATATCGATGTTTTGTGTCTCAATTTGAGCCAAAATATGTGAGTGAAGCCATAAACGATGAGGCATGAGTTACTGCTATGCAAGAAGAACTCCTACAGTTCAAGAAGTTAGGAGTATGGACCCTCGTGGACAGACCAAAAGGTGTTAAGGTCATTGGCACTAAATGGGTTCTGAGTGTAAGAAAGATGACTAAAGGGTAACAATTAGAAATAAAGCACCGCTTGTGGTTTAAGGGTTTCAACAAGTTGAAGGCATAGACTACAATGAAGTGTTTGTACCTGTGGCGCGGATGGAAGCAATTCAAATCTTTCTAGCCTACGCATCCTACATGAAGATTAAAGTTTATCAATTGGATGTGAAACGTGCAATCCTTCACGGTGAAATCTGTGAAATAGTCTACGTTAGTCAACCCGAAGGATTTGAGGATCCTTATCATCGGATAGAGTTATAAACTGGACAAGGCTCTTTACGAGCTCCATCAAGCCCCTAGAGCCTGGTATGAGAAACTCTCAACTCATCTTGTGAAACATGGTTTTCAAAGAGGAGTTATTGACGGCACGTTATTCATCAAAGGAAAGGATTGTGATTTACTCCTGGTACAAATATATGTGGATGACATAATCTTCGGTTCCAAAAATGAAGAATTATGTAAAGAATTCGAATCTGTAATGAAAGCAGAGTTTGAAATGAGTGCCATGGGGGAGATGAAGTTTTTTCTTGGATTACAGGTGGATGAGACACCAAAAGGAATCTTCCTACATTAGTCCAAATATGTAGGAGATATCCTCAGTAGATTCGACATGGAGAATGCTTTGGCTGCTGGAACTCCGCTGGCCACGAACCATGACGTGGCACCCGGGGAAAATGGTGATCTAGTCGATGCCACTATGTAGAGAGGAATGATCGTATCTCTCATGTACCTCACAGCCTCTCGTCCTGATATTGTGTACGCCACGTGTCTATGTTCCAAATATCAGGAAAAACCAAAAGTAAATCATCTCATTGAAGTTAAATGGATTTTTTGTTATCTGAAGGGTATCCAACACTCGGGTTGTGGTATCCTCATGATGATGACTTTGAGATTACCGTGTATAGTGACTCGGACTATGGTGGTTGCAAGATGAATTACAAGTCAACATCAGCGGGATGTCAGTTCTTTGGTAGACGTTTAGTCACCTGGCAGTGTAAGAAGCAGACCTCAGTTACTCTGTCAACATGTGAAGCTGAATATGTTGTTGCCGCAAGTTGTTGTTCGCAAATCATTTGGATTCAATAGTAAATGCGTGACTACGGTTTGCAATTTTTAACATCCATATCTTTGTTGATAATTCTGCTGCAATTGCTATCACCAAAAATCCGGTCCAACACCCGAAAACAAAACACATCGGTATTAAATATCACTTTATACATGATTGTTTTATAAAACAATTAATCGATGTTGTTAAAATTAATACAGATTTTCAACACGCCGACCGCTACACAAAAGCATCTGACAAACCACGGTTTTTATATAGTTTAGAGGTTAATGGCGTGAAAAAGAAAAGTGATGTGATTCAAGAAGACGAAAGCTCTTAGTCCGACAACTACTTTTTTGTTTATTATTTATTTTCTTTTATTTAATTTTCCTGTCTATTAAAATCCAAAAACAAAAAGAAAACACAAAAAGATTTTTGGTTTTAGAATTTTAGGGGGAGAATTGTTTGGTTTAGTATTTACGTAGTTGCAGTGTTTATGTACTTACAAAAAAAATGAGGGGCGATGGCAGATTAGCTGAAAGAAATGAAATCAAATCTGTGATGTTGATTCAAAGTTTATAGAAAATGATAGTACACAGGGAACAAATTGGTTGGGACTTCAAAACTAATTTGCTCAAAATGCTAAATTCAAATTACAAGTATGAGAAGTCTAAGCACAATAAAAGAAAAATTATAGTAAAACTAGTCTGCTGCTGAGGTAACATAGAGAAAGTAGACCTAGAGGTTGCTAGTTCATTATATGATGTGTCAGTAGATTTAACACAGTAGATGAGTAGACTTCATTGGTGAATTAAAATTCAAACTAATTTGTTCAACGTGCTGTGGGTTCTTATCTTATCCTTGGTTAACACAATCAACACATTTCCAACACGGGGTGAAGAGCAAAATAAACACCACAAATGTGTGTGGATGACCATAATAATGAGCAAAGCACATGGAAACACTGCTAGAAGCAATCAAGCTAATGACTAATATTGTTGGTGTGTTATGTGCAAAAGAAAAAAAATGCTCTAACAAGAAGATAGGTTGTGTGCCTCTCTGTTGTACGGTGGCACTGACATGAGGATAAGCACAACCTAAATATTCTAGAATTCATTGTTGTTTGCGCATCTCTGCTGTGCGATGGCACTGACCTGAGGCTTGGCATCTCTTTGAAAGCTCTTAGAATAGTTTCTTCTAGTCAAATACATGTAGACCGCTCAAAAATCTCCTATGGAATGTTGAGTACCATATATGGGTGGGATCCACAAATACTTGTTGAAATAATTAAACCTAACTCATCACCAATATGTGTCAAAAATCTATGTATGGATTTAGTGGACAAATATACTGACAATCATTGTGGCGTCAACTCTTAACAGTCAAAATCATTGTATGCATCTTATAGCTCTAGTATGATTTCTTGAAAGTGCTATTGACTCTCAGACAAAACAAGAATCTAGCATCAAAGTGCATATTTAAAAGGTATCAAATGATTATGATATACCTGTATGATTCCATAATGATTCTTTCCAGAAATGATCAAATTAACTGGAAGCTGTTCTGCTCAAACCCAAAACCACAAAAATATGTCTTGTTTTTCTGTTAAATTTCAAAGTTGATTTCTATTACTAGTTTTTGTTACGTAGATGTCAAACTATACAACTAGATGAAATCTGTGAATCACTCACTAAAAGGGGTCATGTCTGAGGTGACCAATCGGTTCTAAACTAAAAGGATCATGTCTGAGGTGATCAAATGATGTTAAATTAAAAGGGTCATGTCTCATATTATCAAAGGCCATAATGTTATATATCAAAAGTTAAACATTTTAAGTGTTTGAAAGTGTATGAGTTCAAGCTCATAAGTATGAGCCAATTGCATGATTGAATCCTAAGGATGAGCCAATCGCATGTTTGAACCATACGTATGAGCCAGTCACATGATTGGATCATGAGTATTGGACAACCATGCAATTGGACCACAAGATTGAACCAATCGTACGAATGGATGAAGGAGTATGAGCTAGTCGCACGACTGAACCCCAGTCGCATGAATGAAGAATGCGTATGGGTCCAGTCGCACGGCTGAAATTTAAAATAGTATAAATAAGGGGGTCAGTCGGTCGTAACCCTTACCACCCTTCAACACTCTCTGAAATCGCCCATACACACATACTCTACTCAAATTTTGTTTAACTGATATTAACGATTGATTGTGATCCTAACGTGTGTGCTACTTATCTAAAGGTACTGGGCAACTGAAATCAATCCAAATGAATGTCTTAATCGCACCTTTAAGGACCGATTATGCTAAAACCTAGAACCAAGAGTAAACCCTAAAAATAGACCATATAAATGGACATAAAAGTTGATTTAAAGGACATTAAGTGCTATTTAGAGTCTCTATGGTCCAAATGACACTAAACACGAAGTATAATGGCATATTTTTGACAAAGATTCAAATCCATGGGGTTTAACATTGAAAGATGCGAATGGACATGATGATGAACCTCAGTCGCATGATTGAGCCAGGCGCACGATTCAATCGCATGAGTGAATCAATCGGTGACTCATTCGCATGACTGACTCAACTGCATGGTGTACCATATGACTAAGTTCAGTCGCAGGCTCAATCGCACGACTGAGCTCAGACGCAAGCTCAATCGTACGACTAAAACTCAGCCGTATGGTTCAATCGCATGATTGAACCAGATTGATCAAAACAGTTGAAGTTACAAATGTCATCTCTTATGCACAAACCTAATGTATATGTTTCTTGTGTTGCAGCAACATGGTTGATAGATGGACGATGAGCACCAAGCACAACACATATGCTCATTTAGATGCTACTTCTCGGAATGCTTCCGAGTTTGCTAGGATTATAGCCTTTCTAAGTAGATCAAGGATCTACAAGGCCATCTCTACACCATGCACTCCATACCGATCTATACAGCAGGCCTTCTGGGAAGGTGCCTCGATTGACAGGTCTGTGGAGCCTCATCACATCTGGAGCTCCATCTTGGTACAAGACATTAAGGTCCGTGAAGAGGACCTAAGGAGAGTCCTAAACTTAGGGGAAGATGGAGCCCATCCTACTAAGCTACATCCATTGACTGTACGTGGTTGTTTTCTAAGGATAAAGTATGCTTGGGACATCAATGAAGGTGTGCTCAACAAGAGCAACATGTGCCCCTAGTTCAAGTACTTGGCTCATGTTACCCTGAAGTGCATACCTTCAAGGAGGGGGAGCCTTCGACGAGATGTCTGATCGAATCCAGAATGCATACGTTGCTCTGGTACTGAACCTCCTGTTCAGTTTCTCCCACATGTTGTTCTCCTACATGATCAAGAACATCAAGGCCAAGGGCAAGGAAGGCTTCTATATGTATCCAAGGTTCTTACAGATGATCATAGACGAGAAGCTTCGTCTGCTGCCAAAAGAAAAGGATGATGCTGTTGTTCTAGAGGTGATGGATGACACTACTTTAGGAAGAATGAAGGGGTACTAGGGGAAGCTGGTGAAAACCCCAGTCAGGAGACTGTTTGGTCATCTGGTCAACAAGGATTATGTGGCGCGCTCTCGTATGAAGCGACGTCACGACGACAGTGATTCTGATGTTGAGCCCATAGTGGTTTCCACTGACAAAGACGACGACGATGATGACGATGTTGATGACAGTCAAGGTGGTGGAGATGCTGGTCCAAGTCAATCAAGGGCCACTATCACTACTTCTATATCTCCACCATCTCCACCATCTCCACTTGGTACTTTTGAAGCACCTGGTGGATCAAGAAAGCTGCTTTGAACCAAGACTTCCTACTAGATGAAAGGAAGAGTCAGATGAAGAGGAAGAGTCAGATGATGAGCCTTTGGTTAGGCAAGCCGGTAGCAGGGTTGTGGCTACCAAGAAAGGGATAGAGGTGGTTGGTGGACGACTAGCTGGTACTATAGGTGATGATCCTAAGATCACTGATCCCACTTACACACTTGACAGCTTATCAGCTCAGGGGGAGCCCATATTTCCAAAGGCTCTAGGAAGAAAAGGATGGCACAAACCCACGTCAAAAAGCCAAGAGGCAGAGGATTACCCTAATCACCATAACCACCACCACTGTCGTAGCCACCACCACTACCACAACCACTGCCACAACCACAGCCACTACCACCACAACCACTGATATTCCCTCCACCACTCATACATCTACCTTCACCTCACCTCGCCCACTACCCAACATAACTCCACCACTATCCACTCCCATTCTCCACCCATTTGCACCACATCCATCACTGACAGGATCAGTGATCACACGTTTGATGTATTAGGATACAAAGCAGCGGAATACAAACTAGAATTAGACAAATTGTAGCAAGCAATTGATACTTGTAAGCATTAAGATCGCATACGGTTATAGGGAGAGAATATATATATATATATATATTTCTGATTTCTAGGAATGTTTATAGATGTAATAATAATTCTAATCAATCATTCATTCCCTTCATTCACTCATTCATCTCCGATTACAATAGGTTGTCACTCCTTATATAGAGTGCAACAGTCACTGCTGTTATCACGGAAAGTGACAACTGGCAGATCCAATACAAAATAACTAATTCTTAACAAACTACTGAAATGTTCACAACTACTGAGAACATATCAGCATGTTAAGTACAAGAATATAAAACTACTGACTGAAAACTACACGACTGAAGAACAAGCTCTTCAGTCGTTTTACAAAACTACTGAAACATAAAAATATAAAACTACTGATATCACAACTACTGAAGAAGTACTCTTCAGCAGTTGTGACAAACTACTAAGGCTTCAGTACTTGATCTTCAGACTTTGACCTTCAGGTGTTTCAGCTGATGACTTCAGTAGATATCATCAGCTGATGTCTTCAGTCTTTGTCTTCAGACCTTGTACATCAGTTGTTGATCTTCAGCACTTGTGAACTCTTCAGCTGTTGTACTTCAGTACTTTGGTCTTTCAGCTTCAGCACTTGTGTTCTTCAGCTGTTGTACTTCAGCACTTTGGTTCTTCAGCTGTTAAGGTCTTCAGCACTTGATCTTCAGCTGTTGAAGTCTTCAGCACTTGTCAAACTACTGATGAGGCTTTCAGCAGTTGTTGTGATACCGTGTGGGACTTAGAGGTTTTCTGATCTTGGCTCATTGGTTCTTTTGGTCCAACAACTCCCCCTGAACCAATGCAGCCAAAACCTCTAACTTATTTATTCTCCCACTTATTGATGGCAAAATGTTGGTCTTTTTCCTTCTTGATCAGTAGAGAAGATGACCCATGTAAGCTCCGCCCGGCCTGGAAGAAATCTCAAATATTTGTTTGGCAGAGTATGAATGGGAACTCTGTTTTGGGGAACTGGACACAGAGTTGTTATCCCATTCATGAGATTTACTTCCCCGTAATGAGTCTGTATGACTCACGAACATAGGCCTCAAGGAGAACAACTTGTTCCTCCTGAGAGAGTTCTTCTGCTCCTCCTTCGAAGAAGAACTCTGGACCATAGTACTCTGATAAGTACTTCATGGTCCTGCCATTTTTCAGCTCCACCGTAGTTACCTCCCTATATACAAATTCATCAGGATGGTTGCCTTCAAGGAGTAACTGGAGCTCATTCTTCTGGATGTCTTCAAGCTTTTTATATAACAACCCCTTCTTAATCATCTTGTTTTCTAGTAAGGATTGAGGGGTCTTCTTTGCTTGGTGAGCTTTCTTGAATTCATCAATGATTTCCCAGGTGAGACTACAACGGCCAACATGATGGTAGATTCTATTGTTTTTCGTACCTGGCCGTTGTATCTGTGTGGATAGTTCTTTTATGGATTCTAGAACTCACCCTGGGGTCTGGCCATACTCTCACTCTCACTCTCTCCTTCTGATACTGAAAGGTGTGCCTGAGAGTGTACAGCCTTTGAGCATGCCCTTTCATGGCTTGAAGATGATGACTGAGGAAATTCCTTGTCAACCATCTTCAACAGTTGCTCATCGTGCTGTTTCTGCTGTTCTTCTTCTTCTATCTTGACTCTGACCATTTCCCTTTGAGAGTCAGGTGTGATCATGGGTTGACTTCGGGGTTTTGGTAGCTTCAGAACAGCAGAGAGTGGCAGACTATCATCTTCATCCTCTTCTTCTTCTTCTTCTTCCATCCTCAGCACCCTTCTCCTCCTTCTGGGTACATCACTGGATGATGGTTGGGTTGGTGAAGGAATTGGTTTTGAAGAATGAGGATGTTTGGATTTTGGCTTAGAGGTTGGTTGGGAGATTTGAGGGATAAGATCTGTTTGAGTGGGTGGAAGGGAAGGTTGATCTAGCAGCATCCTTGTAGTGAGTTTCGCCTTTGTGAGTTTAGCCATCTCTAACCTTTTACCAGCCCCAGCCTCATCAAGGCTTCCACAATAATCCCTTTGTTGAATTGCTCAGACAGACAGATTCTGGTGGCTATAGCCAGAATGCTGTCCCTGGTCCATGCGCGGATCTCCATTAATGATCTTCCCAGTATTTTGCAATAAAGCGGATCATTATTTCCAACCTCTCTTTCTCAAGAGCATCATACCCTGCCCATCGGTTTGTATCTCTTGTACTTCTAACCTTCTGATCTCACTATCCAGTGTGGCTGTGTCAAACCCCTGCCTGAAGAGTTGTTCAATTATTTTATCCATGGATCGGCTGTGTGTGTGTCAGCTTCTTTGACCAGCTCCTCCAAGGATTTGTCTTCAGCAGTGTGATCATCAGCACTTCTCTTTCGTGTAAAGTGAGCAGAGGTTGCTTTTCTTTCTCCTCCTCTTGGCTTGCTTGCTTCTCTTCCTTCTTCTCCTCTGTTCTTTTCCTCTTCTTTTCTTTCACTGCAGTACTCTCCCCCTTTTTGGTTGCATTGGAGGAAGGGGTTTGTACCGCAGAAAGAGTCTTTTGGACAGCAGCATCAACCAAGGGCTGTAAGTTAAGGAAAGCCTCTCATCAAGGGCTTTGATCACTATATCAGTGATTATTGGTGTGATGAGAGGGAGGGAATTTTGGAGTACAGCACCTATTTGCTCAGGAGGGTTCTGTTCCTGAGAAGTAGGGCCTGAAGCAGAGGCAGGTGGTTGATTTTGGGGTGGCTCGGTGTTTGGGAAACCTTCAAGGGAAGGTGCCATCTGTGGGTATTATGGTGGCAGATGGACTTGCATCCTGAGACATCTGGCCAGCAGCTCTTGAGTCTGCTAACCTCATCCTCTAGATGGTGTTTTGAGCAACTACATCATAGAAGAAGCTCAGGTCATCATCAGTTGATACTGAATCACCTGACCTCCTGACAGAGTCAGGATGAACATGCCTTGAGTGTAGATCAATTATAGCATGTGCCCCTTGTTCGCGGTTCTGGGGACTTCCAGCCTCAGGACAATGTCCATCATCAGCTGTTGCCTCTAGGGAGGTCTTAGCAATGTTACCAGCCTCATTCTGGTCATGTGCTGAGTCAGAGGAGGTGGCAGCCTCACTAGATATTCTAAGCTCCTTGTCTACACCAGGAGATAGAATTGGGAAACCCCTGTGCTGTGGGTTCTCAGGTGCACTGTGTTCCTCCCCCTTAATTGTAGAGGTATTCCCAGTAGTAAGTGGTTTCTAGGGAGGGGGTGAGGAGTGCAATTGAGTCAGCACATGTGCAACTATTAAAGTTGGGCTGTGAGGGGCGGTTGTTTGGGGTGAGGGGTTAGAAGCAGTGTGCACCTGGGGAGGATGGTGCTCTTCAATGGCAATCTCCTCAAGTGAGTAAGATCCCAGATAAGTAGGTGCCCCTTGGGGAGTTGCTGCAGGCTCCTGTTGAGAGGAAGCCTGAGCGGCTGTGGCTGGAGGAGTCATTGTATCCACTAGGGGGTTTGGACTAGTGGATATATCCTGCGTTTGTGTTGCAGGGGCATCCTCAGGGGACTCAATTCCCTGAGTAGCCATTTTGGGTTTCTTTTTGGTGGGTTTGGTAGGGACTTTGGATTTGGAGGTGGTGGCTGTGGGTTCCAGTTGCGTGGGTTTTCGCAGCTTGGCAGCCATTTTTAGTGTCCGGTCAGAGTTGTGCCGGGAGTATACTTCCGGCAGAACAGCCGTAGCAGGGACTCCCAAGCCAACAAGTCCCTCAGCATTAAGCTGGTCTGTAATAATGGCCATTATGAACCGTGGATAGAGTATCCAACGGTTGGCAGTTAGTTTTTGAGCCATATCTTTGAGCTCTGAAAATATTAATTCTGAAAAATTTAGTGGTTGTTGCTCAAGGATAGAATACATTACCTGCTGCCATTTGGTGGACATTTGATCCCAAGACGACGTCTTAGGGGCCAAACATACATTTACCATGTGAAAAATCAGGCGCTCAGCGTCATTAAAGTGTTTCTTCATGATGATGGTGGCACTGAGATCGCCTTGATATCCATGCTGAGCAAAGGATAGATCTATGGTGCCCTTCGAATATCCAGCAGGAGAAGTAGCATCATTCAGTTGAAGAATTTTACGGATTGTTGCAGGAGTAATGACTACTTCTTTGTTGTTGACGACTGACCGGAGGGATGGTGTGTTGCTCTCCTCAGTGGTAACAGTAACGTTCATCCAAAATTGGTTCAAGGATTCGGCATGTAAGACGGGGTTCAGAAGGAATGCCTTGTTGTATGGGACTGAGCCATAAGATCGATAGCAGTATCGAACTTAGTCCAGATCGGCGATTTAGTGAGGTAGGCAACACAGTTGTGTCGCGGTTTAATTTGCATTGACGCCATGGAGAAGAGGAAGTTTTGGAGAGGAACGTTAGGTTTGAAGAAGATGAAACATGGAGAGCTCAGGTTAGGGGTATTTATAGGGTACGGGTAAGGAACGACTGAAGGATGTGGTGTTAGTCATCAGTAGTTTTAAACGACCGTTGACATGGTATTATCCTTTCAGACGTTGAAACAGCTGAAGTCATGGTGTTAGGCATCAGTAGTTTAGAAAACTACTGAAGACCGTGGTTTTGACTTCAGATGATTGAAAAACTGAGGACTTGGTGTTTGTCATCAGTAGTTATGAAACTACTGAAGACAGTGGTTTTGTCATCAGCTGTTGTAAACAACTGAAGACTTGGTATTAGTCATCAGTAGTTATAAAACTACTGAAGACGTGGTTTTGCTTCGGTTGTTTAGAATGAAACAGCAGTTGTACAAACGACTGAGAGAAAGTTCTCTTCAGCTGTTTTCGTCAATTCTTAGCTTTTCAGCTGTTTCAAACTGTCCTCAACACATTCATCAGTCTTTTTGGCTGATTTCAGTTGTTTCATAGGACATCAGTACTTATCTGTTTTTACTGACTGCAGTAGTTGTAACTGCATCAGTAGTTGTAACTACATCAGTAGTTTAGAACAGATGAAGTACTTCAGTACTTGTGAGACATTTAGCCTTCAGTAGTTTAAAAACTACTGAGGTTAAAAGAGCTCATCAGTACTTATATGTGACATAGGTACTCATGATCATCAGTATGAGTTACTAAGATCATCAGTAGTTGTCACTTATTCTAGCTGCAGCATACCAAGCCTTAACACCAGGTTTTGGAAAGTTGAACTATCCAAAGGCTTAGTAAAAATGTCTGCAAGCTCATCAGCACTAGGCACAAACTTAGGATCAATCAGACCTTTTCAAAACAATCCCTTATAAAATGATGTCTGATCTCTATATGTTTGGTCCTAGAGTGCTGGACTGGATTTTTGACAATACAAAGAGCTGAAGCACTATCCATTAACAGTGGAGTCTTAGTCTGTTGGACCAAAAGAACCAATGAGCCAAGATCAGAAAATCTCTAAGTCCCACACGTATCACAACAACTGCTGAAAGCCTCATCAGTAGTTTGACAAGTGCTGAAGACTTCAACAGCTGAAGATCAAGTGCTGAAGACCTTAACAGCTGAAGAACCAAAGTGCTGAAGTACAACAGCTGAAGAACACAAGTGCTGAAGCTGAAAGACCAAAGTACTGAAGAACAACAGCTGAAGAGTTCACAAGTGCTGAAGATCAACAACTGATGTACAAAGTCTGAAGACAAAGACTGAAGACATCAGCTGATGATATCTACTGAAGTCATCAGTGATGAAACACCTGAAGGTCAAAGTCTGAAGATCAAGTACTGAAGCCTCAGTAGTTTGTCACAACTGCTGAAGAGTACTTCTTCAGTAGTTGTGATATCAGTAGTTTTATTTTCTATGTTTCAGTAGTTTTGTAAAACGACTGAAGAGCTTGTTCTTCAGTCGTTGTAGTTTCAGTAGTTTTATATTTTGTACTTAACTTGCTGATATGTTCTCAGTAGTTGTGAACATTTCAGTAGTTTGTTAAGAATTAGTTATTTCTGTATTTGATCTGCCAGTTGTCACTTTCCGTGATAACAGCAGTGACTGTTGCACTCTATATAAGGAGTGACAACCTATTGTAATCACTGAGTGAAATGAGTAATTGAATGGAATGATTGATTGATTCGATTAGAAATATTCTACATCTATAAACATTCCTAGAAATCAGAAATTCATATTCTCTCCCTATACTGTATGCGATCTTAATGCTCACAAATATCGTTGGCTTGCTACAATTTGTCTAATTCGAGTTTGTATTCCGCTGCTTTATATTCTGATGTCAAACTTGTGATCACTGATCCTGTCATAGTCTCTGTAATGCCATAATCCAAAGTTGGTTTTGAAGCCAGAGTACCTGAGATGTACAGCTTGCAGCAGCAATGTACTCTGCTTCAGCAATGGATGTAGCAACTGAGGTCTGTTTCTTGCTCTGCCAGAAATCAAGCAGTTGCCTAGGAATTGACATCCACCAGAAGTTGATTTCCTGGTCAACTTACACCCTGCATAGTCACTGTCAGAAAAAGCAACTAATTTACCAGAATGTCCGGTAGAATACCATAAACCAGAGATGGAGTGCCTTGCAGATATCTAAGATCCTCTTGACTGCAATCAGATGAGACTCTTTAGGTGCAGCCTGAAATCTAGCACAAACACATGTAGCAAACATAATATCTGGTCTAGAAGCTGTTAAATACATCAAGGACCCAATCATACATCTGTAAAGTGTTTCATCAACCACTTTACCTTTCTGATCTGAGTCCAGTTGTGTGGTGCGCTCATGGGAGTAAACAGGGCTTACAGTTTTGTAACTCAAACTTTTGCAAAATCTTTGTATATTTTTGACTGATGAATAAAATTCCATCAGCCTTTTGTTTGATTTGCAACCCCAGAAAGAACTGTAATTCTCCCATGGCACTCATTTCAAACTTCTGTTGCATCAACTTTGTAAGGCATCACCAACTTTGGATCAGAGGATGCAAAAATGATATCATCTACATAAATTTGAACAAGTAGATTGTGCTGCCCAGCTTTCTTAATGAATAAAGTCTTGTCTATGGAGCCTCTAGTGAAATTTTTTCCAGAAGAAAGTTTGATAATGTCTCATACCAGGCTCTGGGAGCTTGTTTTAACCCATAAAGAGCTTTATCAAGCTTATACACCCAATTAGGATGTTTATTGTCCTCAAAGCCTAGGTTGACATACATAAACC